>OY757912.1:55309513-55392013 GCA_963585895.1 Sepioteuthis lessoniana
ATAAAGCCAATTTGATATTAAGCCTATCCACATGTCAGCGAACAAGGCAGAATGTTTTTGAATATCTTCTATCGAATAATTTAAAAATTCGTAAAGAAAGCCCTAACAGTAGTTTAGAAGGAAAGCCTAGAATGCTACCACAGCCCCCCCCCCTCAGAAAGGGAAAAAGGAAAAAAAAAAAAAAAAAAAAAACCCAACAAAAACGAATTCTCCCCTCCACCCCAGTAGACCGCCACCCCCAAAGCTACCTAAAATATCAGTAGTAAATAAAAGTCCAAACGAAGAAGAGCATTTGAACTCAGGAGCCGAGTGGAAGAAATGTCAATATTGGTCAGTATGTCTTTAATTCCAATTTAAAATGCTGAATTTTACAAAATGTTATGCTGTATTTTGTTTGTGAAATAATGCTTAAACTATGCGTTTTAAATGTAAAGGCACGCTTACTCTACTATAAAGCCAATTTGATATTAAGCCTATCCACATGTCAGCGAACAAGGCAGAATGTTTTTGAATATCTTCTATCGAATAATTTAAAAATTCGTAAAGAAAGCCCTAACAGTAGTTTAGAAGGAAAGCCTAGAATGCTACCACAGCCCCCCCCCCCCTCAGAAAGGGAAAAAGGAAAAAAAAAAAAAAAAAAAACCCAACAAAAACGAATTCTCCCCTCCACCCCAGTAGACCGCCACCCCCAAAGCTACCTAAAATATCAGTAGTAAATAAAAGTCCAAACGAAGAAGAGCATTTGAACTCAGGAGCCGAGTGGAAGAAATGTCAATATTGGTCAGTATGTCTTTAATTCCAATTTAAAATGCTGAATTTTACAAAATGTTATGCTGTATTTTGTTTGTGAAATAATGCTTAAACTATGCGTTTTAAATGTAAAGGCACGCTTACTCTACTATAAAGCCAATTTGATATTAAGCCTATCCACATGTCAGCGAACAAGGCAGAATGTTTTTGAATATCTTCTATCGAATAATTTAAAAATTCGTAAAGAAAGCCCTAACAGTAGTTTAGAAGGAAAGCCTAGAATGCTACCACAGCCCCCCCCCCCCTCAGAAAGGGAAAAAGGAAAAAAAAAAAAAAAAAAAACCCAACAAAAACGAATTCTCCCCTCCACCCCAGTAGACCGCCACCCCCAAAGCTACCTAAAATATCAGTAGTAAATAAAAGTCCAAACGAAGAAGAGCATTTGAACTCAGGAGCCGAGTGGAAGAAATGTCAATATTGGTCAGTATGTCTTTAATTCCAATTTAAAATGCTGAATTTTACAAAATGTTATGCTGTATTTTGTTTGTGAAATAATGCTTAAACTATGCGTTTTAAATGTAAAGGCACGCTTACTCTACTATAAAGCCAATTTGATATTAAGCCTATCCACATGTCAGCGAACAAGGCAGAATGTTTTTGAATATCTTCTATCGAATAATTTAAAAATTCGTAAAGAAAGCCCTAACAGTAGTTTAGAAGGAAAGCCTAGAATGCTACCACAGCCCCCCCCCCCCCTCAGAAAGGGAAAAAGGAAAAAAAAAAAAAAAAAACCCAACAAAAACGAATTCTCCCCTCCACCCCAGTAGACCGCCACCCCCAAAGCTACCTAAAATATCAGTAGTAAATAAAAGTCCAAACGAAGAAGAGCATTTGAACTCAGGAGCCGAGTGGAAGAAATGTCAATATTGGTCAGTATGTCTTTAATTCCAATTTAAAATGCTGAATTTTACAAAATGTTATGCTGTATTTTGTTTGTGAAATAATGCTTAAACTATGCGTTTTAAATGTAAAGGCACGCTTACTCTACTATAAAGCCAATTTGATATTAAGCCTATCCACATGTCAGCGAACAAGGCAGAATGTTTTTGAATATCTTCTATCGAATAATTTAAAAATTCGTAAAGAAAGCCCTAACAGTAGTTTAGAAGGAAAGCCTAGAATGCTACCACAGCCCCCCCCCCCCTCAGAAAGGGAAAAAGGAAAAAAAAAAAAAAAAAACCCAACAAAAACGAATTCTCCCCTCCACCCCAGTAGACCGCCACCCCCAAAGCTACCTAAAATATCAGTAGTAAATAAAAGTCCAAACGAAGAAGAGCATTTGAACTCAGGAGCCGAGTGGAAGAAATGTCAATATTGGTCAGTATGTCTTTAATTCCAATTTAAAATGCTGAATTTTACAAAATGTTATGCTGTATTTTGTTTGTGAAATAATGCTTAAACTATGCGTTTTAAATGTAAAGGCACGCTTACTCTACTATAAAGCCAATTTGATATTAAGCCTATCCACATGTCAGCGAACAAGGCAGAATGTTTTTGAATATCTTCTATCGAATAATTTAAAAATTCGTAAAGAAAGCCCTAACAGTAGTTTAGAAGGAAAGCCTAGAATGCTACCACAGCCCCCCCCCCCTCAGAAAGGGAAAAAGGAAAAAAAAAAAAAAAAAAACCCAACAAAAACGAATTCTCCCCTCCACCCCAGTAGACCGCCACCCCCAAAGCTACCTAAAATATCAGTAGTAAATAAAAGTCCAAACGAAGAAGAGCATTTGAACTCAGGAGCCGAGTGGAAGAAATGTCAATATTGGTCAGTATGTCTTTAATTCCAATTTAAAATGCTGAATTTTACAAAATGTTATGCTGTATTTTGTTTGTGAAATAATGCTTAAACTATGCGTTTTAAATGTAAAGGCACGCTTACTCTACTATAAAGCCAATTTGATATTAAGCCTATCCACATGTCAGCGAACAAGGCAGAATGTTTTTGAATATCTTCTATCGAATAATTTAAAAATTCGTAAAGAAAGCCCTAACAGTAGTTTAGAAGGAAAGCCTAGAATGCTACCACAGCCCCCCCCCCCCTCAGAAAGGGAAAAAGGAAAAAAAAAAAAAAAAAACCCAACAAAAACGAATTCTCCCCTCCACCCCAGTAGACCGCCACCCCCAAAGCTACCTAAAATATCAGTAGTAAATAAAAGTCCAAACGAAGAAGAGCATTTGAACTCAGGAGCCGAGTGGAAGAAATGTCAATATTGGTCAGTATGTCTTTAATTCCAATTTAAAATGCTGAATTTTACAAAATGTTATGCTGTATTTTGTTTGTGAAATAATGCTTAAACTATGCGTTTTAAATGTAAAGGCACGCTTACTCTACTATAAAGCCAATTTGATATTAAGCCTATCCACATGTCAGCGAACAAGGCAGAATGTTTTTGAATATCTTCTATCGAATAATTTAAAAATTCGTAAAGAAAGCCCTAACAGTAGTTTAGAAGGAAAGCCTAGAATGCTACCACAGCCCCCCCCCCTCAGAAAGGGAAAAAGGAAAAAAAAAAAAAAAAAAACCCAACAAAAACGAATTCTCCCCTCCACCCCAGTAGACCGCCACCCCCAAAGCTACCTAAAATATCAGTAGTAAATAAAAGTCCAAACGAAGAAGAGCATTTGAACTCAGGAGCCGAGTGGAAGAAATGTCAATATTGGTCAGTATGTCTTTAATTCCAATTTAAAATGCTGAATTTTACAAAATGTTATGCTGTATTTTGTTTGTGAAATAATGCTTAAACTATGCGTTTTAAATGTAAAGGCACGCTTACTCTACTATAAAGCCAATTTGATATTAAGCCTATCCACATGTCAGCGAACAAGGCAGAATGTTTTTGAATATCTTCTATCGAATAATTTAAAAATTCGTAAAGAAAGCCCTAACAGTAGTTTAGAAGGAAAGCCTAGAATGCTACCACAGCCCCCCCCCCTCAGAAAGGGAAAAAGGAAAAAAAAAAAAAAAAAAACCCAACAAAAACGAATTCTCCCCTCCACCCCAGTAGACCGCCACCCCCAAAGCTACCTAAAATATCAGTAGTAAATAAAAGTCCAAACGAAGAAGAGCATTTGAACTCAGGAGCCGAGTGGAAGAAATGTCAATATTGGTCAGTATGTCTTTAATTCCAATTTAAAATGCTGAATTTTACAAAATGTTATGCTGTATTTTGTTTGTGAAATAATGCTTAAACTATGCGTTTTAAATGTAAAGGCACGCTTACTCTACTATAAAGCCAATTTGATATTAAGCCTATCCACATGTCAGCGAACAAGGCAGAATGTTTTTGAATATCTTCTATCGAATAATTTAAAAATTCGTAAAGAAAGCCCTAACAGTAGTTTAGAAGGAAAGCCTAGAATGCTACCACAGCCCCCCCCCCCCTCAGAAAGGGAAAAAGGAAAAAAAAAAAAAAAAAACCCAACAAAAACGAATTCTCCCCTCCACCCCAGTAGACCGCCACCCCCAAAGCTACCTAAAATATCAGTAGTAAATAAAAGTCCAAACGAAGAAGAGCATTTGAACTCAGGAGCCGAGTGGAAGAAATGTCAATATTGGTCAGTATGTCTTTAATTCCAATTTAAAATGCTGAATTTTACAAAATGTTATGCTGTATTTTGTTTGTGAAATAATGCTTAAACTATGCGTTTTAAATGTAAAGGCACGCTTACTCTACTATAAAGCCAATTTGATATTAAGCCTATCCACATGTCAGCGAACAAGGCAGAATGTTTTTGAATATCTTCTATCGAATAATTTAAAAATTCGTAAAGAAAGCCCTAACAGTAGTTTAGAAGGAAAGCCTAGAATGCTACCACAGCCCCCCCCCCCCTCAGAAAGGGAAAAAGGAAAAAAAAAAAAAAAAAACCCAACAAAAACGAATTCTCCCCTCCACCCCAGTAGACCGCCACCCCCAAAGCTACCTAAAATATCAGTAGTAAATAAAAGTCCAAACGAAGAAGAGCATTTGAACTCAGGAGCCGAGTGGAAGAAATGTCAATATTGGTCAGTATGTCTTTAATTCCAATTTAAAATGCTGAATTTTACAAAATGTTATGCTGTATTTTGTTTGTGAAATAATGCTTAAACTATGCGTTTTAAATGTAAAGGCACGCTTACTCTACTATAAAGCCAATTTGATATTAAGCCTATCCACATGTCAGCGAACAAGGCAGAATGTTTTTGAATATCTTCTATCGAATAATTTAAAAATTCGTAAAGAAAGCCCTAACAGTAGTTTAGAAGGAAAGCCTAGAATGCTACCACAGCCCCCCCCCCTCAGAAAGGGAAAAAGGAAAAAAAAAAAAAAAAAAACCCAACAAAAACGAATTCTCCCCTCCACCCCAGTAGACCGCCACCCCCAAAGCTACCTAAAATATCAGTAGTAAATAAAAGTCCAAACGAAGAAGAGCATTTGAACTCAGGAGCCGAGTGGAAGAAATGTCAATATTGGTCAGTATGTCTTTAATTCCAATTTAAAATGCTGAATTTTACAAAATGTTATGCTGTATTTTGTTTGTGAAATAATGCTTAAACTATGCGTTTTAAATGTAAAGGCACGCTTACTCTACTATAAAGCCAATTTGATATTAAGCCTATCCACATGTCAGCGAACAAGGCAGAATGTTTTTGAATATCTTCTATCGAATAATTTAAAAATTCGTAAAGAAAGCCCTAACAGTAGTTTAGAAGGAAAGCCTAGAATGCTACCACAGCCCCCCCCCCCCCTCAGAAAGGGAAAAAGGAAAAAAAAAAAAAAAAAACCCAACAAAAACGAATTCTCCCCTCCACCCCAGTAGACCGCCACCCCCAAAGCTACCTAAAATATCAGTAGTAAATAAAAGTCCAAACGAAGAAGAGCATTTGAACTCAGGAGCCGAGTGGAAGAAATGTCAATATTGGTCAGTATGTCTTTAATTCCAATTTAAAATGCTGAATTTTACAAAATGTTATGCTGTATTTTGTTTGTGAAATAATGCTTAAACTATGCGTTTTAAATGTAAAGGCACGCTTACTCTACTATAAAGCCAATTTGATATTAAGCCTATCCACATGTCAGCGAACAAGGCAGAATGTTTTTGAATATCTTCTATCGAATAATTTAAAAATTCGTAAAGAAAGCCCTAACAGTAGTTTAGAAGGAAAGCCTAGAATGCTACCACAGCCCCCCCCCCCTCAGAAAGGGAAAAAGGAAAAAAAAAAAAAAAAAAACCCAACAAAAACGAATTCTCCCCTCCACCCCAGTAGACCGCCACCCCCAAAGCTACCTAAAATATCAGTAGTAAATAAAAGTCCAAACGAAGAAGAGCATTTGAACTCAGGAGCCGAGTGGAAGAAATGTCAATATTGGTCAGTATGTCTTTAATTCCAATTTAAAATGCTGAATTTTACAAAATGTTATGCTGTATTTTGTTTGTGAAATAATGCTTAAACTATGCGTTTTAAATGTAAAGGCACGCTTACTCTACTATAAAGCCAATTTGATATTAAGCCTATCCACATGTCAGCGAACAAGGCAGAATGTTTTTGAATATCTTCTATCGAATAATTTAAAAATTCGTAAAGAAAGCCCTAACAGTAGTTTAGAAGGAAAGCCTAGAATGCTACCACAGCCCCCCCCCCCCTCAGAAAGGGAAAAAGGAAAAAAAAAAAAAAAAAACCCAACAAAAACGAATTCTCCCCTCCACCCCAGTAGACCGCCACCCCCAAAGCTACCTAAAATATCAGTAGTAAATAAAAGTCCAAACGAAGAAGAGCATTTGAACTCAGGAGCCGAGTGGAAGAAATGTCAATATTGGTCAGTATGTCTTTAATTCCAATTTAAAATGCTGAATTTTACAAAATGTTATGCTGTATTTTGTTTGTGAAATAATGCTTAAACTATGCGTTTTAAATGTAAAGGCACGCTTACTCTACTATAAAGCCAATTTGATATTAAGCCTATCCACATGTCAGCGAACAAGGCAGAATGTTTTTGAATATCTTCTATCGAATAATTTAAAAATTCGTAAAGAAAGCCCTAACAGTAGTTTAGAAGGAAAGCCTAGAATGCTACCACAGCCCCCCCCCCTCAGAAAGGGAAAAAGGAAAAAAAAAAAAAAAAAAACCCAACAAAAACGAATTCTCCCCTCCACCCCAGTAGACCGCCACCCCCAAAGCTACCTAAAATATCAGTAGTAAATAAAAGTCCAAACGAAGAAGAGCATTTGAACTCAGGAGCCGAGTGGAAGAAATGTCAATATTGGTCAGTATGTCTTTAATTCCAATTTAAAATGCTGAATTTTACAAAATGTTATGCTGTATTTTGTTTGTGAAATAATGCTTAAACTATGCGTTTTAAATGTAAAGGCACGCTTACTCTACTATAAAGCCAATTTGATATTAAGCCTATCCACATGTCAGCGAACAAGGCAGAATGTTTTTGAATATCTTCTATCGAATAATTTAAAAATTCGTAAAGAAAGCCCTAACAGTAGTTTAGAAGGAAAGCCTAGAATGCTACCACAGCCCCCCCCCCCTCAGAAAGGGAAAAAGGAAAAAAAAAAAAAAAAAACCCAACAAAAACGAATTCTCCCCTCCACCCCAGTAGACCGCCACCCCCAAAGCTACCTAAAATATCAGTAGTAAATAAAAGTCCAAACGAAGAAGAGCATTTGAACTCAGGAGCCGAGTGGAAGAAATGTCAATATTGGTCAGTATGTCTTTAATTCCAATTTAAAATGCTGAATTTTACAAAATGTTATGCTGTATTTTGTTTGTGAAATAATGCTTAAACTATGCGTTTTAAATGTAAAGGCACGCTTACTCTACTATAAAGCCAATTTGATATTAAGCCTATCCACATGTCAGCGAACAAGGCAGAATGTTTTTGAATATCTTCTATCGAATAATTTAAAAATTCGTAAAAGTATAAGTCAGTACTAGTGAAAGTCTTAAGAAAGTACCTTAATGTTGGACTTTAACTAAGTTAAAACTTAAAACAAATTCCCCCACCCTTTTCTTTTTTTTTTTTTTTTTTTTTTTTTTTTATTTATTTTTCTTTTTAAATTTTTTTTTTTTTTTTTTTTTTTTAAATGTACACATGGGAAGCAGCATGATGTACGTAAAGGTATTTGAATAAAACAATGGACGACCAAACTCAATACCCAAATGGGTCCTGGACGTGAGTCTGAAGACTTTTCGCTCAGGATCGACAGTTCGATCGGGGAACTACTGCTGCTCCTCTATAAGAGTGGCTTCTATAGAAGAGAATAAAACAGCCATCGAAAGATAACCATGACCCACACTCAAACCACTTACACAAACCGCATCGCTCTTCGCGCGGGTAAAAAAGGGGCGCGTCCTGCTGAGGTTGGAGCCCTGGCCTCGGTGTTCGAAAAATCAGCTACAGAGCTCAAACAATCAAAACTACTAAAATGCAAGCAAACACTACAAATAGCCACATTTAACGTAAGAACCTTAAATAGAATAGGACAACTCCCAGAGCTAATCGCATCGGCCGAAGAACATAAAATAGACATAATATGCATACAAGAACACAGATACACACACACAGAAGATATCAAATATCACGAAACTAGCAATGGATGGTCGCTCGCCACTGTATCCGCATGGAAAAACTCTGTCAACGCCGCAGTGGGAGGGGTAGGATTGCTTATAGGACCTAGAGCACTAAAAACGCTTAATAGCATAGAGAAAATACAACCTAGAATGATGGTAGCTACATTTAACGGAAACCCCAGAGCAACAATCGTCTCATGCTACAGCCCCACCAATGTTAGTGAAGAAAATGAAATAGTCACCTTCTACGATGAGTTATCCTCATTAGTGCGTAGCATCCCGAAACACAACATGTTAGTCATTGGCGGAGACATGAATGCACAAATCGGGAAAAACGGAAACAACAAAAACAGCCTCCACAACACGTCAAATAGAAATGGGCAACATCTAACAGATTTCATGATAGAAAATAGATTAGCATGCCTCAATACAAACTACCAAAAAAGAGAGGGCAAACTATGGACATACACGTACGCAAACAATACTAAAGCTCAGATAGACTACGTCCTTATAAACAAGAAATGGAAGAATAGTGCATTGAATTGCGAGGCATACTCCTCTTTTGAGGGTGTGTCCACCGATCACCGAATAGTCACGGCGAAAATACGGTTAAGCCTACGAAAAAACGACAAACGAACAGCGACCACCAAACACTATGACTGGGCCCTATTAAACAACAAAGATG
Source organism: Sepioteuthis lessoniana (assembly GCA_963585895.1). Lineage (NCBI taxonomy): Eukaryota > Metazoa > Mollusca > Cephalopoda > Myopsida > Loliginidae > Sepioteuthis > Sepioteuthis lessoniana. The sequence goes on from OY757912.1 coordinate 55,318,567, forward strand.
TAAGAGATAAATACGTATTAGAATTAAGAAACAGATTCGAAACACTACAAGAAAAGACGGAAAAAAGTACACCAAACGACGAATACGAAAATTTCGTCAATGCACACCTCGAGGCAGCAGCAAAATACATTCCAACAAAAATTAAAACTAAATATAGAGTCCCATGGGAAACTTTAGCGGTGAGAGAAAAACGTGCACTAGTGAAAACAGCCTCCAAAAACTATCGAAAAAACCCAACACAAATGCCTTAAAACTAAAAACGGCACAATATCAATTAACAGGCATATATATAAAGGAACAGACAGAATACATTCAAAATCAGATAGATAAGATTAGAGACTCGGTGGAAGATAGACAATCTAGAATTGCCTGGCAAACAATAAACGAAGTGAGCAGAAGAAAGAACACGGCCAAAGCAAAACTTAAAGCAGCAAACCAACAAGAAAGAATAAAACTGTGGAAACAGCACTTCGAAAACTTACTTGGAAACCCACCAAAAATAACGCCTGAACCAATCACCAGAATAATTAGCAAACAATTAGACATTAAACTTGGACCGTTCACACAAGAAGAACTCGACTCGGTTCTCAGAAAAATTAAAAATAGAAAAGCTGCAGGACTGGACGAAATTCCCCCGGAAGTATGGAAGACCAGACAATTCGACGACATACTGCTCCGACACTGCAACGCAGTATACAATCAAAATCCGATAGATAGATGGACGAAGGGATGCATACTCCCCTTCCCTAAAAAGGGGGACCTCGGATTAGCCAAAAACTACCGAGGCATAACACTTACATCCATAGCTGCCAAAATCTACAATGCCCTACTACGAAACAGAATAGAACCCAAAATCGACAACATACTTAGAAAAAACCAAAATGGCTTCCGAAGAAATAGATCTACGACCTCACAAATATTAACCATCCGCAGAATCCTTGAAGGTGTACGGGCAAAGAACCTACAAGCGACATTAATATTTGTCGACTTTACCAAGGCTTTCGACTCCATTCACAGAGGAAAGATGGAACAAATCCTACTAGCGTACGGCATACCTAAAGAAACCGTAGCGGCAATAACGATTCTCTATAGAAACACTAAAGTAAAAGTACGATCACCAGATGGAGACACAGAATACTTCGACATAGTAGCAGGAGTACTACAAGGAGACACGCTGGCTCCGTATCTCTTTATCATTTGTCTAGACTACGTACTTAGAACATCGATTGACAAAATCAAAGAGAATGGCTTCGAACTGACGAAGAAAAGAAGCAGAAGATACCCCGCAACAACAATTACCGACGCCGACTACGCCGATGACATAGCGATACTGGCAAATACACCTGACCAAGCCGAAACACTTCTGCATAGTTTGGAACGAACAGCAGCAAGCATAGGCCTCCATGTTAATGCACATAAAACGGAATATATGTGCTATAACCAAACGGGGGACATCTCCACTCTAGAAGGAACCCCTCTTAAACTAGTAGACAAATTCACGTACCTAGGAAGCAGCGTCGAATCAACCGAAAAGGACATCGAAACGAGGTTAACGAAAGCATGGACAGCTATCAATAGGCTATCGACTATATGGAAATCAGACCTAACCGATAAAATGAAACGCAGTTTCTTCCAGGCAGCGGTCACATCGATACTGCTATATGGATGCACTACATGGACGCTAACAAAACGGCTGGAGAAGAAACTAGATGGCAATTGCACAAGAATGCTGCGTGCAATCCTCAACAAGTCCTGGCGGCAACACCCAACAAGACACCAACTGTATGGCCACCTGCCCCCTATCACGAAAACTATTCAAGTTAGACGAACCAGACATGCAGGACATTGCTGGAGAAGCAGAGATGAACTCATAAGAGATGTACTCTTATGGATCCCCACACACGGCCGCGCAAAGGCAGGACGACCAGCACGAACGTACATTCAGCAGCTATGTGAGGATACAGGTTGTTGTCCTGAAGACCTACCTAGGGCGATGAACGATAGGGAGGAGTGGCGAAAGAGGGTCAGGGATATCCGTGCTGCCAGCACGATATGATGATGATGATGATGATGATGTTAAGTGTCATCATTGTAGTTTTTTTTTTGCATCTGAGTAATTCTGGATTAGATTTGAGCTTGAGTTCTGTCGCTGACTTGTCGAATACCTGGGCCCGAGCTCCAATCTCAGCAGAACGTACTCCTTTTCCCGTGCAAAGGGCGATTAGGCTTCGACAGACAGTTTGATTCAGAGTCATGGTAATCGTTCGTTGGCTTTTTTTAATCTTACCAATAGACACTAGCCTTATAGATTAATAACAATAGTTTCCAGACTGAATTATTTGACCTTAACCGTTAACCTTTGAAGTTCTTACACCAAGCATCCGTTGAGGCTCGATGCTGACCCAACTTTGGATTCATTCTCCTTCCTTCACATTCACCATGCTGCCTCCCATGGCTTCAAGCGATATATGTTCAGAGGATAAATTCCCCCATTTTAGATTTGTTAAGTTTTAACTTTGTTCAAGTCCAGATATTCACTATTTTTTCTTATTTTTTACCTGATTGTTTTTTTTTATTTCATTGTAATCAGAAGCTGAAACTTTTAATTTTTTCTTTTTTGGTGGGGTATCCTTTCCAGACCAAGGGAAATTAGGTTCTATTAATTTATATTCAATGCTCAGGGTTTTACGTTGCCTATATCATTTATATCTTCTATATCTGCAACTGAATAATGGCTTTAAAAAGAACAGGTTTCATCCTAAATTGACATTATCTGCCTCCCTGTATTTAAAAAGCTAAAACTTACAAAGGAGCAAAATACAAGTAGAACAAATAAACATGCCATTAGTTCTAAATAGTTAAAGCAAAGAAAAATTTGAAGACATACATACACTATCATCTTTTCTTAGAATTCACTGTACAGCGTTACGTTTTTTTCTTTTTTTTTTTTCTTTTTTTTCTTTCTTTTTTTTTCCCTCCCTTCTGCTACGTATTTTCACTTCTAACTTGAATGGTGGAAGCCCTTCACTGTTTTATTCTGAAATTTGGTTACTACAAAGATTTTCTCTTTTTTCTTTTCTTTATATTGGTTGTTTGTTCGACCTCGGCGTTTTAATGATATTTTCAGATATACAGATAAAAATTTTCTTATCCCAAAATAGGCATTTTTGAGAGATGTTACTTTAAAATCTGGCTATAAAAAGTAAACTTCAACTGAAATAGTCATAAGAATATGTAAGTAAACCTTCCTGTCCAAAATATGAGAACATTTCCGGAAACCATAGGATTATTTTGTTTTAAATTAGCGGATACTTGAACTAGAAAGCTATTTTAAAGTCTGCCCCACAATTTTGATGATAAATTTGAACGTACAAGTTTTACCATTAATTTTTCAATAAAACTGTCAACGTCAAAACAACGTAATTTTTCAACATAAAATGATACAAACAAAATTTTAAAAACGTTGCCCCCCCCATCGTTTAAGATTAGGAATATGCAATGTACTGCTATACAAACAATCTTCAAAAATATCCAATGTTTGACCCTAAAACACACTGAGCTTTCTATATTTTTATTAGGCAGTAAAGTTATTGGAATATGATAAATTACCTACAAAGAATGAAATGTTAGTTAAAAATATTTACAGAGGATTCCAATGACTGGGACTGCATAAAGAACATCGATTTTTGACCCAATAACTAACTGGTCCGATTAACTTAACAAAGCAAATGAAAAGATATTTACAAAACAGATACCCCCCCACAAAAAACCCTTCAAGCAAGGGCGGCTACTTTTTTTAGGAGTTCACTTATTTTACATTTAAATCACGTCTCGAGTTTAAAATATCTAACAGCCATTTGTTTTCAAAAAGGGAAAAGTAATTATTTCAGTTTTAATGAATTTATTTTTTCAATACCAATTTGGTAATTCTGCTGATTGATCCATATTGGTAATAACAGATGTCTTGAAAGTGATGTACTAAAATCTTCTTATCGAATGCTTATCAATATAAAGATATGTAGGCGCACTAAGCGTGATGGTTATTGTCGTATGAAATGCAGTTTGTGACTCGAGTTAAAAATCCAGGCTGTTCGCTTTTCACCATGCGCTAATGACCTTAGGAAAAGCATAAATATTTCTCCTCTCTCCAGCTATGGGTAAAGAGTTGGTCAGACTGGATTCTTTAGGCTTGCTTAGGCAACCAATCCTGTTGATAGTAAAAACTTGATTCAAATCAGGATTACTCCGCTTTAAAAATGACTTCGTGTCACGCTCTGTCAGAGGTTTGGTATATACATACAAGTGGAAAAGAGCCGGTTGTTCTGAAGAACAATTGTCTACCAGATAGTGGAAGCAGCTTCTCTCTTAAAATTTGAACCTTACCTGGTGCACCAACCAGATTCGTGGCCAAAGGAAACCTAACTCCGTTAATAGATAGTAATCATGGAACTACTTTGTTGGGCAATAATTCTGTCATCGTTACTTTACACTAATATTCTATGGAAAGGCATGAATCTATTTTTGTCTGTGCTCTGTCACATCGTACATTTGTGACAGAATGGCTTATCTCTGGCTAACAGAAGTGAAGGTGTGGGTGTGAGTATTTGTACAAACTACTCCCTCGCAGATACATTATCTGCCCATGCATACGTCTGAGTGTGCTAATTTCATAATTTTTCCAATGGTATTACTTCCAGAAGTATCAGATTCACTTATATTACATCAATACATTAGACGTTATTGTCACAAGAAATGGTCTCGGTGATTCAATTTCTATTTGCAGACGAGGCTGTTAGCGTTTCACTTCGTGCTAATGCCCTTGAAGATCATTACTTCTCCCCCTCACTTAGTTTTGGGTATATAGTAGGGTAGACTGAATTCTCTTTAGACTTGATACGGCAGGTTGTCTTAGAGAAGGAAAGATATGAATTAAAACTAGCTTAACTGCGCTTAAAAATTGACCTTGTGTCGCACCTGCCGTGACGTAGGAATTAGGCAAATACATAGGTTTTACAAACACCGTAAAATTATGACTACCCGGTGTAACTATTGATTGGAAATTAGTCAATTGGCTAACGGCCAAACATCATGTCCCCAGTCTAGAGTGTTTCAGTTAAATTACAATCTCAAAAAGTCGATCGCTGAGTTAACCCCCTTGATCGAAGTTTCAACCTATCACCGTAACGTGATGGCACTGAGCCAGAATGTACCTTTGTTTAAATGAAGCCCTGGCGACTTTCACATGGGGGAAACGTAAATGCTTTCTCCACACTTATCAGGTATCATTTTTCCTCCACTTGAAGGTCAGACACGGGGGCCGAAGGGAAGGTGGGGTTGGTCGTGGAGGTTTGCTGATCAACCTGAGATCCTGAGATCAATAGCCATATTTTATGGCTACGAATGAGAAAGCGAAATTAACGAGGAATTATTGAGAAATGTAGATAACAAAGAATAATTATTACATTGTACAAAAGTGAGACGATATACTGTCTGTCTTATTTTCTCGTGGAAGGCGAGTAGCACACAATAATAGACAAAGAAAATGAAATACAAATGTTCAGGGACGGGTGTCCATTGTCCATTTTTTAAAATAAGTTTTAAACAAAAAAGAAGCCATTTCTATTTTAAGTGACAAGCCTCTGAAATTGTTGGCCATTTCACGTACCTAAACAGCAATGTCTCATCTACTGAAAGCGATGTCATTATAGGCATAAATCGTAGTGCACAATACACAGGTTTTCAATCTTAGTGAAATCTAATCTCTCCGCTAACATAAAGCAGGATTTCTTTTGAGATGGGGCTGTGTCGGTACTACTGTACAGATCCACCATCTAAACGCTAACGAAACGCACTGAACAAATCCTGCTAGCAAGAATCCACAAAACAGCAACTGTACAACCACATAGTCCCATCTTACAAACCATCCAAGCAGGACGAGCAAGACATGAAGAGTACTCCTTATGAAACAAGGACAAATTCATGAACAACGTTCTCTTATACATAAACGGACAGTAAGGATGTACATATACCAGAAGTGTGCTGACACTAGATGCAGTCTAGAAGACCTACTAAGAGCGATTAATGGTGGAGACAGATGGCGAGAGAGACTGAGAGACAGTCATAGCAGCCCATGCTATCTGCACGAATTGATGATGATGTACTTGTTGTATATAAGTTCTTTTAAATTGTTTCTTTGCATTAGCAGTTAATTTTTTTACGTTTCGACCGCCTGTACTCTCCGGTTTCCCACAAGTATCTAGGCACAGATACACGCAGAAACGCGCGCACACACACAAACGCACACACACACACACATATATATATATATATATATATATACACACATGCACACAAACGCAAAAATCAGTGATATAATACGTCATTTCTCTCATTTTAATATTAAAATATCTTTCGGGTAATGCTGATATTTGATGTAGTCTGAATTACATTCAAATTTTGAAATGAAACGAAAAATGTTCTATTACTGTTAATTGCGTTCGGTTTTAAAGGTATATGGCACAATAGTGTAATTCGTTTTAAAGCGTTATGTATTTGCCATGGAGTTTAAGAATTTATAGAACCTTTATAAACGTTATTAACAATATATTTATAGCATAAAATTATTAACTGATTCTCTCTCTCTCTCTCTCTCTCTCTATATATATATATATATATATATATATATATATATATATATATATTTACCACCGAATAAGCAAGATACGACACAAGATTAATTTTTAAGAAGTGTTTAAGAAGGTTGAATTCAGAATTTTCCTTCTCGTAAATAGGTTACCATGCCAAGGATGAAAAGTCCAATGTGATCTGCTACTTACCCATAACTGGAAGGATAATAGTTGGATGCATACTTTCCCCAATGTGAGTTGTAAACAGACTCGTCCATGATTTTAACTCGTATCATCGTGTCCCTTTCATAGGGACAGTAACTGCTACACTACCAACTGAAAATATATATACGAGGATCATTAAATAAGTTTCCAGATGGGCACTTTTATTGACAGTACACACATGAGACTCTAGTCCGCTTCGAAGTAATCTCCTCCGGCTGCAATGCACTTGTACCGTTCCAACAACTTCTGGAAGGCCCCATGGAAGTCCTCTTGTGTTAGCGTGTCAATGACCTTCGTCACAGCCTCTTTCATCTCCTCAATTGTCTCATAACGATAGCCTCTGAGCTTAGAGAATAACCAAAAGTCACAAGGAGCAAGGTCTGGACTATAGGGACGGTGAGGAACTGTCTTGATGCCCATTTTTGTCAAATAGTTTGTGACAAGGATGGAGTTGTAGACTGGTGCATTTTCCTGGGGGAAAAGTCACTGACCCGATTTGAAGAGTGCTGGCCTCTTCCCTAGGAATCTCTTCCTGAACTCCCTTAAAACCTCAACATATTAACCCTACCCCTACCCCTAACCCTTTCGCCAATCAACACTGGTCTATTGACTTCATTATTCCTCCCACAACTCTCATCATCCCTCACAGACTCCCGGCCTTCCTTGAATCTCTTATGCCACTCAAAAACTGATGTTCGATTCATGCAGGATGCTCTAAAAGCATTCCATACGTTTCGGTGGCATTTTTAACAAGTTTAAAACAGAATTTTATTGCATATCAATTTTTCTCATGTCCAGATTGAATTTTTGAAATTTATCAGCTGTGACAATCAGACTTTAGAAGGGTGTATTCCAGTTCCCGTCGTAGCTGTTAATTTGAACCTGAAATCATAAAAATTGGTCAGTCATCTCATAAGATGTATAGCAATAACATAATTAATTTTCAAGTCTCTATGACAATTTTAAATGCCTGTACAAAAAAGTCTGAAACCTTATTGAAGGCACCACGTACACACACACACACACATATATATATATATATATATATATATATATATATATATCATCTCGTCATTCTGATAGCACGGAGCTCAATGATTATCTTTTGTCATCTACTAACATCAGCCATCACTTCTTACAGGTCCTTTAGATTGCATCTAGTGTCTGAACAGTCAACACTGGTGCGTCCATAGGTAGGAGTCCATTTGAGAACATTGCTTATGAGTTCGTCCTTACTTCACTAGCAGTGCCCAGCGAATCTTGTTCATCTTGCTTGGATGTTTGTGAGATAGGTAAGTGGCCACACTGCTGTTTTTTTGTAGGGTACTGCTTCCAAGGTTTGTTAAAAACATGTTGCATTTTTGTGCAGTTCCTATCTTGCTTTTTCCACGTGTCTTTTTGTTAGAGTTTGTTGCTGGTGCATCTATCTAATCATCCTGACACAGTCGCAACTTACAAGAAACCCCGTTTTATTCTATCAGAGAAATCAAATTTCAACATGTTTCACAATCTGTAAATATCAGCCCATGTATTCACAGTGCATATGTTGACATCGCTTTCAGTAGATGAGATATAATTGCCGAGGTATGCGAACAGGTCTATTACTTTCAGAGGTTTATCGCTTGAAGTGGAGATGAACTCTATTTTATCTGCGTTCATGAAGAGGAAAATGCTTCTCGCTGCCTGCTCCAGGCTAGGATTTAGATTGGGCAGGTGTCATTGCGAAAAGCTCTTGAAAATCAACGTACTCAGCGTTTGTCATAGTTTCTGCCGGATACCTTTTGCGTGTTGTCATTTTTAATATGAAGCCATCTTTATCAGATCTCTTAACGTTCGTAGTACGCAATCTTGGCAGATTATAAATGTATATGTGTAAAATAATTAGGGTGGTAATTATATTAATTACTCTATTTATAATTGATTATATTAATTATCTTATTTTTTAGTTTGGTGAGGTTTTAGATAGCTTACAAATCTTTGTGTGTAAGTGTACTTCGTCATAAAAGTTCATATAGTGTAACCATTGCACGTGTGGGAGATGTCAGGTTTAACATTGTTTTATAAATCCCCGGAGTGACGCGTTTTCAAATCATTGTTGAGGCTTGTTGAGGATGTCGTTAAAGGTAAACAAGTCATTTCGTCGACTTAGGATAAGATTAATTTAAATTAGATAACAGTTAAGACACGTGTCCTTTATATGATTTGTTGTTGCAATAATTAAGATATTATATAAGAAAAGATAATTTTGGATTTGGGGAAGTTGCGTTTCGAAACTCAAAGAGAAACATTGAGTTAGACGTTGGTGCGAATCGGTCTGGTCGGGGGGTGCTCTTTGTAGCTTCTAGCGACATGCGTTCATAAACCCTTACATGGTCTTCCTCTTTCCTCGTGATTGCGTCGGACTGCTAGAAATGTTGTCTGTCTGAATGAAGACTTTTTCTTATTTGAATAACAGAGTCGACTGTTGTTATTTTTGATTTTTAATATTCAACATTGTCCATTGTGTTACCTATGGTACTAATGTATATCCAGCAACAGTGTCGAAGAAGTTTGGGTCACTATCTGGTGAGCCAACCATTGCTTTCAAGTTTTATTAAAGCATCATTATCGTGGTAACAATTTCATTGGGGAGACCATATGCTTGAAGTATTTACTCCATTTTACCTATGTGAATAGAATCAAATGTCTTGGAGAAAACCGCGAAAAACTACGTTGCCTCGCGATTTTTGTACATACTTCGTCCATGTTTGAACAGGTAGTCAGAATTTGTGAAGTTGAGGGAGCAATTTCTCTGAAAGCTGTTCAGATTTTTTCTCAACTCCAGGTTGGTTACGATTGAAAAGCAGAAGATTACAAATCTTAGCTGCTATAGCAATAAGAGTTACGTCTCTGAAGTTCTTAATTATTCCGAAGTCAACTTTAGTTCATTTCACTGTTGTTTTGTTCATACACATCATTACATAATCGAAGAAATATGTTATCAATTCTTTTTCTTCGATTCTTCAGAAGGTATTTTATTAAAGCCAGCAGCTTTTCTGTTTTAATTATTCAAATACTATGTTAAGTTCTTCCTTCGTAAACAAAGTTAGATGTCTTGTTAGTTATTAATAATTTTTTCAATTGATCTATTAGTGATTTCAGGAGAGTTTCTAAATAGATTATTGAAATCTTCTTTCCACTTCTGACGTAGTTCTTCTTGGCGTAAAGCTTTTAGTTTTACTCCTGAGGTGCTTTTCCTTCCGCTTACTTCATTTACTCTCAGCCGTGTGGTCTTTCTTCTACCGAATTTCTGATTTTATTAATTTGGCCTTGAATGTATTCTAATTATTCTTTTTGGTATGTTTTAGTTAGTTCTCTCAAGACTTTCTTAAATGTCTGTGCATTGACGTTTGATTGTTTTCTTTTTTTTAATAAGGATACTTTTTCCTGTTATCTTTTTTTACTCTAGCCGCCATTAACTCGCTGAGAACCTTACATTTAGCTCTTGGTTTGGTCGGTACACACATTCGGCTGCTGATTCCATGTATATGCTTGGCAATTTCTCACAATCATCAATCAGATTATGTCTTTCAGATGTTTACTGAAGACTTTCAAACTTAATTATTACAGTGACCGTATATTAATTGCTTATTGCTATTGGCAAATGAGGAGCAGTGATATCGTAAAGCTTTGTTTGTATCTTATTTCTTAGTAGACTTATGAAAATCGTTGCTGAGACGACTCTGTGATAAGAAGATACTCCTTCAAAAGAAAAGTATACATATATATATATATATATATATAATCTAAATGCCAGAAAAAGTGTAAGCAGATATCGCAATAATACAGTATAAGAAATCGAACCAATATTCGGCACTGAGTTTTCACATTCTTGATTGTCAGGTGAGCTACTTTTAACCCCCTGACGATTAATAACGTGAAACTCAGAACCGTAAGTTGGTTGTATATATATATATATACGCTTCACACCATGGGTTGAGCACTCGTGTGGGGAATTTACCGGCGGCTACCAGATACACCGAAATGCATAGCTCTGCAATAACCTACAGCGTATATTTAAAAAGATTAAACGAAAAAATCCCGTTTCTTACGCTCAGAATGTCAATGGTCTAGGGTAAAATATCCGACTGTTGTAAAATCAGACGGGTTTCAATCTCAGCTTGAAGCATCTCTAAGGTCTATCCACACTGAAGACTTGTGATACAACGAAACAGTCTGTTTGGGTATTACAATATATATATATATATATATATATATATATATATATATAATTATTATATTATATCAATAGATTCTATAGATATACTTTAACGGATTTATCGAATTTAAGCGCTAAATGTAAAGTTTATAATATATGTAAACTTTTATAAATAAGCTAATGCAGATCAAAATATCATTGAGAAACAAGAAATTCAATAAGTATTTTCCCTTATAAAATTATTTCACCCGTTTTCAGGACCTTATAATGGGATTTGAAAAATTCTATTCTTTTAACCGTTAACATCGGGGAATATTTTTATCATACGTAAAGATTCACGTGTCTTACTTTAAATATTTATAAAAATCAAATTCGTTATACATCTTTGTTAAGAAGATCCTCCAATGAGCAAAATATTATCCGATTTCTAATGAGTGATTTCTTTTTATTTCCATTTCCATCCGTTTTTCGGTATTGATCTCTTTTTATTTTTATTCTTATTTCGTTATCGCAAGACATATTTTTGGTTTCATAGTTTTTATACAATTTTTAAATTTTTTGATAGTAAGTTTGAATTTAAGACGGATGGGCCTATTCAGAGATGATGGACTAATTTACATACCTAATAGTAATGGTGAAATACATTTATAATGGAATATATTTACTGATTTTCTTGTTTCTCTCACTCTGTCTCCTCCTTCTCTCTCTCTCTATATATATATATATATATATATGTAGTCATAAATTAGTTCCAATAGTGATTCGTGCATTTATAGTGCTATGTTGGTGTACTAAAAGAACGACCCAATTCTGCTTTTCAGTGACGTCAGGCATTATTGTCATTCGTTTGATAATGTGACAGCTGCCATTGGGGTCTATTTAAATCAAGTCACATCACCAGGCTTTTCGAATTTGGAAGACGACAGGTGCCTAAAAGAGAAAATCTTTCTGAGTCGTTGGTCACGTTTCTTACCCATAACATCTTTGTTAGACAAACCGAGGGATGTCCTTGTTGTCATAAGTACACATTCTTTGATTGACACCAGCAGATTGGAACCCTCCTGCACGACAGAGCTTAGCACAATCTTCTTTCTGTGCATTTTTACAAATAATTTCCTCATATCCTGTCTGCTTCTTCCTGTCTCTCTCTCTCTCTCTCTCTCTATATATATATATATATACATGCGAAAAGTTCTCAATATCATTATATAAGAGCAAACAGCCTCTATCAGGTTTCAACTCGGGTAGCCGATTTCATTTGCAATAAGCGTTACGCTACGTGCACCTCTCGAGATTTCACAATCATCAGACAGGAAGAAGTTAAGAGTAGCCACTTCTTAAGCGTTAAAATAACTTTCGGAAAATGCTAAACTATAATGGTAGTAGCTCTATATATATACTTGGAAATACTAGAAATAAACCCGCCAGAGTGAAAATGTCTCTCTCTTTATATATATATATATATATATATATATATGACGAAGGTCATTCAATAAATTAAGGAAATTTTAAACGCAAAATAAATTTTATTTTCACAATTTTTTCAAATAAACGCTTTTGTTTGAAATTGGTTATATTAATTTCACAAAATATTTTTGAGCCAATTCAAAATAGTGCTAAATTGAACCGCGTGCTCTAGGTTTAAACCGATGTCTGTCATCAAGTTTTGGGGTGCTGAGAGGTGCAAATCATCAAATTTCCAGAAAAATGTGTGAATATGCATAAAGAAGTTAGTTTTATTAAAGGATATACAATATGTGATTGCAAGCATGATCCTGAGACAAAAAGAAAGTTCGTGGATCGGAAATTCATTGACTCTCCGGTTCCTCTTGTCAACTCCTTTGACAATATTCCCCTTATTTATTGAATGAACATTATATATATATATATATATATATATATATATATATATTGCAATTAAAATCGTTAAAAGCATACATTAAACAAGATAATAAATATATAAATGGTATTACTTCACTTTTCTTATTCCACTTACGGTGCGTTTTGTAGACGAGGGGTTGGTCTATATGCAATTTGAGATTTTTTTGTCCCTTCTTTTCAAGACAGGCGCGTTGAAAATGGAGTAAAAGTTCAATGAACAGTTCATAGTGCGAAGTTTTAACTCTTTATACTCGGCCAGCATATAAAATGTGTAGTTTGAGTTGATTTGGTTTTATGGCATATCAACCATTATAGGTTATTTAATGCCAAATCTTTTTTATACATATATATCAAATATAGGATTTCTAAATATATTTTATTGATGACATTTTTAAACGAGCCTGAACTCATTTTTTTGCATTTGTGAAATATTTCACTTATTTTCGTCAAATACGTACAATTCCATTCACTATTAATCGTTTGTTTGCACACAGTTAAATGTTTTCACGTATTGTAATTTAACACTAACAATTCAATTAAACATCAGTCATTTGTTTACTCACAGCTAAAGGATCATACAGTTCTATTTCAAACTATTCAGTTTAGCATAAGTCAACAAAGATAAATTGTTCTAAGTATTGCTATGTATCCCTAACAATTGAATTAAACGTCAGTCATTTGCTTACACACAGTTAAATGATCAAACAGTTCTCTTTCAAACAATTCAGTTTAGCTAGTCAAAGTTTTATGGTGTCAAGTATTGCTATGTAAGACTGACAAATCAATTAAACATCACTCATTTGTTTACACAGTTAAATAAGTGAACAATTCTATTTCAAGCAATTCCGTTTAGCATAAGACATTTGTTTGCACTCAGCTTAAATGTCAAGTACACTGTTTGAATGTCAAACAGTTCTATCTGATCCTAAGATAGGACCCTAACAGGCGCTACCATTCCAGGACAGAGTGAACCTGAGAGCAATGGCAATGAGGGGTAACCTACATTCCTCAAAGCTCCAATATTAGAGGAGCTTCACTATCATATTGTTTTGAGTCATGTCCAGGACACTCATTGGAGGAGTCTTATCCCTCTACAGAGATGCAGTTCTTGTATTTTACATCCCAAGTCGACTGGGACAAGAATGCGTTGCTTTCAAATTGAATAGAAGTCTTACTTATTTTATATTTGTTTGTGGAGTATATATATATATATATATATATATATATATATATATATATATATATATATACATATACAGTGTATCACAAAAGTGAGTACACTCCTCCCATTTCTACAGATATTTAAGTATATCTCTTCATGGGACAACACTGACAAAATGACACTTTGACACAATGGAAAGTAGTCTTTGTGCAGCTTATATAACAGTTAATCTTATTTCCTATCAAAATAACTCAAAATATAACCATTAAAACTAAACCCTTGTCAACAAAGGTGGGTACACCCCTTAGGGAAAGTTGTCAATATTAACATACACCAAGTTAACTGTCAATATTTTGTGTGGCCACCATCATTATCCAGAACTGCCTTTACTCTCCTGGGCATGGAGTTTACCAGAGCTTCACAAGTAGCCACTGGAATGCTCTTCCACTCCTCCATGACGACGTCGCGGAGCTGGCGGATATTTGAGACTTTGTGCACCTCCACGTTCCGCTTGAGGATCCCCCAAAGATGTTCTATTGGGTTCAAGTCTGGAGACACGCTTGGCCAGTCCATCACCTCAGCCTCTTCAGTAAAGCAGTGGTCGTCTTGGAGGTGTGTTTGGGGTCATTGTCATACTGGAACACTGTCCTGCGACCCAGTTTCTGGATGGAGGGGATCATGCTCTGCTGCAGTATTTCACAGTACATGTTGGAGTTCATGTTTCCCTCAATGAAATATAACTCTCCAACACCTGCAGCACTCATGCAGCCCCAAACCATGACATTCCCACCACCATGCTTGACTGTAGGCATGACACACTTATCTTTGTACTTCTCTCCTGGTCACATGCTTGAAACCATCGGAACCAAACAAATTAATCTCCATCTCATCAGACCATAAGACATGGTTCCAGTGATCCATGTTCTTTGTTGACATGTCTTCAGCAAACTGTTTGCGGGCTTTCTTGTGTATTGTCTTCAGAAGAGGCTTCCTCCTGGGGTGACAGCCATGCACACTAATTTCATGTAGAGTGCGGCGTATAGTCTGAGCCCTAACAGGCTGACCCCCAACCAATTCAATCTCTGCAGCAATGTTGACAGCACTCCTACGCCGATCTTTCAAAGAAAGCATTTGGGTGTGACGCTCAGCACGTGCGCTAAGTTTCTTTGGACGAGCTACCCGATGCCTGTTCCGAGTGGACCCCGCTCTTTTAAAACGCCGGATGATCTTAGCCATTGTGCTGCAGCTCAGTTTCGGGGTGTTGGCAATTTTCTTGTAGCCTTGGCTATCTTCATGTAGCGCAACAATACGTCTTTTAAGATCCTCAGAGAGTTCTTTGCCATGTGGTGCCATGTTAGAACTTTCAGTGACCAGTATGAGAGAGTGTGAGAGCCGCACTACAAATTTGAACACACCTGCTCCCTATGAATACATGGGCCTAGTAACACTAATGAGTCACATGATATTTTGGAGGGAAAATGACAAGCAGAACTCAATTTGGACATTTAGGGGTGTAGTTTCTTAGGGGTGTACTCACTTTTGTTGGCAGGGGTTTAGCTTTTAATGGTTATATTTTGAGTTATTTTGTGGGTAAAATAAATTAACTCTGTTATATAAGTTGCACACAGACTACTTTTCATTGTAACAAAGTGTCATTTTGTCAGTGTTGTCCTATGAAGAGATATACTCTCTCTCTCTTTATCTCTTTTTCTCTCTCTCTCTATCTCAGTCTGTCTTCCTCTGTCTTTCTTTTTTCTCCCGATTTCTGATTCCCTTATTTCATTTTGTTCATGTGTCACATAGATATATACGGATGATATTGAAAAATTCTCGTCCCAAGCAAGAAGGAAATAACCTTTGCTAATTCTTTTTATGTTTGGAAAGGGTTGCCGGAATTTGAGAAATTGTACTTCAGTATGAATATATGGAATAGCATTTACACTTCATGGCTCAAGGTCAGGGAGTGCCCAATACGTTGACTGGTCTTGACCTCTGGTGACCATAAATGTATTCATTAATATTGTGTTGTAAGGGTTCATACAGTGATGCACGGGACGTGAAAATATACTGTATATATAAAGTATACCCTGTACATATGTAAATAAATATATTTAACATTTTTGATAAAGGTTATGCCTTTTGACTTGGTTATTTTCTTAACTGTGTGTAAGTGTGGATGCCCTTTGGTCAAGGTCATTTCTTTCTTAGTCTGACCAAGAATTTTTTAGCACCCCCCTTGTTAATAAATTGCAAGTGATCTGATGGGAAAAGGATTGATATTCACAGTCTGAGATATCAACAGCCTAATACAGATATTGTATGGAAATATAATTTGAAAATATGAATGCAGATTGATAATCAAAAAGCGAGTGAACAAAAGATAGATAGATAGAGAGAGAGAGAGAAATCATCAATAGTGAATACACCCACCCGTACGAATTTATCTAAATAATATATTGAATTGTGAAAATAAAATTTAAACACGTCCTTATCTGAAAGAAATATTTCAAAAATGTCTAAAGGGTGTACTTGATATTGGGTTGTTACACGTTCATAATTTTAACCACAGGGTGTTAATGACGTAGAGTTTAATAATAAAAAAAACACCTAATAACATCCGCTTTGATTTTTCCACAAGAAATAACAAGATCCACTGCTTTGATTGAGAAATAATATCTAAACGTTGAGAGAAGTGGTTATTTCATTTCATTTCATTTCAATGGAGGCACTCGTGGAATAACGGTTATCGTTATAGGAAGTCTTCTTGGTGACCTGAGTTCAAATCTTAAACGAGACAGTTTGCATGTCAGATAGAGCTAATACTTTTGAGAAATGTATGAATTCAACAATTCTTTCTTGAGCTCTGGGTGAATAGTAGGTCAGACTGAGCTCTTAAATCTTGGTGGAGCTATAAGTCCAGGAGAATGAAAATCTCTCTATTCAAACGAGTTGTAGAATTTGAGCGGGATGGTCTCCACGAGGTTATTACTGTCAATGACATGCTACACAAGTAGCGTCCCTTCGGCTAACTCAGATTACGGAATAAGTCTCGTCTCTTAATACAGTTGATGTTAATCCGGTGTTGGGTGACTTTGGAAAAATTCATTTTCATGCCTTTTGTGAAATATTGTCTGGAATATACTTATTCATGATTGATAGGATAGACAGAAAACAAGAGAGAGAGAGAGAGAGAGAGAGAGATAGAGAGAGAGAGAGAATATAAATCTCTTCTTTGCCTAAAAAAGGCAAAGAACAGATTTATATTTTAGATTACTCCAGTGTTTTGTATTTGTTTTTTGGGGTTTTTTTTCTTGTTAGATTCTTTATTTCTTCCACATATCTTAGTCTCCAACGTGTTGTCAATTCATCTTCTTTAAACACTTTGTTGAAAACCCTGCAGAGATTATTAGTATTAAATTCATAATGGCATTTTTTTTCAGAGACCCGCTCTATTCAAACTTCCATCAATTAATCTTTCTTAAGTACCTGCTTAAAAATTGGGTGGAGGTAGTGGCTCATCTCACCCGACCCAACCTTAGAAGCGGGGAATCATTTGACAGAACAAGGCCACCTTGAGTCTGATTAGATATTTGGTGCTCTAGGGTCACCCTCATCGTCATTTAATGCGACATACCCGTCTTTAATTCTTGCATGGGGTATAAAGTTAGAAGCAATATAAAGTGAAATTAAGCATAGGCAGAAACCTGAAACGTTGAGAGAGGAAATTGTTAAATATTTTATTTTTTGCTTTTTTCCCCTTTTTTTTCTGGGTCACAGAAAATGATTTGAGGAACTGTCTGCTGTGGTTTGGACGACATGACACTAGAACTCAGAATGAGATATGTAACCAAGCGAGTAATCACCATTCTACAGCACTAGTTAGGAGGAGCAGAGCCAGGACCCTACTTTGTACTCATTGAGTTTTCACTCAAGGAGTATCTGACAGTTTTATTGGAGACCAAGTGATAACAAATTTCGTCACCTTTTTTCAGGATTTTAATATCTGAATGGTTCCGATTCTTTTTTGGAACTACAGCCCTTCTTAATTCTTTATTAGGCACTTCAGGACTGTTCCAAGCTCTCCAATAACGACGAGTAAAATTTGTCACATTCATCTTACCTAGTTTTTAAAGTTCTCAAGCAATAGTGGAGTGGGAACGCTTTCATGGTGAAAGGCACCATTGAAATTTATTATCTAGTAATGAGGTCGTTCTCGATCAAATTTTAATATGTTGACAACAAAAGGGTTAGTTGATTGATTTTAATAGCATGTGAACTCATCAAGCGGTTAGAGAAATACGTTCGTTTATATTTACATTTTTTATTTGTTTTTTGCACACAGTCTTATCAGATGATAATAATTTCAAATTGATAGGACACTAATATAGGGGTACTGCACACATTCTGGATCTTCAGAAGTGGAGTCTCAATCATACCCAGTAGACTTAAAACAAAGTCTAATATCAACTTTTAGTAATTGATTTAATCTAGATATAATTAGTTCTAGTGAGAACACTTGGTGTTGCCCAGATTGATTCATCTTAACGGCATATGAACCCGTCTAGAGTTATTTTATGCCTAGGGGTTACAGAATCCCGTTCAATGAACGTTTGTATTCCTATAATTGTTTCTTACGATGTTTTTGCGCACAATCATATCGAATACGAAAAATTTCTAAATAGATTTATTTGATCTATAAATAGAATTCAAACAAGTACGACCACACCAGGTCACATTGGACATGAAGGTAATAGCAATGAAGGGGTAGCCCACACTCACCCTATATCCAGAACTGGGATCTCACAATTAGATGTAATTTAATGTCATTAACCCTCTTCAGTGGATACAGTCAGCGTATTCTTAACGCCATCGATAGGGCGGGGCCTTATCTACGAAAAGAAATAATAACATGACGATGCAGTTAAATTATCTTCTAAAACAAATCAGTGTGGCATTACTACAAGGGTGTGTCAATAGTATTGCAATATTTTGATAACTGGAGGCAGAATTCGGCATCTCCTGATACTTTTGTCTCAGAGAGCTTCTCTCAGGATTTGCCGAGTTCATAAAGCTGACGAACCAGACAGGACACTGAGATGCTGAGCTTGCTTGATACTCTCTGAGAGTAACTCACCAGATCCGCGGAATCCATAAAGGTGACAAACCACACTGGAATGTGATATGCCGAACTCGGCTGATACCCTCCGAGTGTTACTCACCAGATTAGCCTCTATAGCTTGAAGCACAGTCTCTAAATCCACGCTTTTAGGCCTACCTGACCTTGCCTGATTATCGAAATTCTTGCAAACCTAGAGAAATATCCTCAACCTTTTTGTTACTGTAATATGATTGCGTCTTCACCTGACGCACAGCAAACGTTTTGTTGCTTCCACTGCGTCATGATCCACTTCAAACCAGTAAAGAATAAATTTCAGAATAATATTACTTTGCACATTCATGTATGCAGCTTTCAGATAACACATGGAATGAAGCATAGCAAAACGTGTCAGCACACCAACTATCACAATAATACGAATCACAGTGGATACATATTACTGCTTGAACTGCTTCGATCACGCGATATACGTGCCAGAAACTCGTATTTCAAAACTTTTTACTGAATCGAGCGAATGTTTACTCAGAGAAAAAGTAATGAAAACAAAGCTGAAATATTTGAAAACACCTTTCCAATTATCTACAGGAATCGGACTATTTTTGCCAATTTGGGGGTGAGTCACCGTAGCGTAGTGGCTAACATTGTAGTAAGTGAGTTCAAACTCTAATCGTGCTATGACATTCACTTTCGGACTTTGGGAAAGGTATAAACCCCCTTATTTCTTCTCGGTAATAGTTAATAGTACTACTACTATTCTCGTACAAAGATGTCTTTGGCATTAAATAGCCGACGAAGTTTGATATGTCATTAAAAAAGAAACCGAACAGGAGTCACTAAGAAAATAAAATGAATACATAAGGAAGAATCCTTAAATCTAATGGCGAAGAAAGTAAAATAATGGAAATGATTATCATACGTATTTCAAACTAAAAATCTAAGGGCGTTTCGGTGTGTGTGCCTGATAACTTCCATATGTTTTTTGGGAAGAAGCAAAAACAATGAATCCCAAATATTTAGATTTGCTCATCATTTCGTCTCCCACTCCTGCTGGCCGCTCCGTATTTTTGTTTAACCGCCGCCCTTTTTGTAATTTTTTCTGATGCATTTCCA
Organism: Sepioteuthis lessoniana; assembly: GCA_963585895.1. NCBI lineage: Eukaryota > Metazoa > Mollusca > Cephalopoda > Myopsida > Loliginidae > Sepioteuthis > Sepioteuthis lessoniana. The sequence goes on from OY757912.1 coordinate 55,338,885, forward strand.
TTTTCTAAGCCTCATTTCGTTCCGCTGTTCCTGTACAGGTTTTCCCATTTTCCTACACTGACTCATTTTTCTCTTTAAGAATAGGCTCTGCTTATTTTAAGGTGACTTTCTTTAACATGGTATTATCGACTTTATTTTAAGATGAACATATTATATGTTGTCTTTTTTGAAACGTTAACATTAATGTTTTCATGACCTCCATCTATTTTTTAATGTTTAAGTTACATTTTACTATTCTTAAAAACAAAAATCAAGTAATATTTTGAAAATATCTTCCATTCTCAGGTTGTGGAATCAATAAATAAAATGACAAAGTTAAACTTTTTAACAAATGCACGCCAATAGATATACAATATCTTTTAAATTAATTCAATAAGAATCAAGCATTCCTGAACACAATTAAACACTCCCATAGCCAAATAAATACGTTTGTAACGAAATTAGTGGCTTCCATAGTAAACTAAAAAACTTTGTCACCTAAATTAAACACTTCCATTACAGAATTAGACACTTTTCATCGCAAAAGTAAACACTACTGTAGTAAGATAAAGATTTTCATAAAAAAGATTAAACATTTTCATAGAATGATTGGACATTTCCGTAGGGTCTCATCTATGGGTCAAATATACCTGATTAAAAATTATTTCTAGTTAATAGGGCCGCGAGCATAAAGAAATCCAAGATAATTGCCTCGATTTCAAAATTAGACTCATCCAGAGAAAAATGAGACGCTTCCATAGCAAATTAAAACAAAAGAAAACGGACGTTTTGTCCAACGAAATATATTTCTTTGTTTATTGTCATATCAACTTTCATGGGTTACTTAATGTCAAAACCATCCTTGTATAAGAACAGTTGTGGTACAATTAAAACGATGGCGTGAGGGATATGGGAATTCATAACTTTCCGAAGGGTATTAGCCTGAAAGTGAGCATAATTGTGCGACTGGAGTTCGAGATTACTTAATACGACGGGGATTAGCCTTATGTATGGCATTTGTCAGTCTTGAGACACTCCATAGATCTAAACTCGGGTGTCAGCAGAGTTCCTGGCAATATCATATGGATTACCAGCAGTTGCCCATGCTGCAGATAACCCTTCTTCATGAAACCGACATTGACCAAGGGAAGGAGGAGCAAGGGCTAAACAAATCGGCGTTAGTGTCACAGCAGGATTTATCTGCACGTTGGCTGAATACAACGACGGACAACCAAAGGGATTCCATGGTTTGGTTTTGTCGCTCCACGGGGACAAGTTTCCCTGCCATGCTTGTAGAGGGGGTTGAATTCAGAGTTTTCCTTCAAGACCGGTTGACTTAACAAGACTCTAGAGAGCTCAGTCTACACTAATATTCAATCCCTAACTGGGAGATATGTGAGGAAATAAACGGATCCATGAGATTCCCATAACTACTTGCAGTGAAATGCAGACAGCTTCTTTCAGAAATTAAACCAGGCTCATCGAATATACTGTATATAAACGTTAGTAAGCAAAGTTGGCGACCGTAGTCGAGGGTGACTAGATGGCTCCCTTTTCAATAGCTACTACACCGAGGTGTAGGGGAGGGCGCTATTCCTTTCCCTGGATTGCTCCACTTTTCCTTTGATACGTACCTTATATTCCTGAGTGTTAAGTAAGGAGGTATCAAGTACCATTTTTAAAGTCCTTGGTTTGATGTGACCTGGGATTGAACCCAGGTCTCTCGGACCACTGGCGAACACTCTACCCACAAGACCAATGAGCCGGTTCTTATATAAATTTATATCAAAGCGCATTTTTTCCAAAGTTAGCCACAGCAAATTCAAGTTAAGATTGATTGACTGATTTTAACAGTATGTCAACCTGTCTGTGGTTATTTTATGCCTAGATGCTAGCGAATCACGTTCATTGTACATGTATATTTACATTTTTGGTCAAGTTGTTTCTTAATGAGCTTTTTTTTTGTACACGGCCTGATCAAATACGAATAATTTGCAAACAGGTCTATTTGAACCTATCAAGAACTACCACTCTGGATCAGAGTGAACCTGGGAGTAATGGCAATAAAGGGATGCTCCATACTCCCCAGATCTCCAGAAATAGTACCACGTCATCAGATGCAGTTCAGGGTCGTAGCTCGGACACCCATTTCTAGAAGGGGTTCTTGCTCCTCTACAAGGTATACAGTCAGCGTATTTTTACACCCCACCACCGCGGAGACAGGGTGGATCAAGTTAGGATATCCTCTCTTAAAGAAAAAGATAGAATCACATGACAGTAACAAAGAGTTAAGTCAAGGGCATAATACGATCTATGAATTTCAAGACATGGAAATGAATTATCTTCAAGTTAAACAACCAAAGAAACCTTTTTTATCTGTACTTTTTAGATTTTCTTTTTTTCTTTTTTACTTTAATGGTAATTCCATTTAAAAGAACATTTGTTATTTTCATTTATTTCGAATAAAAGACCTGGATACGCCGTGTAGACCTGTCAGGTTTATAGATTTATTAGTCGCCATCAAGAAATGACAAGTAAAAAAGTGAAGGAAGTAGCAAAGATTGAAGTCATTTAGCACTGCCTTGGAAAGCCGAAACAAGATGACATGAACAAAAGTTGTTAATGTATTCGGAGCAAAGGGGGCAACGAAGATGAATAGATATATGAGTGCATCTCTCTTACATATTTCTTCCTTTTTTTCTCCCTATCTCACTTTCTATCTCTTTCACTCTTACTTTCTCTACACATTTCTCTGTATATTGCCCAATCGGGGCTGTAGAATACACCGACTGCATCTCTGCAAAGGGGTAAAAACCCCACCCAACATGTGTCCTGGATATGACACTAATAATCTAATGGTGACATTCCAATAATGCTGGAGCTTTAGGGAATGCGGAGCACCTTGCATAGCCATCACTCCCAGGTCTACTCTAGTCCGTAGTGGTAGCTCCTGATAGGACCCTATCTATGGATCAAATAGAACTGAACTGTCTATTTACGCTAAACTGAATTATTTGAAACAGAACTGTTTGAATTTGAACTATTTGACTAAACTGAATAGCGTGAAATAGAAATATTTTGCCAATTAAACTATGTACTTACATTTAAACTGCATACTTATGCAAAACTCAAATATTTGGAACTGTTTTTGACATTGGAACTGTACTTACGCAAAACTGAATTGTTTAAAATAGAATTGTTTTGACATTTAACTGTGAGTAAATAAAATCTATACTTATACTAAACTGAATTGCTTGAATTAGAACAGTTTGAATAAACTGAATAGCTTGAAACAGAAATGCTTTTGACAATTAAACTGTGTACTTATGCTCAACTGAATGGTTTGAAATAGAACTGACTATTTGTATAAAAATAGGTTTGGCATTAAATAATCAACGAAAGTTGATAAATCATGCAATCCAACCAACCAACCATATATATATATATATATATATATATATATATAACTAAGAAATAAGATAGATCGGAAAATTTCTAAGTCGTTATCTATTTTTGAAATTTTTCTCAACTAGTTTCGACCAAAGGTCATCATCAAGAGAAATGTTTTGCGAAAAAAATTATTTTTTTAAGTCTCGAAAATAATCTTTAAAAAAGTTGATATGATTCGAGAGAAATGACAAATCTCAACTATCATGAACACCTAACTGTAATATCTACACTAGGAAGATATTTGTTAGGCGAGTGTGGAGTAAGTTGCAAATTAGCGGTAATTGTTTAAATCAGATATTTACCCTAAGCATTTATTTAAGGGTTTATGTTGCAGTCTAATTCCGTCCATTCTATTTCTAAATAATGTTTTGAGGAAGGTTTAGTTTGATGTTAAAGCCATTTGGAATCAGTGATTGGAGACATTTTAATCATTTATTTTTGTGTGTTTCTGTTATCATAGTGATATTATCCAATGTGTTTTTCCCTCGACAATTTTTGATGGTTTTTAAGTCGTGACTGTCTAAGCGGAAATGTTGTTCTATAAATATCAATTTGTTATTATTCATAGATTTTATTTTATTTAGGTAGTTATTAAATCGAAATAACCATTCTACTTTTGGTAACATGCACAGTCCAGCAAGGAAATTAAATTTTAATTGGGTTGCTTTGATTTTGTTTGGCTCCTTTCTTTAATGGCATATCAAACTTCGTGGTTTATTCAATATCATTGGCATTGAATAACCCAAGAATGGCTACCTCTACCGTTCTTCTAGAACGGAGAAGGTACTATTTAACCCAAACACAGTCGGCTTGGGCTGTAGAATATACCAACTGCATCTCTGTAGAGGGGTAAGACCCCCCATGAATAAGTATTCAGGATATGACATGAAACAATCTGATGGTGAGGCTCCAGTAATGCAGAGTAGCTCTACATTGCCTTCACTCCTAAGTTCACTCTGTCCCGGAGTGGTAGCATATGAATGGGTCAAAGAGAATTGTTTGACATTTAATCTGAGTGCAAACAACTGACTTTTGCTTAACTGAATTGTTTGAAGAAGAACTGATTTTTCATTTAACTGTGTAAACAAATAACTGATGTTTAACTGAAGTATTTGCAACACATCGCAATATTTGAAACCATTTAACTGTGAGTAAATGAATAAATTATTAGTGTTAAATACCAATACTTGAATCTCTTTATCAGTGTGCCTAAATTTAATTCTTGGTATCATTTAGCAATACATGCAACCGTTTGACTGTGTGCAAATGAATGAATTGTATTGAATAGAAAAATTAGTATAAAATAGCAATACTTGTAACAAAGACACTGTCTGGAAACAAATGCTTTTATATTGAATAGAATTATTAATGTTTGATACCAAAACTTGAAACTATTTAATAGTGTTGAAACAATATCAATAGTTCACAAACAATTTAGTTCTCATTTAAAAATTAAATAACCCATCAACTATTTGCTTATAAATTATATGTATATCTAACTTTATTTAAATAACTTAAGTTAAATTGTGACTGTTAGATAGTAATACTTGAAACCACATTAACTTTGTGCAAACAAATGATTAATGATGAATAGAATTATTCGTAGTGAATAGAAATACTTGAAACCATTGAGCTGTGTGCAAATAAAATGATCTCAGACTCGTTTAAAAAAGTTAACTCCAAACTATGCGTTTACAATGATATTTTATATATATAGATGAACAGTATCTAGCATTTAATAATCCACAATGACTGACATGCCATAAAACCAACTAACCAATCAACTATTTATCCCATATTGGTGGTGGGTATGAGAGTTCATACATTTTCCGAGAGTATTAGTCTGAAAGTGAAGATAATAGTACGACTAGAGTTTGAACTCGCTTACTACGATGTCACAGTTCAGCCCGTTTACCACTATGTCGCGGGGATTCACCCACAAAATTAAAATTTTTTTTTGGTGGGGTAATGGCGATGAAGCAAGTCAATGAGTTAATTAATTTATGGCGTTTTCAGCATAAGCTGTCTTTAATATTACAAAGGTTGCAAAAATTTCGTGGATTTTATTGCAGATTCATTGTTTTATGGATTTAAGATGGTTGGTTGGTTGGTTGTTTGGGTTTTTATGGCATATCAACCTTTGCAGGTTATTTAACTCCAAATCCATTTTCATGCAAATAGACAGTTCTATTTCAAACAATTGAGTTTAGCATGAAAACACCGTTTAATAGTCAAAAATACTTTTATTTCAAGCTATTCAGTTTATTCAAACAATTCTAATTCAAACAATTCAGTTTAGTATAAGTACAGATTGTTTACACACAGTTAAATGTCAAAACAGTTCTATATTAAACCATTCAGTTTAGAGTAAGTACAGTTTCAATCTAAAAAACAGTTCTATTTCAAACAATTCAGTTTAGCATAAGCACGCAGTTTAAATGTAAGTACAGTTCATTTGTCAAAACATTTCTATTTCATGCTATTCAGTTTAGTCAAACAGTTCTAATTCAAACAATTCAGTTTAGCATAAGTATGCAGTTAGTTCTATTCAACCCATAGATAGGGCCCTATCAGGTACTACCACTCCGGGCCAGAGTGGACTTGGGAGCAATGGGAATGAAAGGGTATTCCGCATTCCCCAAATCTCCAGCATTACTGGAGCCTCACCATCAGATTGTTTAGTGTCATATACTGGCCACTCGTTAAGTAGGGGTCTTTCCCCTCAGCAGAGAAGCAGTATTCTACAGTCCCAGTCGACTGGGCAATTGGATTTAAGAGAAAAATACTAATACCTGCAAACTGAGCTTTGTGACTTCTTATTTTTTGATAAAGTTGATATTTTATATCTTCATCTTTTTAGATTTTTTATTTACTAAATAGTTAATAATACTTATTTATTCATTACAAGGCAAATATTAAGATTTTAGAGAATCAACATTATGGAATGGATAAATTGAGAGTTAGGGTTAATTGCATAGATCGAAGTGTACTTAAGTTATTTAAATTCATCAAAGGAATTTTACAGATTGTATGTATTTACCCAACCCTTCCACTACGAGTAGAATACAATCCAAGATCAATTTTTTTAAGCAGAATGCAACTAGTTTGAATTCAGAGTTTTCCTTCTCTAAGATTGGACCCCAGTTTGTCCTACTATTTATAATAGCTGGGAGAGGGGAGAAAAGATGGATTCGTACTTTTTCCAAGGGGAATAATACGAAACTGAAACGCAAACAGCCTTGTACAGGATTTGAACATTGTTCACCTATTGCATTTCCAACGACAATAACCATTACACTATTTTAAATGTAGCTAAATATTTGTGATGCATGTAAACAGAGATTTCAAACTGAACCCCTTCGTAAAACTTAACGAAATAGCTTTTCAAAATCTGTTTTAGAAAATGGGAACCTTCCATCGCTTAAAAAATAATAACCGGAATATGTATCTGAAAATCAATTATAAAATTTTCGAAAGAAAAAAAAAGGATTTTTTTAAAAAAATTTCTCGTGACTTAAATCAGCGAATTTATTTTGAAAATGAAGATCTATACAAAATTCTCAACGTAAAATTTCTTTAAAAATTTCGCGGTATATTTTTGTTTTAAAGAATATCAAATTTAAGAACGATTATAACCAGTAATTTACCGAATTTAGATAGCTCTCTGCTAATTTCTTCGAACGTTGAAGATGGTTACTTTGACTTCTTGGCTGTGTTGTTTTCTTTCTATGGCGTATCTTCTTTCGTTGCGGTCTGCGTGCTGTTTCGTTGTAAGGAACAACCACTGAGACATCTGGGAAGAACAAATACCAAGACGTTATTGTGTACAAACTTCATTTATAACTTTTTTATCTTAAACCTCTTTACCCAGTCGGCTGGGGGCGGGTGCTGTAGAATACACCTACTGCATCTCTGCAGAGGGGTAAGACCCTCCCAACGAGTGTCCAGTATATGACACTAAACAATCCGATGGTGAGGTTCCAGTAATGTTACAGCTTTGGAAAATGCGAAGTACCCCTTCACTGCCACTGCTCCCAGGTCCACTCTGGCTTGGAGCGGTAGCTCCTGATAGGGCCGTATCTATGGGTCAAATAACTGGGTACTTATGCTAAACTGAATTATCTAAAATAGAACTTTTTTTTACATTTAAACTACGTACTTATGCTAAACTGAATCGTTTGAAATGGAAGTGTTTTTGTATGCTAAACTGAATTGTTTGAAATAGAACTGCTTTGATGTTGAAACTGTACCAACGCTAAACTAAATTGTTTGAAATTGAAATGTTTTGACATTTAACTGTGAGTAAACAAAATCTATTCTTATATTAAACTGAATAGTTTGAATTAGAACTGTTTGACTAAATTGAATAGCTTGTTTTGGCATAAAGGGTAGAGTGTTCGCCAATGGCCCGAGAAACCTAGGTTCAATCCCAGGTCGACTCGTACCAAGACTCAAAAAATGGTACTTGATGCTACCTTGTTTGACACCCAGCATTTTAAGGTAAGGATCAAGAGTAAAGTAGAGCAATCCGGTGAAAGAAGTAGTGCCTTCCCCTATACCTTGGTGTAGTAGCTATCGAAAAGGGAGCCTTCGGGTCACCCTCAACTACGGTCACCAACATTACTTACTTAAATTGTGTATTCATGCTAAGCTGAATTGTTTGAAATAGAACTGTTTATTTGTATAAAAATGGATTTGGCATTAAATAACCTACAGAGGTTTTTTTATACCATAAAACACAAACAAACAAATAAACAAACAAACCTTAGACCATTTCGTAGACTGGTTGACGGACCGAGATTTAAGAACCTGATCTGTGGTATGATTTTTCCATAGCTGGAGTGAGAATAGATTGATTCATGCCTTTCCCAAGGGCAGTAGCGTGTAATGAGACCCAAACAGCCAAGTTCAGGATTTGAAATCGAATCATCAAGTATACTTCCTACGAACCGTTTCACTAAGTCTTATATATTTCTTTTAACTTGTGAGTGAGAGTGATGTGTTTCAGTACTGAGGCTTAATCGTAATTAGTTTATGAAAACAGTTATTAATTGAACAACTACGAGTACCTATAATGAAATTTTGAAATTTGATTTGATGCACAAAATTTTTAGCAAGCACACACACACACACACACACACACACACACACATATATATATATATATATACATATATATACCAATTTGCTTTCAATATGTTCAAATATATATATATATTGGCATAATGGTTAGAGTGTTCGCCAATGGTCCGGGAGACCTGGGTCAATCCCAGGTCGATTCATGCCAAAGACTTTAAAAATGGTACTTGATGCCTCCTTGCTTAACACTCAACATTATAACGTACGGATCAAGGGTAAAGTGGATAAATCCTGGGAAAGGAGTTGCGCCCTTCCCTACACCTTGGTGTAGTAGTTATTGAAAAGGGAGCCTTCGGGCTACCCTCGACTATGGTCGCCAACAACTTATATATATATGAGTATGTGTGTCTATATATATATATATATATATCTATGCTTACTGGAGAAGCATATAAATTTCCTTTTAAATTAAGTATTTTATCCGATTAATTCTTCTAAGTTCTTCAGGCAAATATTACATTAGTTAAGTATTAAGTTTTGTCTTTTTAATACCATTCTTCCTATCTAGATGTTTGAGCTTGAAGACTTCGTAAGATATTCGGTGTCATATTGCTCTCTCTCTCTCTCTCTCTCTCTCTCTCTCTCTCTCTCTCTCTCTCTCTCTCTCTCTCTCACACACACACACACACACACACACACACACACACACACACACACACACACACACACATATATATATATATATATTTAAGTAATGGGGACAGAGAAATCAACATTTTATGATGAATTTCAGATACTAAGATTTTTTTCATGTTGATTTCTGTGGCAATACTCTATAAATCTACATACACTTTATTTTTAATATTGAGCATTCTTTCCCATAAATAACGCTAACCTGAAACACACACACACACACACACATATATATATATATATATATATATATATATATATATATTGTTTGTGTATGTGTGTGTGTGTGTATGTGGTCTGAAAACATGACTATAGAGATGAATAAGAAAAAAATTTCAGAGCAGACCCCTACCGACTCCAAGTAAGGGGAGTGGCATGAAACAACCCGCTATTTCAAAGAAACACGTACCAGAACAGCAGGTTTCTAGTCGGCCCATCACACAACTCTCTCTCTCTCTCTCTCCCTCTTTCTTTCTCTCTCTCTCTCGTTATCTGTTTGTCTTTATGTTTATCACCCCGCCCTGGATCCTCACTTTTAGTCATAGCCCGTTCTGTTTTGCCCTAACCATCAAGGCCACGAAGCAAAGCTTGCATACACAGCAGGAACACAAGTAAAATAATAAGAACAATACAGACATGGTGTTCAACATGATGTTTTCGAAAAAATGACCTCCTGTCAGATCTTTGACGAGAAGTGAACCAAATAACGACTGATGGACAAAATGGCCAATGTTTTCGTTTGTAATAGAAGGAAGCAAGTTACCAATTTCTCTAACATTGAAGCTGTGCATTTTGCTTTCGGCTTGACATCCTTCAAAATCAATAAAATATTTCGAACGAATAGTGGACGCTGTAAAAGTTAGTATTTTGTTGAAGAATATTATTTGGTTTGATAGCGGAATGAGAAATGTAGTTCTTTGGTTTGGAAAATGCCGTATTGCTGGGTCTTGAAGTAGTTGATTGGTTTGGTTTCTATGTTTAATGGCATATCAACCTTTGTAGGTTATTTAATGCCAAAGCCATTCTCCTAGAAAAACAGTAGTGGTACAATTTAACCCATAGCTGGGAGGATAAGGAGGTTCATACCTTCCCAAGGGTATTTGCCCGAAAGTGAACGTAATAGCGCGACTGGAGTACGAACTCGCCAACTACGATTCCGCAGTCCATCGTTTTAACCATTACACCACGAGGACACCCCCTTGAAGTAGTTGAGGGAGATATAGACGTGTGGAAGGGACAAAAACGAGTTCAGATCGAGAAAATGGAAAAAGTATAAATCTGGTGACAGGAAAATACTTTCCATTCACTCCTATTAAACGTTTAATTTTTAAGCTAAAACTATTTGACTTATAGATTAGATCCTAACTGGTACTACCTCTTTGGGTCAGAGTGAACCTGGGAGTAATAGTAAGATCTCCAGAAATATAGCATAATCATCATTTGTATTATATCTAGGACACTTTTTTTTTGCGGGGGGCTTTTATCACTCTAAACCCCGACGATAGGGCGGTTTTCGTTACTGAACTCAGATTTTTTTATATCCAAAGTGACTCTAGGTAAAGCTAGTTTTACAAAACACCAAATGAATGATGAGGCTCTACGAAAAGTCTATAACAAAGATACAATCACTTAGAAATCTATCATAAGACAGGGTAAGACACTTATTAACACTGGACTTAAAGAGTTCAAAGTTGTTGCGGAGAGAAAATCATTCAGAAGGGAGTTTGATCTAATCTTAGAAAGAAGCTGTTGGAATAGAAGATGTATGAGCTGAGCTGGAAGCAGGGCTTATTTAATCTTCTTTGTGTCTTTCATTTCCTGGAATGAGACTTGGTATTCCAGCAATTCTGTCAATGTCTGTCTCAGCTTGGAAAGAACAAGAAAAATTGACAAGTTTATTCAGCATTCCATTCTTAGGAGAGTAAAACTGTTTAACTCCCTAACAGCCGTGATCCATTATTGTTATACAAGAGCTACGGTGTTACACCTGTCTCATAAAACCGTATCACCAGTTCTGATTTGTGATTCATAAAAACGCAGAATGAGATGCACATGATAAACGTGTAACGTTAATTATGCAGATATATGGAAGTCCATAACGCATAAAATGTTTATTTATGTTTGTTCTTTTTTCTGTTCTATCATTAACATGGTGATTAAAGTTGATGCTTGCAAACTCAGCTTAACAGATGAGATGAGAAAAAATATTTGTACATGAAATGGAGTGGAATAGCTGTCACCATACTCGTTTTTTCTTTATTGGTTTTTCTTTCTTTTTTCTTCTTTTCTTTCTTTCTTTCTATGTGTAAATTTTTTTTTTATCTGTTTGTTTCTTTCTTTCTTTCTTATTCATCTATTTTATTGTTTTTCTTTTTTATTGTCTTACTTTTTGATTTACCTAAATTTGTCTTTGTTTCTTTATTTTGTTTACTTCTATTTCTTTCTTTCTTTCTTTCTTTCTTTCTTTCTTTCTTTTGTCCTAAGGGAAATAAAAATACGTCGACAACACCAAATAAGTCCCCACCAAAAAAGAAATTCCCTGACTAAGACACTAAACTACATCCAATGGTGAGGCTCCATTTTTTTGAGATCTGGAGACTGTGGAGTGCCTATCTATTGCCATTACTCTCAGCTCTGAATCAGATTGGTATTACCTGTTATGGAGATTGAATAAAAATAGATCTGTTTGAAAATCATTTGCATTAGAAAGAAAAACGCCAAGACTGTGTTCAAATTATTTGTATTAAGAATATTTACTTGAAGCTATTATTGTTTAAAAAGAATTATTTTTGTTTATAATCACTTGAAACCAAACCAATACTTGAAAGAGAGAGAAAAATTATGTAACTCTGTGCAAACAAATCATTAAAATCATTTAATAGGAATAATCATTTTAAACCATTTAATTGTACATGATTTATCAAAATTAAGAATATTTACTTGAAGATATATTTCGGCCTTGTTGGAAAGGCTCAAAATGCACTGATTGAGGAGAGCAGTAGCCCCTGCCCGCACACACATAAAGGAGGACCCTGGCTATGGCACTAAACTTCATCTGATGGTCAGGCTTCAGATATGAAGTTCTGGGGAGAATGGATTACTCCTTCATTAACATTACTCCTAAATTAGTAGTAGTCATTATGGTCTCATCTAGGAGTCAAATGTGTTTGAAAAATCTCTGTATATGAGAGAAATATTAATATCAATTGTGTGTTAATTATTTGCCTTAAGAGTAATAACTTGAAGCAATAGTTATTTACAGAGGATTATTATTATTATTCATTTAAAATCATATAACTGCATGCAAAAAGAAAATGATTATTATGGAAAAGAAGATGTTATTTCTATTATTAGCATTAGATAGGAATACTTGAAATCATACAACTGTATGTAAATTATTTGTATTATATCGGAACACTTGATGTCATATAAATATATGCAAAAAAAAAACTGTTTAGAACCAACAATACAAAAATATAAACATAAATGTATAATGTACGCATCTCCCTAAACTCTAGGTATAAAATAACCTTTGACGGGCTGACATGCCGTTAAAATAAATTCCGAAAAATGTATTTTAGTCACGACATATATTTGTCTCATTATATTTTGTCATGCATTCATTATAACGATTTTATTTTATTCAACACACACACACACACACACACACACACACACATATATATATATATATACAAATATATATATACATATATATATATAGAGAGAGAGAGAGACACACACACACACCACACACAGACAGACAGACAGTGGAAGAGATCTAGACGAAGAGCACTGAAAGAAAATATTCTTGTCACAACTAATGATGTTTTGAGCTATGGAATGAATATTTGAAATACTATGTACATTTCATGGCTCGAGGTCATTTTCTTTATAGTGTCTTTTTCACTATCCGCTCACACACACACACACACACACACACACACACACACACACACACATATATATATATATATATATATATACATATACATGTGTGTGCGTGTGTGCGTGTTTGTGTGTGTGTGTGAGTAAAAATCTGATAAGAAACAACCACACAAAAAATGTAAATAAAAATATATAATGTATGCGATTCCGTAATCCCTTGACATAAAATAACACAACACTGGTTGACATGCCATTAAAATCAACTAATCAATCGATAACCCAAGCTATAAATCTTCACAAATTATCATTTTTATTTGTTACTTGAAACCATATAATTGCATAGAAAGAAAGAAAGACTTATTTTGTCATAAGATAATCCAATAATCCAATATGCCGAGAAACCAACCAACCAACCAACCAACAAGCCAGCCAATTTTTCTTTCTTTGTTTCTCCAAGCCTTGAAATTTGATTCCTTTTGTCCCTTTTCCTCTTTTTTTCTCTCTTTCCTCTATTTTGCTGATTTTGCCATTCTGTTTCTTTCATCCGCCATTTTGTCAATTTCTCCATTTTCTTTTTCTCACACAGCTCGAACTATAATGCGTTTTCATAGAAATACGCAGCCATTTCACTAATGTCTAAATGTTTTTGACGCCTTTTCTTTATAAAACACTATCTCTTCAATGCTGACCAAGCATTTCCAATTAAATTAGTCGTTAATCTCCGATTCGACGGAAATAGTATTTTGCTAAATTTGAACCTAAAAGAAGCTAAAGACACGGCCAGAAATCATTTCTGTGATAAAGTTTTTTAGGTCATAAAAAAAAAGATTGAAGTGCTTCACTTTCATGATGCTTGTCTCTTGAAATAATCCGAATTAAACATAAAAATTAGCCTCTTTAGTTTCTTTATGAAATCACTTACGGCTCATCTAGTGAAAAAAGTTGCTTTTTAAAAACATTTCCTTTATTAATTCTTTTGGGTTATATCTAAAATGTTTCTGTCTAAATGGTTTTTAAGCTTTGTATCCTTTAACTGTCATTGTTTTAAATGAAATAAAAAATATTATTATTACTGTTTTACTTCTTTCAAAGTTTTTCACACCAGCGTTAGCTGCTGGTTTTCCATTGGAGTTTGAGTGAGAGCAAATCTCTTTAAGTTTCCAGGACTCAACTCAGTATTCTGGCTGATCTTAATAATGCTGTAGTCTGGATGGCCTCTATTTGTCCTCTTATTTTCAGGCCTTCTAGTCCCTTTACCAATCCTTTGGGGATTGTTCCTATTGCAGCAATAACAATTTGTATCACTGTCACCTTTGTTTTCCATAGTTTTTTTAGTTATCTAGCAAGGTCTAAGTACTTATCTCTCTTTATGATTTCTTTTAATTTTACTTTGTTCTCTGGCGGAACAGCAAAGTCCACTATTCGGCAGCTTCTATTTTTTTTTGTCTTTAGTTGACTATCTCTTTGTTTGATCGTCTGGCCAATATTAGGTGATCTTATTGGTATCTCAAATTGCGTCTCGTTCTCCAGGACGGTTCTAAGTTGTTTATATACCATTTGTTTGTATGGTTAAATTTCGATTTCTTGCACAATTCCCAGTGGATCACCTTCCTCAACCAGTCATGATGCGCCTTATACTTTTTTGCGCTAATTTGCCGCTACTTACGCTTATTATGTAATTGATCGTTTTGTCTCTATCACCACATAATCTACATTTGCTATTTTGTTGCGTCTTATCTATTTTTGTTTTAACAGTTGGTATTTATGGCGTTGTTTCTTGCTGTTATCAGAAGGGATTCAGTTTCTCTCTTAAAGTTTCCCTTTTTCAGCCGTGTCCAAGTCTTCCTCCGTAAGATTTCACTTCTTCTTCCTCTTCCTCTTCCTCTTCTTCTTCTTCTTCTTCTTCTTCTTCTTCTTCTTCTTCTTCTTCTTCTTCTTTTTTAACTCTTAGAAGTCCTGGATGGTATAAGCATGACGGTCGCAGGATGAAAAAGTTCATGAAAATGTCAAATGTTCTTGTAAAGTTGGTGACCATAGTCGTGGGTGACCCGAAGGCTTCTTTTTCAATAGCTACTACACCGAGGTGTAGGGGAGGGTGATACTCAATTTCTTGGATTGCTCCATTTTACCCTTGATTCTTACCTTATAGTGCTGAGCGTTAAGCAAAGCGGCATCAAGTAGCATTTTTTTAGTTTTTGGTATGACTCGATCTAAGATTGAACCCCGGTCTCCCGGACCATTGGCGAACATCCTACTCATTAGGCCAATGACTCGGTTTCAAATGTTCTAATCAATCATTTAACAGTCTGATTGGGTGAATTATAAGTATCATTTAGGAATACTTGACACCAAAAAAATTAATTTGTATTAGATAGGAATAATTACTCAAAAGCATTTAAAGACTGATAGATCATTAATATTAGATAGGAATAATTAATTGAAGATAATTATTTGCTCATTATTTTACTACTTACGATGTTTTTACACCAACTTTAACTGGTAATCTTTCACTGGTGCAGAGTGACAACAAGTCTCTTCATGTCTCCAGAATTCTTCTGATTATTCAAGTTGATCTAAAATATTCAGTAGTTCGGAGGATCTCGATTTTTCCTCTGATATCCATTTTCTCCAGTCACTTTTCCAAGCCTTTGAGGACCGTTCCAAGCGCACCAACCCCAACTAATATCACCGTTACTTTCATATTACACAACATTTTAGTTCTCTGGCAAGAATCAAGTATTTGTCTATCTTTTCGCCTTTCTTTCATTTTCGTTCTGTGATCATGAGAAACAGCAAAATACGTTAGATGGTAATTTTTTTGTTGTTAATTAAAAACTAGGTCTGTTCTTCTGGCCAAGATTGGAAGATCCGCTTGTGTCTGAAAATCACAGAGAATTTAATGGGTCTTAATTATTAGGACAAATTCTAGGTTTTACATGTAGTATTTGTCAGTATAGAGGAATTTTAGTCTCTAGCACAATTTCCTGTGGGTTAACTTTCCCACCCAAGTGTGCCTGAAAAATTAGACAAATAGAACATGAAGATGACATTAATATCAATGGTAGTTGGTACACAAAGAACGGTCATCAAGAGTTTTGAAAAGAGATTGGAAGAATTAGAATTCAGAGGAAGAATCAATACCCTCAAGTTGGCTTGAATACTTAGAAGAATTCTGGTGACCTAAGATGACACGCTGTTTCTAAGAGGTCAAGAAAAATCAACCAATTTACGCTGGTGTGAAAGACTCACAAGGAGTAAAATAAAAATAATGATAATGATAATATGGACATTGCTGTCCCGGTTGACCATAGAATAAAACTAAAAGAAAGTGAAAAGAAGGATAAGTACCTCGACCTTGCTAGGGAATTGAAAAAGCTGTGGGACATGAAAGTGACAATTATAACAATCGTGGTTGGTGCTTTTTGGTACAGTCACCTAAGGATTACTAAAAGGACTGTAGGACTTGGAAATAAGAAGACGAGTGGAGACCATCCAATCTTCTACATTATTGTGATCGGCCAGAATACTGAGAAGAGTCCTGGAGACTTGAGGAGACTTGCTGCCACTCAAACTCCAGAGAAAGCCCATCAGCTAAAACTGATGTGAAAAACTCTCAAGGAGTAAAATAATGATAAAATGGAAGTTACCCGAAATCATATAACTGCACAAATTATTTGTTCTAAGAATAGTTAATTGAAGGTATAATTGTTTACGAATGATTATCAATTAGTAACAGTAACCTGGAATCATATAATCGTTTGAAAAAAAACAACAGATTTCACCAGCAAAAGCTGACCTGCCGTAAAACCAACCAACAAAAATTAAGATAATGACGTATATATAGAATAGTTAATTGAAGGTATAATTGTTTACGAATGATTATCAATTAGTAACAGTAACCTGGAATCATATAATCGTTTGAAAAAAAACAACAGATTTCACCAGCAAAAGCTGACCTGCCGTAAAACCAACCAACAAAAATTAAGATAATGACGTATATATAGTCTTTATATACGTATGTATGTATAAATTTCTCTTCATAGCTGTTAAAAATTTTTAGCAAGCAGTCGACTTATACAAGACTGAACAAGACGAGACGACGTTGACGACAAAAGAGGCTATCAAAAATTTCACTGGCCAATATTCATTAATTCTTGGCATACACTAATCGAAAGTGACATAGCGGAGAGTAGCTTAACATTCTAAAATATATCACAAAACTTTAGCTGCCACTCGTCTTCTTATTAAAAGATATTTGCTCCTCTCAGGCGGGTGAGCCAAGAGCAATTTCTACTAATCATATTTTGAAAAAATCTCAATACAGACAGCTTCCAATGTCACCTGATATTTGAGTTTCAAAAAGTGGATATTTTAGAGTTTTACGAACTCAAATCCTAACAATGTTATTTCGAACCAACTTCTTTATCTTTACTGTTTTTTTAATCACAGCGTCGTGGCTTCAACTTTCTATTGCATTCGGTAATTTCCTGTGTTCAGTTCTACGTTCAACCTACTAACTGTTTATGTGAGTATATAATAGGACTGATTCCTCAATCATCTCCAGTAACAATATCTTATATCTATTCGTTGTATCCTGTGTATGGCACTAAACCATTTGATAAAGGCGCCCTATACTTGGAACTCCGAGGAATATGGGAGAAGCCTTCATTACCATTATTCCCAGTTCCATCGGATTGGTAGTACCTGCTAGGGGTCCTATCGATTGATCGAATTGAACTTTTTAATCATTTACTCAATATCATTGTTAGTAGTAATTTGAAACCATACTGCTGTGTGCAAATTATTCATGTTTCATAGGAATACTTGATAAATAGGATTACTAATGTTAAATATCAATACTTGAAACTAGTGTTCGTCAATGGCCCGGGAGACTGGGGTTCAATGATAGGTCAAGTCCTACCTAAGACTCAAAAATAGTATTTGATTCCGCCTTAACACGCAGAATTATTAGGTACATATCAAGGGTAAAGAGGAGCAATCCAGGGAAAGGAGTAGCGCCCTCCCCTAAATTTCGGTGTAGTAGCTATAGAAAAAGGAGCCTTCAGGTCGCCCTCGACTACGGTCGCCAACTTTACTTCAATTTTATTTAACTGCGTGTAACTTGTCAAAAAATGAAGTTACCAACAAATTATTCGTTTATAAATAACATATATAAAACAGGATTTAACATTGAATAATCCACAAGCGTTGATATGTCATAAAACTCCAACCAACCATAATCTTAACTTCATTCCATAAGTGTTAGTGTAATCAATTTCTCATCCATACATCAGCCAAATGTGCATTCAAAACTTTTCCACGGATTGGAATTTTTCAGTGTTCCTAAAGTTTCATTTTTACTGATCAACTGGTTTTGCGTTTATGTCTTTTGTCACAACTAGACTCACTATTTTATACAAGTTTCTTAAAAATGTTTACCATTTTCTAAAAAACACAGAAAAAGTACGATTTTGTGTTCGACAATAGTCTCTGATTAGGGATAAATTTCATTTTTGTCTATTTGTTTCAAGCATCGCACGGCCGGTTGGGGCTGTAAAATAGGATGACTAACGGGTGTTCAGGGTTTGACATTAAACGGCATCTGACGGTGAGGCTCCAGTCCTGGAGTTCTGGAGAATGTGGAGCATGCCTTCATTGTCATTACTTCCAGGTTTACTCTGACTCTAAATCAGATTGTAAATGGCCATGTTAATGCTATCAATACACCTGGAAGAGAAATAAGAATGATAAAATTTGGCGCATGCCGCGCAATGTTTCGTTAGGTCGTCTTCCTTTTCTGTTACGTTAAATGTGTATTTTCAAAGACTTGGCATACTCTTGATTTTCATTATCGATTTCAGTCGATAGTGTTGCTTGAGATTAACTGACTGAAAAGCAAAACAGACTGCTCACAAACTCCGAATTTACCGGTTTCTTAACTACGTTTAACTCAAGCTATATTGGGTATTTATAGTACTAAGCACTTTACCAAGTTGTTTAGATCCTCTTGTTCGAAGAAGATCTAACAGTCGCAAGATAAATGTTCAGTTAGCTTCCAGTCAATGCGAAAATGTGTGGCTGACTGGAGGTTTGTCTATCGGCGACGAAAATCGTTTGGCCTATAAAACACAGAGAATAACATTAAATGTACATAGCTTGTGTAATTAAGTGGCTGGCCACGTATACCTGCCGGCGTAAAATGGTGGTTTGGGTCTAGAAAGACGAGAGATATCCTCTCAACGGAATGAAGGCTATTAAAATAGGACAAGATATTCACTTTCGCAAGACGTGCAGGTGTCGAGAGGCAAGGAACCCGTTGCAGAATTGTTTTGAAAGCGACATGGAGTGTTCTTAGCATCTAGGCTGTTATTCACACAAACACACTCACACACACACACACACACACCCATATATATATATATATATATATATATATAAGGTACCCGTGGTATAATGATTATTGTCGTTGGGAATAGACGCGGTGAACGGAGTTCAAATCCTGGACGAAGCTGTTTGCCTTTCCCATTGTGCTCATATCCTAGGAAAATGTATAAATCGAATTATTTTCCCTTCAACAGTAGGTATATAGTAGGGCAAACTGGTTACTTTAACCTTGATATGGCAGCCGGTGTAGGATATGGAAAATTCCGAATTCACCCGTGCTAAACTCTACTTATATATATATATATATATATATATATATATATATATATATATATATATATATATAGCATGAATAATAATATAGATGATACAATTTTTAAAAATATTTTTGAAAATTCAAAACGTTCTGAACAAGTTTGAGGTATTTTCTTTTTTAAATGTCATATCAGCCACCGTGGTTTATTAAAATTATTGTTAAATATAACTCCTGACAGAAGGGATAAGGGGGTTCATACATTTCCCAATGGTATTAGCTAAAAAGAGAGCGTAAGAGCCCCACTACAGTTTGAATCCGCTTACCACGATGTCACAGATTGACACGTGTTTTTGATAAAAATATAATCATTCTTCACAAAAAAAATGTCCCCTGACCGTGATCTCGAGTCAAAACTCATGACTGAAAAATAAATAACTACTAAGAATTATCCCTGTTTGTCAAATCAGTTTTGTGTATCGTATTACACACACACACACACACACACACACACACACACACACACACACACATATATATATATTGTTCAATTCCTGACGGTAAGAGATATTTATCAGGGGTTGTTAGGGTATGTTTCTAATTAGTTGTACTTGTTTTAGTCGGTTGTAAGTTGGTTTTATTGCATATCAACCCTTTTAGGTCATTTAATCCCAAATCCTGTTCATTTATATATTTGTATATAACAAATATATATGATTGGTAAACGCATAGTTTGTAGATAACTTTCTTAAATGAGCCAGATTGCATTTGTTAGCATACAGTTAAATAGTTTCAAGTATTCCAATCAAACAGGAACAATTCTTTTTAGTTTTAACCCTTTGTTTGCACACGGTTAAATGTTTTCATGTTATATAACACCAACCATTTAATTTAACAACGTTCATTTGTATGCACGAAAATGGATATACTTAAGAGTTTGTAAAAGAATAGTTTGTTGGTAATTTTATTTCAAAAAAGTTTGAGCTAATTTGTTTGCATACGGTTAAATGTTTCCTAGTATTACTATGAAATACCAATAATTCAGTACTTTGCACTCAATGAATTAGTTTCAAGTATTCCATGCTAATAGTTTTTTTCTGCTCACAGTTAAATGGTTCCAAGTAATTTAGCTTTTGGACTCAATTAAAGGGTTTCAGGTATTGCTCTATAACACTAAGAATTCAATTTAACAATAGTCATTTGTTTGCACACGGTTAAATGGTCAGAAACTTCTATCTAACTCATAGATGGGATCTAACAAGTACTTCAACTCCGAGTCAGAGTGGACCTAGGCGTAATGGCAGTGAAAGAGTACTCCGCTTTCCCCAAAGCTCCAGGATTGATAGTGAGCCGCCAGGATTGGAGCCTCACTATCAGATTGTTAATGTCAGATCCAGGACACTTGTTGGGGCACAGTTTTATCCTTCTGCTAGAATGTAGTCGGCCAACTGGGCTGATTTTGTTTTGTCAAATATTTGGGTATTTCTTTGTTCAGATATTTATGTGACAACTCATCTTTCTATTCCATATTTCAAAGCTGTGTTTTGAAAAATAAATTGATGTTAAAACCATTTGGAGTTACTGTTTAGAGGTGTTTTATATATTTACTTTCGTGTACTTCCATTATCATCGTGATATTGTCCAATGCATTTTTTCAATCTTATCCACGCTTGGGAATTATGTATCTCTGTTGAAGTCGTAGCCTTTTGAATAGAATCTTGATGTATATATAAGCACTTATATGTAATGTCGATCATAAATAAGCAAAAGTTAAACATAGGAAATGGTCACAGCAACTCGCGTTTGCATTTCATATATTCATCCAACTATTCTCCCTCTAACTTTAAGCTTGGTATGGCAACCGGTCGAGAAGGAAAACTCTGAAATCAAACCTGTAACATTCTGTTTAGAAATTAACTTTGTGTTACATTCTTTTCGTGCAGAGGGCATGGTAAACACACACACACACACACACAAACACACACACACACACACACACACACACACACACACACATATATATATATATATATACGTATATATGTTTTGTTTATATAAGGAATATATCCATTGAAACGGCACCATCTTCAATGAATTTGTTTTGGACGACTACATACTTCGATTTTTGGTGAGTTAGTTTCGTTTTAATCTAGATTTATACTAATCGACTAATGAATGACCAACCTGTTCGCATTTTTCCCCGGCTAGTTTCTTCTAAAACAATGATGCGAAGATTTTATTATTCCTAATTGAACATTTTACAATGAAAACGGATATTTTTAGGTATTTTTCCATTATATTATTAGGTTCTGTAACATAAAAAATTAGAGACCAAATAAAAAACTATATATATATATATATATATATACTTCTTTTTGGATTGCAGCATATTCATATATTTGGTGGCAAATTTTCAGAACTGTAGAGCTTGGTAATCGATATTACCTGATGATATCCATTTAGGTTTTATAATATTCCTCAAGAAACAATGAAAACGGGAGAACATTGGTTTGAAAATTATCTTTGTTAAACATTTGTTTGGAGTGCACTTATAGATAATACTGTACTTATATACAACTTATAGTGATTTGCTTAATGCAGATGCGGAGAAAAATTGAAAAAGAAAGTAATCCAAAAGGGATGAATTTATTAGAAAGAAAGGTCAACGTTAAAACGTTTCGGTTTAAATGAATCTTCGTCAGGACCTTAAAATGGTGAAACAAGTGTTGATAGAACAACAATGGATATTTTTTAATCAAATTCAAAAACAGAGTTTATGCAGATGTATAACATCCATGTCAAACAAAAGAAAAAAATCAGGGTACCTACTGTAGTTTGTCTGGTGGAACATATCGTCAATGTAGTGTGTTTGACTCTCATTTTTTACTCTAGTACTGTGATCAGTCCATTGAATTATCGATTAATTGGTGGATTGATTTTAACGGCATGTAAACCTGTCAAGGTTTATTTTATGGCTAGAGGTTAGGGAATTGCATTCATTATGCGTTCATAATTACATTTTTATGTAGTTGATTCTTAAGAGTTTTTTTCTAATGCACACTGTTTAATCGAAAACAAATATTTTTCAAACTGATCTCTTTGGCTCATAGATGGCACACTAATAGGTACAACCACTCCGGAGCAGAGTACGTAGTACATTCAATAAGATTTCAGACGTTTTTTTTTGTACAGGCATTTAAAATTGTCGTAGAGACTTGAAAATTCACTATGATATTGCTATACATCTTATGAGATGACTGACCAATTTTTATGATTTCAGATTCAAATGAACAGCTACAGCAACAATTGGAATACACCCTTCTAAAGCCTGATTGTCACAGCTGGTAAATTTCAAAAATGCAATCTGGACATGAGTAAGATTGATATACAATCAAATTCTGTTTTAAACTTGTTAAAAATGCCACCGAAACGTATGGAATGCTTCAACTGCCTTTGGGGCGTCTTGCATGAGTCGAGCATCAATTTTTGAGTGGCATAAGAGATTCAAGGAAGGCCGGGAGTCTGTGAGGGATGTTGAGAAGTGTGGGAGGAGTAAGGAAGTCAATACACCAGAGTTGATTGGCCAAAGGGTTAGTGTTAGGGTTAATATGTTGAGGTTTTAAGGGAGTTCTGGAAGAGATTCCGTCGGAAGAGGCCAGCACTCTTCAAATCGGCTCAGTGTCATTTCCACCGGGACAATGCACCAGTCCACAACTCCATCCTTGTCACAGACTATTTGACCAAGATGGCCATCAAGACAGTCCTTCAGCCTCTCTACAGTCCAGACCTTGCTCCCTGTGACTTTTGCTTATTCCCTAAACTCAAAGGCTGTCGTTATGAGACAATTGAAGAGATGAAAGAGGCTGTGACGAAGGTCATTGACACGCTCACACAAGAGGAATTCCATTGGGTCTTCCGGAAGTTGTTGGAACGGTACAAGTGCATTGCAGCCGGAGGAGATAACTTCGAAGGGGACTAGAGTTTCATGTGTGTACTATCAATAAAAGTGCCCATACGAAAAAAGTCTGGAAACTTATTTAATGATCCTCGTAAATTTGGGAGTAATTCTAATAAAAGGGTAATCTACACTCCCCAGAGCTCCAGAACTTTACAAATCAGGACAACCATTTTTAGGAAGAGTCTTTCCTCTCAACTGGGGTTTCATTCAGCTTATTCTATTCCCTGCCATCAGATTGATAGTTTATGCAAACGTATAACCTAATTGTTATATCGTTAAATAAAACTATTATCAGCATGGCAAAATCTATTGCTTGCATATAGTGTAGTTAGAAATCCTTACCAATATAATGTCACTTGGTGTGAGTTACATGTGATAACCAGGAGGTCCTCTGAGACCGTGGCTTTCAATAGACGGGTCGTCACGTGATCAGACGGCATGAAGAAGTAAGATAAAAACTTTAGTCACTCAGAAAGTGGTTGAGAATTTTGTCTCAGATTTTCGACATGCGTTTGGTCGGCGCGATGAATGTGTCACCAAGTAAGATATAGAATATGTGCACACAAAAATGAGTCAGTTGTTATTCATCTTGACGCAGAAGAACTGAGCATTGTTGCGGTCGCAACAATGAACGTCAGCAACGAACGGGACATGAAGAAGACAACAATATGACGGATGTAGATGACGAGGCTAACACACACACAAACAGAACGACATAACAGAAGAATGAAGTGAGGAGATGGGTACTGAGTTATGCTAAGTAAACCATTGGTGAATACGCAACAATATAAAAGAAAACCGTAGCCCGTGTGCTGAAACATCGGAGTAATTCTTTCGATTCTTATTCTTCTATTGTGATTTTCGGCACATCATTTTTTATTGAGCTAAACTTTATTGAACTTGGTTATCACAAAAAATAATCCATAAATTTAAAACTGAATAAGAATTTAGCCACGTATCATATAAATTATTAGTTTTGGCATTAAAATAGAAAAAAAGAAGAAACTATTAAATGAATCTAAGATTCTATCATTAAACATGATGAATTGTTAATCGTATTTCAAAGTCTTGAACTAATGAAAAAATCTCATTTTTTATTTTCATTAGATAATTAACAATATTCTAAAAAATTATGTATTGATTTCTTATGAGAATTAATTGTTTTCATAGATTTTTATGCCACACTGAAAGATAATCCTATAAAATAAATGCTTGCTTTTTGTGGAGTAAATTCACATCAGTGATTAGAAGATTACCAATATTTAGACTGAATAATCAAAGTTAAAACATCACGACAACATGGTCTAATTGATCCTTGATTTGAAACTGGTTCAAATTCCAAGAAAATCACTTCCTAATGATTCCCGTTCTCGAAGAGATTCTAATCTTGATTATCATTAACCAACTAATAAAATCCATGTGAAATCTTTACATGTAGGTTACATTCTTTAAGTTAACAGACATTTTCAGTGTCAGAACATCTACTTTGAATATCGTAGATAGTCGTACATAAGATGGTATTGTGTATAAGACGACCCTCGAGTTTTAGTTATAAAATCATTGATTTATGAAATAAATTTTTGAAAGTTCTAATTCTTTCCATAATGCTTACATATTGTGGATACTCATGTATAAGCAAACATTTGATTTTTGGTCATGAAACCATTCATTTTTGGAAGTAATTCTTGAAAGCAAATGCTGATTTAGGTTCTTCCTATAATCATTGAATATTGTATATATTTGTGTATAATTCGATCTCGTGTATAAGTCGCCACTTGACTTTTTGAGCATGAAATCATTAATTTATGGAAGTAATTTTTTAAAGGCAAGTGTTGCCCCTAACCCTTCTTATTGTTTGAAGGTCTATTTTACAAAATTATTAATCAATATATACGTTGATGCCAATTTTATGCAAATATAAATATTTTATCTTGTTTTACAGTTGTTTGCTTTTATGGGTGAATATTGAAATGCAAAATCCTCTGAGTGAGATTTGCAAATCGGATAATTTTCTGATCATATAAGTGAATCAACAACAACATGCATCAGTTTCAGATCTACGAATTAAAGGAGGTGGTTGGTCCTTTATAGTAAATCGACCTTTGTGGTTTCTTTAATGGCAAATCCTGTTTATAAGTATCATACAATGACTGATGTTTTTACAGCAGCATTGCTTTCAAGAAAGCCTTCATCAGAAGATGACTCTGGGTTCAGGCATGGTTTCGGGGCCGAAGCATCATTACCACAAACCCAGAGAACCCCAGCAGTAAATCCCGATAACACCAGACTTTGTTGGATTGTTGTCATTCTATGGCATTGCTATATATATGTATATATATATATAACTCAGCATTATAAGGTAAGAATCAAGGGTAAAGTGGAGTAAGCCAGGGATAGGAGTCGCGCCCTTCCCTGCACCTCGGTGTAATCGCTAATGAAAAGGGAGACTTCGGATCACCCTCGACTACGGTCGCCAACTTTACTTACTTTATATATATATATTATTTGTAAGCGAATAATTTGTAAGTAACTTTTTTAAACGAGTTGTTTGAGCTCATGTGTTTGCACACAGTTAAATGGTTTCAAGTATTCCTATCAAACACAAGTAATTCTTTTTAATATTAATCCTTTCTTTGCACACAGTTAAATGGTTTCGAGTATTGATATTTAACATTATGAATTCTATTTATCAAATATTTCTATGTAATATAAATAATCTTCACACACCTTTATGGTTTTAAATAACTAATGGTAATACTCTTAAATAAATGATTGAATAGTTCTGTTTGATCGATAGATGGGTATCACCAGTTCGGGTCAAAGTGGACATGGCATTGTTCAAAGCTCCAAGTCTGGAGCCTTGCCATCGAATGGTTTAGTGTTATACCTTGGACACTTGTGAGAGGTGGAATTTTATCCCACTGCCTAGGTGCAGTCAGTGTTCTAAAGCCCCAGTCGGTAGAGCAGTACAAGTTTGTTCTCTGTGACCCGGATTTGTAGTACCAGTTATTATCCAATCAATAGGTCGAATAGATCTCTTCAATCATTTACGAAGGATTATTATTGTTAGTTTTTTGAAACAATACAGCTGAAACTATTTAACTGGGTGCAAACAAATAATTAATATTAAATAGAATTATTTGTGTTGGATATCAGTACTTTTAATCCATCATATGATTAATATCATAAAGAATCATTAGTCAATATGCCATAAAACCAGTGGTCCAAGTGGTGCATTTCTGCAGTAGTACTGACACAGCCACAGCTTAAAAGAAATCCCGTTTTTTTTTTATTTCAGATAGATCAGATTTCAATATGATTGATAATTTTTCTAAAGCAGTTCAGGCCTTTGCTATGTGTATGTTGACATCGCTTTCAGTAGATGAGATATTGCTGCCGAAGTATGTGAACTGGTCTGCTAATTTCAGAGGATTGCCACTTAAAGTAGGGATGGCTTTTTCTTGTTTAAAACACATGGACTCTGTTTTATTTGCTTTCATGTAGAGACCAATGCCCCCAACTAGACTGTAAGTCTTTATCTACTAAGTTTTGCTTACTCTTGCACACTGCCCCTGTGTACTTCCAGTAACTGCTGTTACTAAGAGAATATCTATATCAGAACTGAACCGGCTCATGAGGACTTAACTTTGCTGATCTGCAATAAACGTGACTTGACCGAAATTCTTTCTTAACTAAGTTTTGCTCAGTTAGGCGCACAGGTCTCTGGTTGCAAACAATACCTGCTGTTATTTCGTAGTCACTCATTTTAGAGTTGAATTAGCTCACTAATGCTTAACTTCACTGACCTGATTTAAGTGTGACCTATCTCAGAATTGAAGAAGCTGATCGTCGTTTAACTTCAGTGATCGTTGCTTTCACCATGACTGTGTCATAGATCAAAAGTTATCGACACCCACAGCACCCTCATTTTGATGAAAGAGATAGCTCCGCATCCAACTCAACCTACAGTCATTCAGTGAACTAAGAGAGCCGAAGGAAAGCCAAATGGCCACACATAATCTCGGGTACAAGAAGTATAGAATCATCAGTTGGAAAATCAACGATAACAAATTTAAGATTATTAAATACGTATGGGCACGTAGAGGACAAAGTGTTTGCAGTGCGATTTCCGATTAAAAGAAGGTCGTTCCTCGATAGTCAGTGAGTCCTACGAAGCACAAGATTAGCTTAAATTCCTCTACGGGAAGAGCTTTTTATACATTTACTTTGTTCAAGTTCCTTAAAATGACAAAAAAAAAGCCTGCTCAGTTAAATAGTTGTGTTTTCGGCACTGCAGCAAACGGCTATTGTTCAAGCTGAGATAGAAGAAAGGATTTCGAATGCTGATTTTTAAGGCAGGTTTTTCTCAGACTTTTCTTTCTTTCTTTCTTTCTTTCTTTCTTAAGAATCTTTATATTAACATAACCTTAATTTTCACCCCTATTATTTCCTCGTTTCTTCTCATTCTCTAACCTCAACACATAAGACCATTTTTATTTCGACCCTCCCCACCCGTGTGAAAACGACAGCCATCAACCTATCATCAAGAACACAAAAAATTCCCCTACCCCAACTCACTTTGTTTCGAAAAGCAACGGCTGTTATTCGCGTTGGCAGCCACTTGTAATAACTTTGTCTCGAAGACAGGGGCAGGAATGGTAACACTTTGAAAGAACACAGGAGTCTTTTAAGAATTCCTCGGCACCCAATAATGGAAAACCACTCGAAGTTTTCCCTTCTGACAGTATCTTATGCTTTCCGGAATGGCGATGACATATCATGCAAAAATTACACCAAAGGGAGGAACCAACATTGTTCTAACTTTACTCATCAACCCTAAAATGTTTGTTAGATTTTAAGATTGTTAAATGCTTGTACACATTTTTAAAAACTGGTATAATCAGGAACTATAACTTTCCCAGTAAATAATTAAGTCACTAGCAGTAGCCCGTAATACTAGCTTGCAAAATATTACGCTACTGCTGACCCTATAATATTAATATTTACACTGTGATACAGAGTCTGGTACAAGGCCAGTTATAGAGTTCTTATAAGGATTAATAGTTTGTGGCGTAATGGCTAACGTACTGAATTACGGCCTCGAAACCAGCGAGTTCAAACTCCAGTAACGCTATCACATTCACTTTTGGACTAATATCCTAAGGAAAAGTAAGAACCCCTTTATCATCGCAGTTATGGATTAAATATTACCGCTTCTGCAAGGATGGCTTTGCCATTAAATAATTCACGAAAAAGACACCAAACCAATCCAAACCTAGTCTGATATAAGATTGCTAAATGTTTTCTTTTACACTACTGCTGAACCTTACACAGTATGAAAGGGCTTGGCACAAGGCCAGCTTTGAGGTTTCTATTAAAGATTAAATTCTAAAACACTTACACCTTAATAGGGTCTAAGTGCTTTAGAATTTAATCTTTACTCTAAAGGGAGTGTCATCAGTGCGACACCAAACAGCATCTGATGGTAAGTTCTAGTTTTGAAAATTGCTATTACTCTCAGATCCATTCTGACTAGGAGTATTAATATTTTTTAGTGTCCCATCTACGGGTTAAATATATCTTTTTGAAAATGATTCGTATTCAACTGGACCATGTGCAAAAAAAAAAAAAATTTAAAAATTAAAAACAACACCAAAATGTAGCTATGAACGTACAATGACAGTGATTCTTTAACCTGTCGACATTAAATAACCCTTGACCGTTTGACAACTATCAATCAATCAATCTATCTATCAATCGCAAGCAATAGCCGGTGATATAAGTTTTATAACTAATTCTCTGAAGTTGATATCTACCTAACTAGACAGTAAATAGTACAAAGCCCTAATTTTGAGGTTTAAAATGAAAAATAAATCCCTGACCATAGCATAATGAGCACACTTGCAAATTATCACTCTAATATAGAACACATAAGATTGATATCTATCAAGTTTGACAGCTTCTAGAACAAGGATTCTCTTTAGGTGTTCTCAGTAAAAATTAAAGTTAATATCTGTTGAGTTTGATAAAATCTTTGTTATCATCTCATTACTTTAAGCTCCGTGATCATTTTTTGTTAGCTGAACTCATCAGAAAATTAATAAGAATAATGATAAGTAACAACAACAACAACAACAACAATAATGATAATAATGATAATGATATAATAATGTTTCATTACTTGCTGATTTTTCATTTCAACTGTAAATGATGTTTTTTCATAAAATTTTGAGAGACAGCAAGTCTTTTCTGATCCTCAGGACTCTTCTAAGTATCCAAACAGATTTTAACTATGCTGTGGTCTAGATGGCCCCTGTTCTTCTCTGTTCCCTTGGCATCTTACCCCTCTACAGAGATGCAGAGGGATAACACTTCCCCAAAGAGCTTCCTGGATATGACACTAAACCATCTAATTTTGAGGCTCCAGTCCTGGAGTTTTGTGTTGCCCAGTCTCACCGACTACTTCTCCACAGAGGGTTAAAACTCCCCCCACAACAAGTGACCTGGACATGACACTAAACAATCTGATGGTGAGATTCCTCTAATGTTGGAGCTTTGGGGAACGCGGAGTAACCCTTCATTGCCATCGCTCTCAGGTCCACTCTGGCCCGGATTGGTAGCACCTGAAAAGGCCTTATCTATGGGTCAAATAGAACTAAACTATGTACTTATGCAAAACCGATTTAAAAAAAACTGTTTTGACATTTAACTATTTGTAAACAAAAACTATACTTATACTAAACTGAACAGTTTGAAATTTAATTCGGTGTTAAACGACCCTAAAAAAGATTGATCCGCCATAAAACCGACCAACTAACCAACCAACCAACCTGGAGCTTTGCGTAATGTAGAGTACCTCTTCACAGTAATTTCTCCTTGCTAAACACTGACCCTGAGTTGGAGCACCTGTTAGGATCCCATCTCTACTTCAAATAAAACTGTATAATCATTTACTATACTTAAAACCATTTCACCGCGTGCAAACAAATGACAATTAAATTAAGTTATTAGTTTTACATAGCAATACTTGGAACAATTTTATAATATGCAAAGGAATTAATAAAGTTGAATTGAATTATTATTGTTAAATATCAATACTTGACATCATTTTACTGTGCGTAGATAAAACTATTACTGTTAGATCGCAATATATTATACCACTTAACTGTGCATAAACAAAAGAGCTCTGTCTCGTTTAAAAATTGTAACTTCCGAACGAATCATATTTAATATATATGTTTAAACAGGATTTTGCATTAAATAACCTACAAGGGTTGGGTTGCTATAAAAGAAAACCATCCAACCAAATCTGATTCACAGTTCACTCTGTTTGTTTTATCCAGAATTTTGAGAAATCCTATACTAAAGACAAATGGAAAAAGGATAATCCTGCTCGGGCCAAGGGTTCAATTCGAGGACAGAACTTCTGCCTTATCATTTGGATTTATTTCGAATTTTTTTAGTGCATTTATATATCTATATTAGCGAAGTCTTGCTTCGTAATTTGGGGTCGAATTAGTTAAATTCTAGGAATCACATATTCATAATTGGTTATCTTTCCAAGAAAAGGAACACGGCGAACCAAATTCAAATCCTGAACAAGGCTGTTTGCATTTAATAAAGCACCAATACCCTTGGGAAAGGTATCAATCCGATTATTTTCCCTGCAACTATGTTTGAGAGAGAAGACCGGGATCTTTAACCTTGGTATGGCAACGGGTCTAAGAGAAGGAAAACTCTTAATTTAAACCTGTTAAACGACGCAAAAAATTGACCGACATACATTCATTGTATAACAATTGTTGCCCGCCCTGTTGGCAAAGCTTAGAACTTAGAAAGCGTTGAGGCTCCAGTTCTAGGGAATGTGGTGTATCCCTCTATTTTTTCCAGATCCACTCTGACACCGAGTGGTATACCTGTTAGTATCCCTTCTACGTGTCTTATAGATCTGCTTAAAAATTATTCGATTTCGATTTGTCTACCTAACGATAAATTTGGCTTTTCTGGGGATAATTGTTCAATTTAAACTTCTTGCGAAATTTTGCTTGCATAGTTTTGAATGATTTTCTCTCCAAATAAGTTGTAACGCAAACATTTTTTCCCTTTCTTGTCTAAGTCATTGTGATTGAAGATTGATTGTTATTGTATACTATTTTCAAATCAGAAACAAGAAAGGACACAACATTATTATTAGTAGAGTTATTAGCAGTTACATGGGTCCCATGTATATTGAGACACCCTATACAATGGACGCGATTCTCAAACCTGTAAACGTGTTGGCATACCGTTAAAATTAATAAATTTATCAACCAATAGTGGATGAGAACTATATTTGCGGTCTCATTTCTAAGTTTTAAACACGGCAGCTTCATAATGTGTTTGGTTGGTTTTACGGCATTTCATCTCTTATTGGATTATCTAATTCTGAATTCAATCTTTTTCGTTTTTTTTTGTTTTTTTTTTGTCGTTTTTTGTCAATTATATGTAATTATTTTTTTCAATTACACGTTTTCAGGTAACTGATAATTATTAGTTGTATTCTTGGGAACGTGTTATACCCAGAACACACTGAACCCATGTGAATTCCGAAGGGAAGGTGGTCATTTACATTGTCATATACTAAGGTTGGCTTAGTTTAGCACAAGAACAGAATTTGAAATGACAAACGTATTTATTGTAATTTGTTTGCCCTCGTAATCAATCGACTATACATTTTTCTGAGACATACCCGATTCTATAAAAAAAAAAAAAAAATAGATCGCTAGAAAAATTAATCTAATTTAAATCCTCATCGTGCAATTTTGATTTGTTCTGAGTGTAAATTAAAAATAAAACATGAGAAAATCATTGAGATTTTCCAATCTAATAGTTATCATGTAAGGGCTATTTTGAACACTATAAAATTCAAAATCGCTAAATTTGATAAAAATAAAATGTTTGGACCCCCTAAATTCCAGGTTTATATTAAATTACCGTGGACTGGGTTTAGCTGTCAAAATGTTGCTAAAAATCTTATTGGATGTGACGCAGTAGTTTTATTCTCGAATAGTACGAATCATTTATAGGAATGCTTTTCCCTCCTTTCTTAAAGATGAATTTACAAACAGGTTTAGTCGTAAACCGTTTAAATGTCAGTACGAGGCAAACTATGTAGGTTGGACCATTCAAAGATTAGAGGTGAGTATTGCACAGTATGTACACATTTCACTTCGTAAGCACACACGAGTTAATCGATCTGCGCCAAGAAGTCCGCTGCTGGCGAACATTTAAGGGATATAAAAACTTATGAATATTATTCAAACGAGTATACAGGACCTGGTTAAAAAAAAGCTGATAACCTTAACATCCTTGAAGCTGATGTAGTTAGTATGCAGCAACCGACCCTGTGTAGGCAGAGATAAAGAGGTGGGCTGAGATAGAGTAAGAAAGAGAAAGAGAAAGACTGAGAGAGAGAGAAAGAGAGAGAGAGAGAGAGAGAGAATCACCAATAAATTAGTTATTGAGAAATTTGTCACTGACGTCATTTATTTTTTCTCTTTCCTCTTTCATCTTTTCTGAGATTACACTTCACAATATTTTAATCGTTTATTTCTTACTTTCCGACGATTGTTTTCCTTTGAAAAGTGTTGTCCGAAAAGCGCCAATGGCTTTATTTTAATCGATTTTAAATCAATTACTTGTTAAAATCCTGTCTCCATCCTTTTTAAATTCGTATTCTATTAGTGCTCCACCACTAACCTGTTTATATATATATATATATATATATATATATATATATATATATATATATATATATCATTGAACAAATCCAGGAAGTAACATCTCACAAAAGAGCAGCTGTACAGTCAATTACCTCCCATCTCTAGAAGTATCAAAATAAGACGAATAAGACATTAGGGTCACTGCTAGAGAAGTAAGGACGAACTCATAAGTGACGTTTTTCTATCGACCCCTTCACACGGGCGTGCAAGTGTTGGCCGACCTCCAAGAACTTATCAACAACAGCTCTATACGGACACAGGATGTAGTCTGGAGGACCTGCTGAAGGTGACGGATGATCGGAACGAATAGCAAGAGAGAGTCAAGGAAATCCGTGCTAGCAGCGTGACATGATTTCATATATATATATATATATATATATATATATATATATATATATATATATATATATATATATATATATTGGATAAAGCAGATAACACTGTTTTTTTGCATGGGAAAATATGAGTAAATAACAGCAAATTAGTATTAAATCAAATATGTTACACAACCTCTGAAATTTCAATTTGATTTTTTCGAGCCTGTGTGTTTACAATCAATCAGTGACTTTCAAATAAAATTTAGTTACTACAAATAGATAAATGAATAAATAAAAAAAGTTTATTCAAGAAAATTATTATAATTTCTCTTTACATTATAAGATGAACTGTGACACTGAATATTTTTAACTGAAACAAAATATTCATTGCACCTAAAATTTTCGAAAGAAACTAGGCACAGTTTTTCTTTCACCAAAACATGGGAAAAGAACGCCATGTGTACTCGCTGACTGAAGTCAGTTGCCAAATTCATTCGATATTCCTTCAGTAAATGTCATATCTTATTGTGAGCTATAGGAAGTCACTCAGCATTCAGTTTTAAAATTAACGCTTTCAACAACGTTGGAAGAAAAAATGAGCGCTTTAACATGTTTGAATAATCTAAGTGAAATAATTCAAGTATGCTTAAAATCTGTGTTATAAGTTAAAATATCATGAGACTTTATATCTTGTCTTGTCCGAAGATGAGACCAGGCTAATTTCAATCAAAAATATCAGTTAGGACTGATTGCTTTTTCTAGAATGAGTCAAACTTACATATTTAAAATCCGCATATGGCGGCCATAGACATAAAACAGCTTTGGCAGTCGATTTTTTTTTTTATTGAACAACCTCATCTTCATATTTTTTCCTTCTTACATCTCCCAGGGTCGTTCTTATCACATATATTTAACATTTTTGTTTCGTTCAAAATTTTCTACACATAAAAGTATTTTTTTGTTGAAATATGCTACCAGCCAACTTAAAGTTTGGAGGGTTTTAATCTTATTCTTGATTTGTTTGTTTATACAATTTAAATACAAGAAGAATACGACGTGGAGAAGCGAAAGAGAAAGGGAAAAAATGAGAGGATCGAGAGAATTATAGACGAGGAAGAAGGGAAAGGGAAAAAAGAAAAGGTGGAAAAGAGGAAAGGAGATGAAATTAAAATATGGGAAAATAAAATCAAGGCGAGGACTAAGAAGAAGTAGATAAAAAGATAACAAAGGGAAGGGAAAAGAAAAAGAGTGAAAGATAGAAAGGAAAAGACAAATTGAAGGAGAAGGTAAAGAAGAGAATGAGAAGGTGAAAGAAAAACGTGAGTGGTAAATTGGAGGAGGTTGGAAAAGGAGGATTATGATGTTCACTCCCCCGCTTTCAAGCCCCGAAAGTGCTTCTGCTTTACATTAAGCTCTGCTAAGGACTCTACTTATATTTAACCAAGTGGTTTTACGATATCCCATAAGTGATAAAATAGACATTTTATTCGAAATCTAACCCCGTCACAGAATTCCAAGCAGAAGTATTTATGACCGACGAAATTTAGCACTTATTTCCAGCAAATAGGTGAAGGTTTTCGTTGTAAAATTAGGGCGCTTTGAATGAGAAGTTTATATCTTAGACCGTTTAAATCGATTATCACTGAGTACCCCATTACTGTTGCCTTGTGCGAGACTTGTTTAAAGATTGCTACTTCACTGTAGAGCAATGCTTATTGAATTGATCTCTTAAACTACTAGTGCTCGAGCAAATTCAATCAATACTGATTTTAAGAAGATTTAAGCATAATTCACCCCCTTGATATATATTCCTCAAAATCGTTTTAATTATTAAATTTCAAATCATTGCTTACAAAATGTCCATATATTATTAAACTCCATATTATTTGGTTTGCTTTCTTTGTTTAATGGCATATCAACCTTCGTGGGTTATTTACTGCCATAGCCAACCTTGTAGAAGAACGGTAATTGTACTATTTAACTCATACGAGAATAAGGGAGTACATGCCTTTTACCTATTAATCCGAAAGTGAATCTTATAGTACGACTGGAGTTCGAACTCGTTTCCTAAGATGTTATAATCCAGAACGTTAGCCACTACACCACTGAGATTCCCCCCAAATCTATCATTTTATATATATATATATATATATATAAACTGAAATTAATTAAGATTTAACCTTAATACTATTATTTTATAGATATATAGAAGAAAGAGAAAACTTACAGTTGTAAATTTTATATTTTTTCTATTAAATTGAAGGTAAAATCATCAGACGACAATTTATTTGCATGGGTGTGGGGAAGCCCAGAGTTGAAGTATCCTGAAGTGTTAGGAAATATCATAAAATCAGAACTCCGTATATTTGGTAGACATTCACTAACCCTTTTTGCACCGAGGACAAACGACAAACCTGTAACAAAACTCTTCCTAAATTATCATTCGCGAAATCAAGACAATGAAGTTGGGCGCAAACTGCGGTACAAATTATTTGCCCGCTATTTTCACAAGGTTTTGCTTCTGTACTGAAGAATTCGTTCCTCACCGTGCTACCACTTAGCTAAGCTTAGTAAATATCAATTTGGGCTTTCAACTCGAGAAGAATTATTAAGATATTTTCGCAGCATCTTTCTACTTTACAGAACAAATATGAATGCGAGGAGTGGGACGCTATACGTACTGGCTGACTAAAGTCAGCAGCCAAATTTACTTCATATTTCTTTTGAAAGTATCATATTTTATCAAAAAAAGAGATTACATATTAACAAATCCACTTGTTTAATCTACAATTAATTCATTCTTTTTAATCTAATATATATATGTGTTATATTTGATTCGAAGAAGTGGTTATCACTTGATCATTTTTATTGAGGATATAACAAGAGAGAAAAATTCATTCACTTATAAATCGGTCTTGCTTAAGCTCCAAAACATCGGCCTTTGACCTTTGGCGTCAAAAACTCAATTGCAACTTTTTAAAATCTAATGGACTTCCTTTAATTCAAATGTGACTGTCCACAGCAAATAGCAAACACCCTTTTGATTTTGACATCATCGTTTCTCATGGCCGGAGATTCGAACTTCGATCACTTCTACATGAATGTTTGCTACATCCAGTAAATTTATGGAGGAAGCCATTACGTCCCAATAGTTTCATGTTTTTTTTTTAGTTTTACTTCTTTTTTTTCTATGACATT
The DNA here is from genome assembly GCA_963585895.1 of Sepioteuthis lessoniana. Classification (NCBI taxonomy): domain Eukaryota; kingdom Metazoa; phylum Mollusca; class Cephalopoda; order Myopsida; family Loliginidae; genus Sepioteuthis; species Sepioteuthis lessoniana. The sequence goes on from OY757912.1 coordinate 55,375,845, forward strand.
TTTATCCTCTTTGTATAAATTTTACAATTCCTACTTATAACACATGGGCGAAAATGGATAGCTATCTACAAGTGAGTTCGATCATTACAGGGTGCTTATCAAAATGACTACTTATTATCATTCGTATCATTCTTTTGACAGACATAGATATATCCCGTAACTTGGTGTGATCATGAGGGTACTACTAATATGGTGTGCCTTGCGCACAATTAGCCTGGGAGAGCCCATCCCACTCTAGATCCACTACTGGTTTGAATTTAGAGTTTCCCTTTTCCTTGACCAGTTGTCAAGCAAAATTAAAGTTCTTAGTCTGTCCTACTATTTACCCATTGCAAGTGTATTAGTGCTATGTAAAATACAAACAGCCTCACTCGGGATTTGAACACGGGAAGCAGCCTCTACTTGCTACGACGATAACCGTTACGTCACGAACACTTTCACAGACTTTCCTTTTTCTGATTTTCCTCTTCTTTCTTTCTTTCTTTCTGTTCTTTTTTTTTCTTTCCATTTCTGCTCTTTTCTTTCTTTCCTTTTTCTGCTTTCTTTCTTTCTTTCTTTCTTTCTTTCTTTCTTTCTTCTGCTTTCCTTGCTCTTTCTCTTTTTTTTTCTGATTTCCTCCTTCCTTCTCTTTCATTCCCTTTTCACCTTCTTTCTTTCTATCTTTCTTTCTTTCTTTGTATTGTCTTATTTTCCTTCCTTTTGCTTTTTGTTCTTCCTTCTCACTTTCTTCTCATTCAATAACATATTTTTCTCCGTCACGTTTCTCTTTCTTTTCTTCTTCCTCTTCTACTTCGTTATCATTAATATTTAACGAATCATCACCATAATAACAATCCTCTTCTTTAACGGGCAGTTTCCTTTCTTCAAACTTTTAATTTCTTCTTTATTTTCCCGCTTTCGACCGTATAATTAAAAAAATGTTTTTTATTCTTATCCTTTTCTGCCATCAGCCCTTCTCATCATCAGCTTTTACACAAACAATGAAATCATTTGATTAAATTTTATAAAACATGTAACGAAGAGACAAAAGAAATCTGACAATTTCAATAGAATTCAAATTCATAATTCAATTCATTATAATTCTTCTGTAAGTATCGAACAGGAATTTGATGCTGGCCGGATCTATTTGCATGCCACATGCGCCACACAACTGAGAATATTCAATCATGTCTTTGATTCGCCCTCCGGCGTATAGAGACGCCGTTTTCATCTGCCCTCCCTGTGGTTCTAAGTCGGCGATGCTGTTGTTGGTACGGACATTGATTTATTTCAGGTGTCTTCTAGAAAGAGTTTACGAAGATTGATAGACAAGATTACTGCAGACAAAGCTTGGTAATTTCACTTTGGTGCCAAGTAATGGTATCTTCTGAGTATTATGCTTAACAAAATCAGTTATTAAAATGCTGCATAGATCAGTGTATTTATTAAAGAAAAAAAAAGAAATTATAAAAAATCAGATTGACATGCTATGCTATAGAAATAGCATCATGAGAGTGAACTTATCATTCCACACGTACACACACACAAAAAAAGAAAAAAAAAAAGAAAAAAGAAACACGAAATCCTACTGTAATTGGAGAGAGGGAAGTGTGCTAATTAGTTTTATATAGTATGTCGGTTACCTTTAATCATTATTTTTTTCTTTCATTTCTATTGCTTAAGTCTTTTAGTATTCCAATACTCTGAGTACAAATTGGCTGAGGACATGTTCTTTTGTAAAAACAAGGACGTAAATTGACAGTAAAGATTCCTGGATTACAATGTAATATGCAGTATCGCCGTGATAAAATGTTTTTATTCATTCATTTATTCATTTTCTTAATAAGAGAATCACCTTTCAAGTCAAATCTTTCCCGCCCATCCAGCAGCGCTTAGATTACGCTGATGGTATTTCCTACTGGGGAGTTATACCCCCAACCTTAAAAAGGTTATGACACTAAACTGCATCTGCTGATGAGGCTCGATTTCCGGGGAAGTGGGGAGTACACCTTTATTGCCCTTACCTCCAGAGTGTTAGTACCTGTTATGCTCCCATCTATGACTTAAATGGATCTGTTGGAAATCATTATGATGGCGTGCCCTCTTCTTCCTTCTTTTCTTGACACATGTTATTTTCATTATTAATTACTCCTTGAGAGTTTTTAACATCAGCGATAACTGATGGTCTTTCACTAAAGTTTGAATGACAGAAAGTCTCCTCAAGTTTTCAGGACTCTTCTTTGTATTCTGAAGTTCTCAATAATGTAGTAGTTTGGATAGTCTCCACTCTTCCTCTTATTTTCAAGTCCTCCTGATTATTATAAGGTCTGGTCGTCTGGCCGAGATTAGGTGATCTGTTTGTATGTCATTCTCCAGGAGAGATAGTGGGTTGTGCCTATACCATTTTTTCGTATGGTCAAATTTCAGTTTCTTGCACAATTCCCAGTGGATCACCTTGCCCACTAGTACTCGTAGTAGTAGTAGCAGCTGCAGTAGTAGTGATAGTATTCGCTTGAAACCATAAATTATTGGAAAATTATTGGTATTAGGGTTAGTTGTGAGTATAATCAAATATTTATAAATTAGTCAAATTTTAACATTGAATAACCCAGAATGAGTTCATATGCCGTTAAATAAATAGAACAAATCTAACTTAACAATAGGTTAAAAACACGTGGAAATGTTTGAAAAGGCTTCTGAAGTTTATCTTCTCTGCAAACTTAGTATGAAGTGTTAACTTTTTTTCTTGGGACAAAACTTTACCAAAATATTGGCTTTTAAAATATTGATATTGCGATTTGACAGGAATAGTTAATTGAAGATATATCATTTTTTAGTAAATAATTATACTCATTAAATAGGAATGGTTACTTATATAATTGCTGACAAAATATTAATATTAGATAGGAAAACTTGACACAATATAATTGTCTACAAATTAAGTATTAAGAATAAATAATTAAAGCTATGCGTACTAATGATTACTAAATCTGAATAGTTACTCAAAACCAAAGAAATTGCTTGAAAAAAGAAAAATTGATTTCGGTATTAAATATCCCAAAAGGGCTGATATGCCGATAAACCAACTAATCAACAAGCCAACCTAATTTAGTAAAATATTCAACTGTTGTTATTGGAGTATCAGCTGCAACATTGTCATGACCAAGAGGGAACGGACGACGGAGAAAAAAAATGGGATCTGAGAGCAGATACTAGATATATTTTGCCAAGATAATTTACGATGCGAAAGAGTGCAAGAAATAAACAATTCAAAGAGGAAAGATGTTTTTTTGGAGCAATTCTAAGAAAGGCACTCGTAGTGTAACGGTTCTCTTACCAGTTATTAGGAATTGTAGGACATACTTGTAGGACATACTTGGTATGAACTAGTGTTCAGACTTAGAAAAACTTTAAATTCAATTATTGGAGATGTATCAGGCCCTTCGTACCCAAAACACGCTACATGAGTAGCCCTACCCCAGCGAACAAATCAGGTTATTGGACTAATGATAGTGCAAAAGAAATGAATTCACATCTTTCTAAAGAGCAGCGAACACCAACAGTAGACATTAGAGCTCAGTTTGACCATTCAGCTTACTTCTTTGCATTTATATTATAGAGATATTCAGATTTGCTCCTTCTATAGAGGCCCAGTTTATGTGACCTTATCCGGACGTATTTGTGGTCGTTTATTTTTGGGCAATACATCGAGCTTTTTTAGAACGAAAAGCCCAAAGATAAATCAACTTAAAATAAGAGAGCAATAGATAGACAGAAAGGTAAAGAGTAAAGATTTTAAAGAGGGAATAAAAGAGAGAAAGGGAAAAACTAGAGTACAAAAGAGAAGGAACTAAAAGAACAAGTATGTGTGTGAGTGAGACTGAGAGAAAGGGAAAGAGTCCAAGGGTGAAGTAATTAACAGAGAGAGAGAGAGAGAGAGGGGAGCAAGAGTGCAAGGGTGAAGTAATTAAGAGAGAAGATAGAGAAAGTAATTAAGAGAGAGAGAGAGAGAGAGAGAGAGAGAGAGAATATGATAGAAAGGGCAAGAGTGCAAGGGTGAAGTAATTAACAGAGAGAGAGGGGGGGCAAGAGTGCAAGGGTGAAGTAATTAAGAGAGAAGATAGAGAAAGTAATTAAGAGAGAGAGAGAGAGAGAGAGAGAGAGAATATGATAGAAAGGGCAAGAGTGCAAGGGTGAAGTATTTAAGAGAGAGAGAGAAAGAGAGAGAAAGAGGAAGAGAGAGAATATGAGAGAAAGGGCAAAAGTGCAAAGGTGAAGTAATTAAGAGAGAGAGAGAGAGAGAGAGAGAGAGAGAGAGAGAGAGAATATGATTGAAAGGGCAAGAGTGCAAGAGTGAAGTAATAAAGAGTGAGAGAGAGAGAGTTTAAAAAGTTTAGTAGGAGACTGAGAAAGAGAAACATAGAGAATGCAATATATATATATTTGTGTGTGTGTGTGTGTGTATGTGTGTGTGTGTGTGTGTGTGTGTGTGTGTGTGTGTGTGTGTGTGTGTGTGTGATTAAAAAGCAAAAAACAATAAAGTACCTAAAGAGAGAATTAAACTTTTTCCGATTTTAATTGTTAAAAAGTTATGTACTGCCACTTGTGATTAAAGTGAACTGAACGAGTAGGAGGGTTCAGCCATTTTTATTATTCACTTCCGGAATGAATAATGATCGTATCTCTATGACATATTTAGCAAATTCTGTTTTCAATTTTTTGCTTGATTCCTTCTTATCAAAAATGGTGACATAGACTTTGGGATAATTTTAAAAGTAAAAAATTAAAAATCCGAATACAAATGTCGAGAGACTATCAATAAGAATGAATCATATTAGATATTTATTTTTTTTTGACACTTTTAGTGCTTTTAATACTTTTCCTTTCGGCAGAGAAGTTAACAGTTATCGTTGTAGAAAATGGAATCAGGAACCCGTTTTTCAAATCTTGAACGACGTTTTTTGTGTTTCACTTCGTGCTAATAACCGTTGTGAAAATCACGAATCTATTTTTCCTTTGGGATTTTTACCCTTGGTTAGAAGGAAAACTGAACTCAAACCAGCTTTACTCCGCTTTCAAATTAGCTGTGTGTCACATCCTGCCTATGGCGGAGGGTTTTAGTAAATACATACCTTTTTTTTATCAAAACTTATTTTTCTTTAATATCTTAAGTGCTTTTTTTCTTAACATAAGAACTTTCATTCAAATTACTGAGTACATTTATTCAAGAGATGAATATATGTTAGACTTTTTTTTCCCATTCTTGATATTAGATTTTATGATGAGCGTTTTTTCCTCCTTTAAACTCCTTAGATAAAACCAAACAATTTATCGAAACAAGCATGTAATTAATTTTTGATTGAGGGCTCAGTCCCCAGCCAGATAGAAAAATATGTTTACTCTGTTTCAATAGAAAACGCAAAAACGACAAAACTCACAAAAAACGAGTTGATTTGCAAGAATTAGATAAAACCTGAAAATCTCGAGTAAGGATAGCTGTATGAGTACAATTAAGGTTTTAGTTCAGAGCCCTGAGGTATGAAAATTCGACTGGTACCTAAATAATTTGGGAGGGTACAGCAGCCGAATCGATATGTAGATCGCAATCAAGATGAAGATATTTGTACAGTGAATGAATATAAATGTGAAGCTTATCAGAATGAAGGGTACAGCTGTTGAAACAATGTGGCTATAGCAATCAAGATGAAGACACTTATTCAGCCAATCAATATAAATTTGGACCTTATCTCAGTGATGGGTTCAGCAGTCGAAACAATGTGGCAAGAGCAATCAAGATAAAAATATTTGTAAGGTGAATGAATATAAATGTGAAGTTTATCAGAATGAAGGATACAGCGGCCAAAACAATGTGGCTATAGCACTCAAGATAAAGATACTTGTACAACGAATCAATATAAATGTAAAGCTTATCCAAGTGAAATATATGTCATTGTTTTTCATAGATATATTCTGTAATTTTTATACAGGGTTATTATTTTCGGATTTGTTTTTCCCAAAATATTTTACAAGCTTCTCTTCTGTTTCCATAGTAACAACATGAAAGAGACAGTATCTTAACGCTACAAGCTACAAGAATTGTTAGATCCCAACGTGAAAAGCAATGTTATGGCCGACATTATATTTCGTGAAAAATCAATGCAGGCACGAACTGCGTATCGTCACGATGCCTTCCTTCATCCGGTTTAATTCTTTCAACTTCCGATCGTTTTTTGTTTAGACTTTATTTATTGGATTTCTTTCTTTTTTTCCTGTACTTACATTTTCTTTGTTGTTTCTTTCTTTTCTTTTTTCTTGATTGTGCTTTTTCTTTATCTTCAGTATTTCTTGATTTCCCCAGCTTCCTTCCTTCCTTCCTTCTTTTCCTTTTTTCTTCCTTTCTTTCTTTTTACTTTTTGATTCTTTTTCGTTTTATCAATATTTCTTTTTTTGCCCTCTTTCTTTCTTTCTTTCTTTCTCAATATTTATTTTTGCCCTCTTCTCTTTTCTCCTTTTCTTTCTTTCTTTCTTTCTTTCTTCATATTTATTTTTGCCCTCTTCTCTTTTCTCATCTTCTTTCTTTCTTTCTCAATATTTATTTTTGCCCTCTTTTCTTTTCTCATTTTCTTTCTTTCTTTCTTTCTTTCTTTCTTTCTTTCTCCATTTTATCAAGATTTCTTTTTTTGCTCTTTTTCTTTCTTTCTTTCTTTCTTTCTTTCTTTCTTTCTTTCTTTCTAAAAACTTCCGCTTCTCTTCAAAATTCTTTCCACTCCTTCCCACTTCCTTTTCCTGTCTGAAACAATTAAAAAACAATTTTGGAGGCAAATGCATTGTTTTGTTGATAGAGAGGTTCAAATAAGGCAAAAGAAAGAAAGAACTTTCTCCAAAAAGAAAAAAACAAAAGTAAACAAACAAAAACAAATGAAAAAAAAAACCCGAAGACATGAACAGTAATCTGGTGAAAAGTGTGTTTAGTGTCAGATTGATAAAGAGGGAAAAGTGACGAACTGGAAGAAAAGAAAAGAGAAAGTTTAATATGGAAAAATGAGAGACTTGTACTCTTAAAAAAAGAATGGTGGGGATAGTGAGATACAAAGAAATCGAAACTAGAAGGAAAATCAAAGAAAAGTTATATATATATATATATATATAGTACCGACGAAAAGTATATGATCACATTGATTATTAAACTTAAAATGAATAAAGCAAATTTATATCTTCTTTTGATCAAAGAATCTACCTCTAAGACTTATTACTGCAGAACATATTCTTAACATCCTTTCTCGGAACTTATAAAAATGTGTTCATGGAAGTGATTCCTCAGCACTGTGTAAATGAGTTAGCAACTCTTGCTTATTTTTAGATAGTATGCTTCGAACTTTACGATCAGTAGCAAAATTAACCTTTATTATGAACAATTCAGGGTGGTCCCAAAGTTTTGGTGTGTAGTATGTGTCAGTATATACCGGGGTTCAATTCCAGGTCGAGTCATACCAAAGTCTTAAAAATGGTATTTGATACCTCCTTGCTTAACACTCAGCATTATAAGGTGCGTATCACGGGTAAAGTGGTGCAATACTGGGGAAGGAGTAGCGTCCTACCCTACATCTCGGTGTAGTAGCTATTGAAAAGGGAGCTTTCGGGTAGCCCTCGGCAACTTTACTTTTATTTATATATATATATATATATATATATATATTATAAACTCTGCAGTCTATGATAAAACTTCATGAATGTACAAATGAAAGGTGTACTAATTCATTATTTTGATTACAGAATTTTAGTGGTGTAGATTTTGGTAACAGATATTACCTTATAATATCCATTTTGTTTGTGTTTTGATTAACCGGAACTTATGATTAATTTTTATATCTTTATGTTAGAAGAAAATTAACTTTTATAAAAATTTGTTCGGTGTGTATTATGGGTGATATATATATATATATATATATATATATATATATATATATATATATATATATATATATATATATAAGAACAAATATGAAATCCTAATTCTTCCCACTGTTTTCTCAGTCTATACAATGGTCTTCAAACAGTGATTTGAGAAGTATTGTATGAGTATTTTGGTGCCCCTCCATGAAACTAAGAGTTATAGTGCGGAGAAAAGTGAGTTTATATCTTAATATTTTAGATCTCATTATGGCTGTCTCTTTGTAAAGTTAACGTTTTTTACATTCTTTACAACAACAATTTCTTACAACACACACACACACACACGCATATATATATATATATATATATATATAGTGAGAGAGAGAGAGAGAGAGAGAGAGAGAATCTTTCAAAATGAATGTACTCACACTTTAAATGTTATCAATAAATTTTTCATTTCGGTATTTTGTTAGGGTCCCATCTATGGATCAAATATATCTGTTAAAAATTGTTTGAGTTCAATAGGGCTGTGTGCAAAAAGAAAGTTCGGCACAATAATATCAATATGAACATGCAATGAAAGCAATTTTCTTGGCTCGAAGCATGAAATAACCCTAATGGGGTTGACATGTCATTATAATCAATCACTCAATCATTCTAATTAAAAAAGGGAAATGTAGAATTATTTTGAATGATTACAAATGCTTAAAGAGATAGCTGTTCTAGTTCAGATATAGCTGATAATGCAGAGGAAAAAAAGGGAATCTTATACAAATCCTATATTTGGTACATGAAGTCTTCTAGTATCAGCTTACAGTTCATTTGTTATTTCGGAGTTTGCGCAGTATACCTTATCTTTGAGATGTCCCCATTAAAAAGAATGTCCAGTGTTAGAAAGTATGATAAAACACAAAGAGGATCAACTGTTAGCTCTTCGTCTAATCCATCTGTTCACAGATTTTCATCAAGACAGACCAGCACATCGCAACTGCCATGATCATTTCATTGATATAATAAAACATTTTTATGGGCACATCACAAAAAAAAAAAAAAGAAAGAAGATAAACGCTCGATTTTGAAATGCCTATCTCACAAGCTACTTACCGAAGAGATTTTCTTGGAGATTGAGAGTAATTTTCCAGCGGTCTATTTTCTTTTGTAGATAACAGGGAGTGGTGTTGATGGAGTTGTCTGAAGCTGTCTTCAAAAATAACTTTGCAAATCAGCTGTGTTCTTTCGCTTCTAGTAAAATTTAGTATAAAACTCCTTTTCTCAAAGCTTAGTCTCGTTTCAGGCATTATTTTAAATCCAAAGAATTTTTTCAAAAAGAATAAATATTTGGAGTCATTTAATGTAAATATGCGCATACATTTATTAAGACATACTTCACCCACCCTCAACATATGATTGAATAAACAAATCGTCTAAAACTCTTTTTCATTAAACAGAAAAAGTGCTCCATATCGACCAATCTTCTGTGGCTGACCCGTTGCTATCAGTTTCATACATTTTTTTTTAAATACATTAAAATAACACCCTGTTAGTTAGGGCTTAGAATACGCCGACTGCGACTTCTACAGATGTGTAAGATCCCTCAACTAACACAAAATAATTTTCTCTCTCCTTGTTTCTTCTGGACCACTTGGGTGGGGCTGCAGAGTACACCGACTGCATCTCTGCAGAGGGGCAAGACTCTCACAATGAGTGTCACAAATATGACAGTAAACAATCTGATGGTGAGACCTCAGTAATGCTAGAGCTTTTGGGATTGTCGTGTATCCTTTCATTGTCATCGTCCCCAGGTCCTCTATGGCTAGGAGTGGAAGCACCTGATATGGTCCTATCTATGGGTCAAACAAAACTAAACTGTGTACTTATGCTAAACTGATTTGGTTGAAATTGAACTGTTTACATGTATAAAAATGGATTTGGCATTAAATAACGTACAATGGTTGATGTGCCATAAATCCAGACCAAAACAATTCTCTTTCCTCCTTGATTTATTATCTATGTAACATTTTTATTATAGACACTATTGCCACTTCTATTTCATGGAAGGAATTCTCTTTTTGCAAGAAGTTTTAGAAAATTCCACTTATGTTACCCTGAATCACTTTATTACATTTTTGAAATTCCACCTTTTACTATGGAATGATTTATAACCTATTTACGACACAATTTGTATTAGAAAAAGGTGGGAATAAGAGCTCTGATTCTGGGACCTTTGGATTCAAAATTAGCAATCAACATTCTTAAAATAGCGATTTGAAAATGAAGAGAATATGATCAACATCGCTAATAAGTTTTTTTCTTTTTTTTCCTTCCAGCGTTTCTTTGCACTGGGACCAATTTTTGCATTTTGAGAGGAACAGTGCCTATCAATTTTCCTTCTTTGTCTTTTTTATTCGCAAGTCTCATCTGAGAAATTTAGTTTTTTAAAACAGTTTCTTGAAACAGTCAGTAATGAAACTTCCACAGAGGGATGAGTAACCGTCCCTTCCTTTTAGGTTATATATATATATATATATATATATATATATATATATATATATATATATATTGAATAAAGTTGTATTAGATAACATAACGTTTAAATAGGTTTTAAAACTTAAGTTTAGATAAAAGCAGTGAAGCTCAAACGCTGATTTTCGAAGTAACAAGATAATTGCTTCTTCAGCGCACTTCTATTTGCTTCCGTGCCATACTTAGGTAACCTTAGTACCTATATTACGATTTTAAACAGGTAGATACATGGATAAATATGAACAAGCTAATACTAGCTTGCTAAATAGCTCTCTAACTAAATTGAAAGTTTGATTGGTATAAACTGATTGAGACAGATCGATTGATAGGACTGTTACAAATGTATGTCACCTCGTAAGGACAGATATCAATACAATATTAATGTAGAAAGACTGGTTGAAAGACTAGTAAAAAGCCGTAAGTTTAAAGTACTTTGTGAGGATTAAAATCCTAAAACAGAAATATCTGCACGGACTAGGCTAGAAAACAAGGCCTTATAGCGAAGAAATCAGTTTGAAATTATTTTAAGGATCACAGAAGAACGATGAAAGGAATAAAAATGCAGACCTAACGAAGGAAATCGAAATGAAAGTGAAGGGAAGAAATTAATGAGTCATGTTGATTACGACGACGAAAGAAGAAATACATTCATTTGGAAAGAGAGAACAATATATGAAAATGAAAAAAAGAAAGGAAAAAAGTGCAGATGTACGAATAAGATTGCAAAAATGAGTACAAGAAAAAAAAAAAAAGAAAAAGAAGGAAAGAAAAGATAAAAAGGTGTAAAAGAACAAAAAGTAAAGAAAAGAAGAAAAATAAAAAAATAACAAAGAAAGTTGAAAAGAAAAACAAAAAAAAAAGAGAGAAAAAAAAGGAATACAAAACGAAGAAAAAGAAGAGAAATAAAAAGAGGAAAAATTGATGAGAAAAAGAGAGACAAAAACAAAAAAAGAGGTAAAATAAAATTTTTAAAAAGTACGAAAAATGCAAATTTTCAAATGAAATCGATGAACAAAAAAGAAAAAGGGTTTTAAAAACCAGAAGAAAAAGCTAAAAAAAGGAAAATGTACAAAGAAAAAAACAAGTATAAGAAGTGGATGAAGAAAAAAGTTAAAGGATATGTACAAAACCTAAAATAAGACTGAAAGAATTGGAATACAAAAATCAAAAAAAGAATTTTAAAAAAAGGAGCGGAGGAAAAAAAAAAAAAGAAAAAAGAAAAGAAAATGGTTGTGGATATCGGACAAAGAAACGGTAATTCTAAAATGCTTATTAGAGATTTGGAAAAGAGGTTGTAAATGGAAGAGAAAGGTTGGGCTCGTTGCTAGAAAAATCTCTGTTGAAAGACAGATGATACGTTGTTATCCTAAGGGATATAATTAAATCTAGTCTTTGGTTGATTATCTCCACCTGAGTTGGCGCTCTCCTGTCAGGACAGCATTCAACTTTAATGCATCACTGAATCGTTTCGCATTATTACAGTCGACGGAAAATGGCGGAGACGCCCGAAGCAAACCTTTTCTTGTATACGCTAACAAATATCACACTGACGCCATATTGAAAATCACTTCGCCATCTTGGAACAAGGAATCCGATTTTAAATTCTCTTTGGTTATGATTTTATTTTTCTACTTGTATTGTTTTTTGTTTTGTATTTTGTTTGTTTTTGCTATTTTTTTTTTTTTTTAGTTTTTATGATTATTTTTTAGCGGACAGTTTTATTACTGGTTATACAAGTAAATAAACAGAAAACGCTGGATATTGAACGAAAATGGCTTTCATTCACACGGACATATGGAAAGGGTTTTTGTTAGATGAGTCATCGCAATTTGTTCAAGTCTTTCTTTATTGTTTGTCTACTGTAGTGTTATAAGCGTCAAGAACGAGGGCGCGGTAAAATTGAGGCAAAAAGTAATGAAAAAAGATCTCGAAAAAACAGTTCGGAAAGGATGATGACACACCAGGATTTATTGAAGTCAATCAAATTTGGCACAAGAACATTCTCTTAGAGTATTGGAGAAAAAAATTCTTATTATAGATATATTGTGAGAAGAAGAGGAAAAGCGGATTCTTTTAAGAAGAACTGCAAATCTCTTTGATGAACTGGATCAAGTTTGGCCACATTTATTCTAGAACTTGCGATCATCAATCCCATTCATAATGGACGCCATGTCAACGGTATCTAGAATATAGCGACTCTGTTCTCTGCAAAAGTTTATGACGCTTCCACAAAAAAGGCTACCCAGTATATGACACATAATTGCATATCTGTGGAGTGTGGGATCTCTTATTCTTTACCATTAAATACAAGTCCACTAATTAAATTAAAGTGAAATAATGATAATAATAAAAATAATAATAATGATAATAATAGTTTCTGTATAATGCATTTGAAACGAAATAGTAACTCAAATCACTATAATATTAAGTCAAAATAATAAGAATAAAACGTTATGCAGACTTAAAGTCTGCATAACGTTTAAGTTAAAACCGAATTATGTTAAACATGTATTTTTCTTTTCTTTTATTTAATTCTTATTTCTTTTTTTTTAATTTTTCACTTTATTTTATTTCATTTACTGAATTCTTTTTTTCTGACCCGTTGAAGGGTCTACTTACTTGGAAGTATTCGGGTCAACTCTGAGGGAAGGGCACAGATAATAATTAACCGCTGAGTTTCCAGGAAAAATGCTTAATCCACATTCTAATCAACGTGGAACTCAGATTACTGATCTGAGCGTCTTGATCAGCATGTTATCCCATGATAACCAAAATGGGGAATTTACTCGACAGCATGCAAATGTTGGCTGGTCTAAGTTTAAGTACAAAAACAATGACCGAAGTAACCACTCAACTCAGATTCACAAACAGAAAAAATGGACTCGGGGAGACAACAAAACTTTGCTTCACTGTTATCTTAAGAGCAATCTTATACAAAGGGGGCATGGAAAATAAATTATCAAAATTCAGACAGGATTCGCTAGATCTAATACAAGAAGCCAAAGACTTGCTGACCAAGCTAGAACGGTAATAAAGAAAGTTTGGTTTTCTGACCATGATATACTGGAAATATGTGAAGATATAAGTCGTAAAGAATATGAACAAGAGTCTCCTACCCGAATTGAAACAGTAAATACTGAAAAGTAAGAACCACCTATCCTAATAGAAACACAAAATGCTGAAAACCAAAGCACCACAGACCCCCAGCACCACAAAGCTGATTTTAACAAAAGACGACAAAATAAATGTTGATTCAATAAAGAAGGTCATGACTAAAAAGAAAACTGCATTATAATACTTCAGGAATCAAGACAGAAAAAAGTTAAATAAATTATCAACAAATATCCCAACAAGCAACATCACTGAACTAAACGAACTAATTTATGCCGGATTGAAAGTAGCCTGTGATAAAATCAGAATTCCTCGAGGAAAGTTGAAAGGAAATGCAAAACCTGAATAGGAAATTAGACTTGAAAGACAAGTAAAGAGACTGCGACAAGCGAAAGTTCCAAGGAAGGAAAAACACACAGTGATATACTGAGATGAAAAAAAAAAAAAAAAACAGCAGACAAGTCTAACAATATAACTTGAAGAAATCAATAAAAAATATTGGCGAAAGATGGGAGACTCCAAAATACCAGGAAGGGGCAAACAATACAAACAAAACTGGACATTCCAAAATAACGAAAAAAGTCTACTAACAAGTTGGTGGAGAATACAAGTCATAACCTATGAGGTGGAAAATCCTGACCGCAATGATAAAAGAAGAGATTTATAACTCCCTTGGACTATTGATGAAAAACGGAAAGGGTACCATATAGGAATAAGAGGAACAGGTGACCCATTATATATAGATCAGCACATTCTCAAGAAAATCAAAACAAGTAAAAAAAATGTAACCATGGCATGGATTGACTACAAAAAAGCCTATGATATGGTCCTGCTGACATGAATAACAGAATGTCTGAAAATATATTAAATATCCGACAAAGTCATAAACTTCATCACCAAAGCCATGAAAAACTGGAAAATGGAATAAATATTTGGTGTAAAAATATTAGCAGAGATGAAATCCCGATAGACATCTTTTAAGGAGATTTGCTCTTATCATTACAATTTCTTATGATAAAACTGGGTAAAAAAATATACAAAATCACAAAGATGAACAAGAAAACATCACGAAGCCAAGCTCTGTGGCAGAAATCTCATCAAAGCGATAAACACCTTAGCAGGATACTCGGGATCATTCTGAAAATGGACAAGAGAGACAAATGGACCAGAAGACAAAATTGATGTCGATCTACAAAGCTTTATATGTAATATAATGGCTGAGGGATTTCGTTTTATGCCTTTGGGTTTAGTTAGGCTGAGAACCTTTCGGCTCAGTGCATAGTTTACTTAGGTGCAACATGAACGCAGGTGTTCACGTGCGCGTACGGTGCGGACGTGTCATTCAGAGATGTCAAAATAGAAATCCTAGACAGAGGGATGTGAATGACGTCATGCCCCGGAAGTGAGCGCGGAGGGTTTTGGAGGATTTGAAAAAAGTCAGTTAGTTGATTTGAGAACTAGACACCGAACAAGATGGGTCGACTTTCGGGGTTGTCTGAGGCGAGACGAATTTGCGCGCTACGGGCGCCGCACGTAATGGGGGGCAGATGGAAAAGTCATCATAGAAAGATTGTGCATCTCTCTTCCTTATGTCGAAACCTTTAACTGAAAGGTAATAAAAGGTTTCTTACCTGAACTAAGAAGTCGTTACGTGTTTTTCGTGTTTCGGGATTCCTATGTTCTATGTATATATGTTATGAACATTCTATGTACGTTTCACATATCCGTATCATGGGTATAGTACATATATCCTCGAGATGATATAAACAATGAGTCAAGAAAATAATGAGGTAGAGGAGTCGCCAGCATTGAAAATAGTGTGGATTAATCAATATGAAAACTCAAGGACTTCACCAAAAAGAACAAAGAAAAACAAATCACTGCAGTCTGTAATAGTCCTGGCAATATAAGGACAAATAGAACAACAACAAAATTAGTAAACAGAAATGGCGTAACAAACAACTTTAAGGGTTTTTCATGCGATAAACTGAGGAGATTGAACACGAGGAGACCTGGATATGAGTAAGAAAGCGAAACCTTAAGAAAGAAACTGAGTCTCTTCTAATAGCAGCTCAAAATAGCGTCATGAGGATCAATTATATTAAAGCGAAAATCGATAATATGCAACAGAAGAATGTAGATTATGTGGTGACAAAAATTGAACGGTTAATCATATTATAAGCGAATGAAATGAATGCAACAAACTAAAGAAAGAGGAGGAAAAGTTGATCTACAGGGAATTGTGCAAGAAATTGAAATTTGACCATACAAACAATTGATATATGCACAAATCAGAATCTGTCTCAGAGAATGCTACGTATAAAATTCTCAGAGACTTTGAGATACAAAGGAATCAATTAATCAAAGCCAAAAGACCAGACCAATTGCTATTTAAAAAAAGCAGAATTTGTCGGCCAGTTGATTTGGCTGTTTCGGCGGATCACAGAGTGGAAATGAAAGAGAACGAAAAGATAAACTAATATTTGTGCATGTGATTAAAACTTAATCATACTGACAAATGGCATTTTCATCAGAATCTGTTCAAGAAAATGAAATGCCAGCCAAAAGATCAAAACTTGTGTTAAACACAGTTAAACACAAAGGGAAACAAAAGAAAGTGAGCAAATCTGGATCTTGCCAGACAGCAGAAAAAGCTGATGAAA
>OY757912.1:55397013-55607013 GCA_963585895.1 Sepioteuthis lessoniana
ACACAGGCCTATTGAATTGGAATAATGTTTAAACGGATATATTTGGCCAAATGCTTAAACCCTAACAGGTACTACAGCTACAGGTCCGAGCGAACATGGGAGTATTGGTTATAAAGGAACACTTGGCATTCTTCAAATATTGAGAGCTGGAGCCTCACCATCAGATGCTGTTTATTATCTTAACCAGATCATAAAAATATTTCAGAATTAAGAACCATGCAAACCAGTTTCTATTTATTTATTCTTTCATTTATTTATCTATTTTCGTATCAAATTAGCAGGACAGAATACAAGCAGTAGTTTCAAAAGTTTTTCTTTTGGCTGAATATCGTAATGTAGACATAGGTTATTATTTTTGGATTCAGTGTAGAAGCTGTGATATCAAAAATGGAGGGTCGGTCAAGAAGTGAGGGATTATTTTTGAAACCCGTAAACAATGAAACGATTCTAATACCCTGAAATTCTGTTTATGTGTGTGCATCTACGCTTGTATGCGCCTGGCCTGGCTTTTGAACCAACATCTACGTCTGTAAACACGCATAAGCTTCTCAACACCAGGTAAACGCATGCGCGCACTCATACATGTAGACAGACACACGTACATTTGTGTAAATGCTTGTGTAATCAATTGCAGCGCAAAATCCCCCAATATATATACACATATAAAAGTAAATACATATTAGATTTTATATATATATATCTAATAGCATGGAAGTTTGACTGCGACCTCAGGTTTCATGACGTTTTATAAACGACAATCATCAGGCAGATAACGATAGGTAGTAAAGAAGTCGAAAAAATCGGAAAATACAGTAAAAAAAAGTTTGAATTGTGTACAACTCTTTATATATATGTGTGTGTGTGGGGGGTTGTAGTTGCGTTTTTTTTGGTGTGTGGACGTATAAGTGATGTTTTGTATAAGTGTGTATGAAGATACATACGTAGGTTGTCTTCTTGATGTATGTGACACGATGTGTAGCCGAATTTGCGACAGAACGACCGAGAAAAATTTTTTTATTTGTTTCTTTATATATTCGTGGGTGTGTTTGTGCTGGTGGTTTTAACTAAGGAATAAAATATCATCATTGCATTTTGGAGAAAATTGTAAGCATAATAGGCGAGTGTAGTTGGTGGGCCAGAATCGCAATAAATATCATGGTGGAGAGAAATGTCATATTGTAATATACTATGGAGCATTATGCACTATTGGTATCTTACGCAAGAATATGATTTGTGTTAGATTGCAATAATACTTTGTATCAGTTATGATGTGTTAATGATATATTATGTATACATCATTGTAATCCACGATTGTATGGAATATAGTGAATATATTGTGTTAAGACGTTGCAATAATTGTTTGTATTAGCTATGTCGATTTTTGTTTTTTATGAGTGTGTATGGTGATGCTTATTGCAAACGAGCAAATTATCATCATTGCATAATTAAGGAAAATAATGTTTGATTTGACGTGTAAGCATGATAGGTCTGGGACGTAAGGGTAATAGGTAGGGAGTTGTGTGGGGTTACAATAATTTTCATTAGCTATCTATATTGTGTTAATGTTATGTTACGTATACGCTATTGTAATATATGATGGTGGGTGCGTGGGGATATGTTAAATATACTGTGTGGAGACCTATTACTAACACGCATGAAAACATGGCTAACATAATGTCAACAGGTTGTGGAAGTGCATGAAGATGGATATAAGGATTTAATGGAGGAAGGGGTACTTACGGTGCGTTGGGTGTTTTGATTGATGGAAGAAACTAGTACTTACGGGTGTTTTGTGATGAGTGGGTGATAATGCTAGTTTTTCGTGGAGGCAAAGAAGGCATTTTTTATGTCTTGCTGTAGGCGGGTGCCAGCCGCAGTGTATCCTAGCCCAGTGGGGGAGGTTATAACTTATGCAAAAAACCCTTATCATTTTTAAAATTATCATAATGCATTATTTAGTCACATTTTATGATTCTAAACTCAAAATTTCCCGACAGAATTACTTTAATATAATCATTTCGTTCAATATGAATAAATAGAGAAATAGATGAATAAATATTTTTCAAAAATCTTATTCTGGATCTGTCTTATTGAAAAGGCAAGCTCTCATTGCAATTGGAAAAACTGCCAAATTTGAAAATGCATTTGGGATGTGGTTGTTTGGGTTTTATGGCCCATCAGCTTTTATAGGTTATTTAATGCCAAATCCATTTTCATATAAATAATAAGTTCTATTTAAAAAAGATTAGTTTATCGTAAGTACAGTTTCAAAGTCAAAAATAGTTCCATTTCAAACAATTCAGTTTAGTATAATACATAATTTAGTTCTATTTAACCCATAGATAGAACCCAATCAGGGATTACCACCCTGGGCCAGAGTGGATTTGGGAGCGATGGCAATGAAGAGATGCTCCGCATTCCCCAAAATTCCAGCATCACTGGAACCTACCATCAGATTGTTTAGTGTCATATCCAGGACATTCGTGTGTGTGTGTGTGTGGGGGGTTACCCCTCTACAAAGATGCAGTCGGTGTATTCTACAGCCCCAACCAATTAGGTAAAATGCATCTGGATCCTTGTTGTACAAATTCCTCAATGGATCTTTACCAGTGCTGTGGATTTTGCTCTAAGCCACATCTAACGAGTCATAAAAGCGGTTGGAAAATAACGTTTATTTTATTCATGTTAAATATTTTAAAGAAAATATCCGTTTGAATTTCCATTTATTTTTAAAAGTCTTGAAAACTTTTAAAGATTTTTCATCTCCACCCACCTTATCAGAATACTATCTAAAGTTCACTCCAGAATATTTCAAATTATTTTTGTAGTGATAAGTTGTAGTGATAACTTTAGAATTTACTGAAGAGTCGACCGACTACATACCTGAATAATTATTCATGACACGAGCTTGATGCACATACGTTTAGTTTTTATACATACACAAACATTTAGTTTCATATTTGCAGCTGTGTAAGGAAGCATATGATATGAACATTTCTAAATACATTACCATTTACACACACACACACACACACATGATAGACACTACATACAAATCAATTTACCCACCAAATCAATATATATATATATGCATGTGTGTGTATGTATGTATGTATATATGTATGTGTGTGCGTGCGTGCATGCATGTGTATACATACTCTTATACATACATATACTTATAGTCTATATAACCATGTTACATATGTGTATATAATATACATAATCAACATACACACACACATACCTGTAGGGGGTGAAAGCATACTCACACACATATACACTTTGGCATACATACACATCACAAGAGGCTGTTAAAAAAGTTCTCGGCCTGACCAAGAAGAGAAAAAAGTCTTGCAATGAAACGTACATTTTATACCATATATTGATTTACGATGCAATACATAGTTTCAGAATTTTTTTTATCTTTAGAAATAATTTCTACAAAACCTAAAACAAAAAATGTTTTTGTTAATCCAAAAACTTTTCATCATTCATTCTTATATTAAACCAGCAGAAGCTCTTGATGTTGCCTGGGACAAAAATCTGATGAAATAACGTTAACTGAGCTATAATCCTCGCATGTACAAAAGCTTGCTTGATTTTTTTTTTTCATCACCAATTATCATTTATTTTAAGATTGAATGAGAATTGAAACAAAACGATATATTACAAAGTAACTGAGAGTTAAGAATTTAACACTGCTGTCTCATACCTGGTGGGTGAAAATGCCAAAATAATGGAGTGTAGTTTGAGTATCTAATTATCAATTAAGTGAACAAATTGACCAAATGGGTCTTTACAATTCTTTCAATGAAATTTCAGATGGATGCATTTTCAATGAAACGAAATAGATGTTAGACTGAGGGGAAAATCCTAGTTTTTCGCATTCGAAAATAGTCTCACCCTAAAGGAAATACGCATGAGTGAACTCAAAATTCAAATTAAGATTTTAGCTTCTTCTCCTTCCAGCCAAATATTATTTTAAATGACAAGAAAAAGAAAAGAAAAAAGAAAAACCAACCAACCAACCAAAAAAACAAACAAACAAAAATAACGAAAAACAAATTGAAAAAGCAAAAACAAACAAGAAAACTTTTAAAATTTGTGATTACTTTTTCTTTTATAAATTGAAAAGCAAAACAAATGTTTCAGAAGCTATTCAAAACTTATTTGTCATTCATTTCATTCTTTAACAGACGGAAATGCTAAAATATATATAAAAGAATTTAAATCAATCGCTAAAAGAATTTGTATTTGTATTTAGTTTTCATTTATTGTTTTAAATGATTTACTTGATAGAAAATTTTTTTCTTAAATTATTGAAAAGCGTAGAAAATTCAAATCTTCCATTCACGTCTTTTTTGATGTGAACCAAAAAAATTGCATTCGTTTTAAAGATAAAATGTTTGCGTCTATCCTTTACAATAAATAAATAGAATAAATCACTTAAATACAATGATTGGGCACTTTAGATTATTATATTCATGAACAATAATTCTAAAATAAACATTTCAGAAATAAAAATTTTAGAATTATCACATCTTCAAAATATACTAATAAAAAAAACTAAACATTGATTTGTGCCTATTTATACGGACCAATTTGTGATAAAGATAGCACTATCAGTTTTTCAAAAGAAAATCGCGTTAATGTTAAACTACAACCCTATCAATATCCTCGGAATCTGGCTATAGGGAATGTATCAGACGTTTGCAGTGGTATAATGAACAGGGTGCAAGTTCACCACTGCTAAAACAAGCCAATGAGAAAACGCATGAGCTCTCTTTGATTGGTTATGGACAGTTACATAGTATTTGAAAGATTTATTAGGTTTGGCTTCTTTGTTTAATGGCATATTAATCTTTGCCAAAGCCATTCTTGTAGAAGAATAGTAGTTGTACTATTTAACCCATAACTTGATGTACAAGGGAATTCATGCCTTTTTGAATGGTATAAGTTCGAAAGTAATCGTAATAGCGCGATTGGAGTTCGAAGTCAATAACGTAGTCCAGCACTTTAGCCACCAAGCCACGGGGAGATTTATTAGTTTAAGTCAAATGTTTTGCAATATTTTGGTAACAGAAGGCATAATTCGGTAATTGCAGATGCTTTTGACAAGGTCATGAAGGTGTGGAAGCACACTGGACTGTGAAATGTAAAACTTGCGGGATACTCTCCTAGTGCGAATCGACGTAATTGCCTCAATAGCTTGGAGCACAGCTCAGAACCCACGTCTGATCTGGCTTGATCGTCAAGTTTCTTGCCACCAGAGCAAAATTTCTTGAAACATCAGGAACTATCAGTAAATATTTGTGGTTGCATTTGTGGCGTTATTGCCTAGTTCGCACTTGAAAGCACAAGTTCTCGAATTAGACTACATTGCACATTCATTTGTACAGTTTTTAAATCCCACTCAGAGTGAAACAATACACAACGCGTCAGCTTACCAACTACCACGATACTATCAACCTCAGTGGGTGCCTTCCATGGCTTTAATTTCGTCAGTTATTTGATTTACGCGCCGCAAATTCGCACGAACTAAAATATAGGAAAATGTTTGACTCACCCTGATAATTAGATTCAGAAAATTAGATGGGTAACGAGACACAAAAAAGAAAGTCGACAAGTTTGGGACTTAAATGAAACTGCTCCCACTTACCATTGTGGGTGAGTAACAGCTAATGAACGAATGAGCGACTATTTTTTATCCATCTTTTGTCAAATACTGTGTAAAGTTTTTCTTTCTTTTTTTTTCTTTTTTTTTTCTTTTTTTTTTGTAAGACTCGTCGAAAAAGAACATGAAAGTATCAGAAATTAACGTAAGTGGCTTTTATAAGAAACATTTCTGTTGTTCCATAACTGTTGTTAACAGCTTTCAGTGGTGAGGCTCCTGTTCCGGAATTCTGGAGAGCGTCGGTTTCATTATTTCCAGGTCTTATTTGGCCCGGAATAGTAGTTCTTGTTATATTCTCATCTATGCGTGAAATAGATCCGTTTGAAAATTATTAGTATTAGATAAGGATACTTGAATTTATACATCTGTGCGCTGATTAGTTGTATTTAGGAGAGTTTCTTAAGCTATAATTATTTGTTATGGATGATTGTAATTAGTTACTTGAGACCATATAAGTAAGTAAGTAAAGTTGGCGACCGTAGTCGAGGGCGAAAAAAGGCTCCCTTTTCAATAGCTATTGCACCGAGGAGTTGGGGAAGGCGCTACTCCTTACTCTGGATTGCTCCACTTTACCCTTGATACGTACCTTATATTCCTGAGTGTTAAACAAGGATGTATCAAGTACCATTTTTAAAGTCTTTGGTAGGACGCAACGTGGGATTGAACTCAGGTCTCTTAGACAATTGACGAACACTCTACCCACCAGACCTATGAGTGAACTTGGTCTTAAATACACCGAAATATCAACATATCGGTAGACCTTCAAAATAAACATTTTTACGCATAAACCAATAAGGTGCCTAAGATATAGAAAGGATAGTGATCCACATATATATATATATATATATATATATACGCATTCTCATTCACTAAACTTAGTTTGACAGAAGTAAAAAAAAAATGCAGGGCTTTATCAGAATCAAATTGCATTAATAATTGTCTGCTAAGTTAGATCTCTATCATATCATACCACTACCCCCCTCTCTCTCTGTCTATATATATATATATATATTTACGAATCTAATATCTACCAGCATTCAAGGTACCAGAAAAAAAAAACGCCAGCGACAAGAGATAAAGTATCTCGAATCACTGCCCGGGGGAAAAAGAAAAAATTATAGGTAAAAAAGAAAGAAAAGGCCAACCTCGTCCTACCCCTTGAAAAAAAATCTACAGATACGCAGTCAGTTGGTCAAAAGAAAACTAAAAACCTTCCGCGAATCCTGCAATTACAAAAGTGCTCAACACAAGTGGAGCCAATTATAAAATTAACTTAAATCGCGAGTTGGAAATCTTCTACTAAAGTTTCACCTTATCGGATCATCAGGAAGCCTAACTAACTGGAGTTAGGCTTCCTGATGATTCGATAAGGTGAAACTTTAGTAGAAGATTTCCAACTCGCGATTTAAGTTAATTTTATATATATATATATATATATATATATATATATATATATATATATATATATTATTTTTGATGAAAGAATGTATGCACCAACGTTAGAAGAAAAATTATTTTTACAAATTTCTTAATCCAGAACGGATTAAAAAGAATTCGATGAGAATTATTTAGCTGTAGTTTTTTCTCTTACATGCAGATATAAGTAATATGCCAAGATTTAAACAGACTACTTCACTTCATGTTAGACTTGCATACCTAATTATTACAGACTCAAATTATAGGCAAAAAGCTTTAAATTTACTGATTTTATATAGAAAATTTTTTTTTTCATTGTTCTAACTCCAGTTTATATCATTTTATGGTGATTGAAAGTAAAATTCTTTGCAACTTTCCCTTCTTTTGCGTCTGCTGGAAAATCAGTCACTTAAAACAACTAAAGGAAAATCTTGTAGCAAATGCTTTTAGAATTATTTTCCTCTCATTCTGTATACTTTTCCTTGCTGTCCATCACATTTGGTAACGTTATTGTACACATCCATCTTTCTGAATTTTATTTTTATTGTCAATATTTGATTTTCCTTCGTGACTTTTTATATTTCAAGATTGAAGAGCATATGAATGCCAAAAGATTGGCATCGCCTGTGAATGAAAATTAAACTTTAAAACTTAACGACTTACCGATTTGCTCGTGTTTATAAATTGTTTCCTATGCATCTTTTTCTTGAAGATGTTCAGCTAGATGATTTAAGGAAATATATGTATATATATATATATATATATATATATAGGGTGATCCCCCCCCAAAAAAAATAGAACCAATAAACTTTTTTATTACTTCTGCAAAGATAAAGCAAAATAATTCTAACTTTGTACACTCGAACTTCTGTCTGTGCATGATAATGGTCAAAAGTTTTAGTAATCTTGGATGCTTTGCAAAAAAGTTATGATCTACTTTATATCCTGAAAAAAAAAAGAAAAGGCTAGAGTTAAATTTATGAATTTCTGTCAAAAATAATGGGTTCTGTTTTTATTGGGTCACCCTGTATGTATGTATGTATGTATGTATCCGTGTGTGCGTAGTAATATTTCAAACTCCTTGTTTAAAATCATTGAAAAAATTGAATTAAAAGAGGATTTTATTTCAAAAATATTTATTCATGTGATCGTCATTTTCAGAAGTTATTCCTCTTCAGTTTTATTAGCTGATATTGAGCATTATGTCATAAAAAGACGTCCAGTAAGTAGTTCTTTTATCTTTGCATCCAAACATTTTAAAGAGCACACACACACACACACACACACACTCTCTCTCTATCTCTCTCTCTATATATATATATTATTACATGTATACATAAGAAGTACGCATACATGTGTGTGTGTGTGTGTGTGTGTGTGCGCGCGCGCTCGCGCGGATAATTAACGTTTTTTAAAAAGTGATTTCTGATCTTCTTAGTTTTTGATTAAGAAATAACCTAAAATGAAAATGAAGGAAATACTAGTTAATAATAATAATGATAATAATAATATACTTCATATATATATATACATACACACACATACACACACGCACACACACACACACACACACATGTATATATATATATATATATATATATATATATATATATATATAAATGCATACTCCCAAATATTGTGCCGTTGCAATATTATCTCTGGCGACATCTCGTCTCTCAGTAACAAGTGGCCATCCTTGTAAGATAGTCCCTCACTGTTCGGCCAGCAACCTGATGGGAATAGCACACTCACTAAGAACATTTGACAACTCTAATAAAATCACAAATAGACATTGTGTTTTCGTTCTTCCACAAATCGTCATGCACGCTTTACGCAGCTTCCGATTTTCAATAGTGCACCAGAGACGATGCCTTTCAACACCGGCCCAACTATCAACTGGTTGCATGGTCGTAATTTGAGAAACATAAGACACCTGCAGTTCGCATTAGAGTCCCAACCGTTCAAGTATCATTGCCTTCAATTAAAGACTTTTTTTTATTTAGATAAACCAGATTATAATTTAATTAAGACGGAATCATCAGCCACTTTTTGCCAAAAAAAAAACTTTGTTTCTGTCAATGAAAATAAAACAATGACAATCGCTTTCAGAACATAACGGAAGTTTAGGCAGAGCTAAAGAATATGTTTAGTTGTTCAAACTGAAATCACCAATTTATTTGAACAAATATATTAGGTATGCGCAAAAGTTCCCAGATTTTGAAAAATTAAAATAAGCTAACTAATAATCTGAAATTATTACTGATCCAGAATATTTCGAAGATGATCTCGCGCTTCTTACAAATACGCTTACTCAAGCTTAATCTCTGCTGTAGACAGCAAGACGCATTGGCCTTAACATGAAATCAGATAAAACAGATTTCATGTGTTTTGATCAAGATGGTGCCATCTCCTCATTAAATGGCAAACGTTTCTGATTAGCAGACTAGTTCATATATCTCGGCAGCAATATCTCGTCTATTGAAAGCGATTTTAACAAATCCATGCGTAAACATGAACGTCTATTAAAAGATTATCAACCATATGAAAATCTAATTTCTCTAATGAATTAAAACGGGGATTCTTTCAAACTGTAGCTTTCAACACTACTGTATGGTTGCATTTTTTGCATAAAACTAGCAAAACAATTAGAGAAAAGGCTAAATGGGAACTACACAGTGAGCTGTTTGAACAAATCCTACAAACCAGCGGCGGAGCTGCTATTTACCATCCACCTTGCAAACAAAAAAAGGTGAGAAAGACATACTGAGCGCTGCTTGGGAGGAAAAAAAACGAACTCATCAGCAATGTTCTCCCATGTATCAAGTAAATATTTCAACGGGACACAGCTCATCAACGTCCTGTCAGTGGGACTTTGAATATTTGACTATATCCCCTGCTTAGAGTTTAGACGCCCCTATAAAAAGAGGGTGTCTTAGATGTCTAAACTGCATCTGATGATAAAAAAAATTTGGAGATCTGCCATTACTATCACCTTTACACTGACCAGGAGGAATAATACCTGCTAGAGTGAAATAGATCTTTTTAGAATAAGAATATTTCATATCACATAACCGCATGAAAAATGTATTTAGTAATAACTACTTAAAGAATATAAATACAAACGTACAATGAACTTGATTTCCTGGCTTCTTGTAATAAAATAATCTTGGACGGGATTTAAATCAATCAACTAATAGACGGCACATCGAGCTTTAATATCAGAAAATTATGGGTTTTTTTTTTTTTTTTTTTTGTGGTGGGGTTCAGAGTTCGAAACCAAACTTGACTTTTGGGACAACGAGGATTAGTTAAAAGTTTGGCAATTTTGGGAGACAATTCAGAGGCTCAGTGAGCTTTTGCAGAGGTTGTGAAGGTGATAGACAATAATGGTCTGTAAGATACCGAGCTCGTCTGACACTCTCCGAGTGTTACTCACCAGATTTGTCCCTATGGTTTGGAGCACAGCCTCGGTATCCGCGGTACATCGTGTCAGCTTACCAACTACCACGAAACTATCAACCACAACAGGTTCCTTTCATGGCTTGAACTGCCATGTATAAACGCGCTGCAAACTAAAACGTACCAAAATATTGAAAAACTTCTGACTTGCCGTTGTGATGCCATTCATTTGCCGTCCACGCTCAAAAAAATGAGGGAATAAAATGGATAATTAGCGTCAAATGTAAACAGTTTGAAACAGTCACAAACGACCGGTTTAATGTATTATTTAGTAAAATACATCCTCTATTTTTCTCTCAGGGATTTTAAGCTCCTAGTTCAGATTTAGGCCACTACTTTACCGCATAAGTCGGTACTTGTAATATTCTTATCTATCTTTGTACTCGTGACAGGAAACAGTTTTCTGATTGACAAATCAATAGTCTCGTAAAATCAGTTAATCGCTTGATTCAGTCTTTAGTTGAACGCTGACACTCGACCATTCAATTCGGACAGTGAGATGGTCAAGATTCCTGGCCGCTCAGATCCCTGAGTAGACGCTTTTCAACACCAATTTAAGTATCCTGTATTTTTTTACTACAAATCTTGACTGTTTACTATATCATGATGCACATACACAGATTAAATCGAAAAAAATATAAACATTTTATAAGTCCCTCTATGAACGAATATATTCAAAGGTCATAAGATGACATGCATGAATGAAGTAGAAATTTTTGAAAGCAGATCCATTAGAAAGAGAGAAACATCCATGTTTCGTGGTTTTCTAATCAATTATTTAAGGCGCATTGTTCATTTAAAACGTATGTTGTATTATGTAAGCGATTATACAAGGCAATGATAAAACTGTCGCGTGAATATTAAGTCTTTTGAATTAATTTTGTGTCAAAAATCTAGTTCATTTTTTGCATATCATAACATTTTTTGTGACAGAAATACTGTATATCTGGTAAAACCAGAGCTGTGATGAAATTATGTCTTGGAGATGTCAGTAGCATTGTTAAAGGAACAGTCAGAATACATTCAAAATCAGATAGATAAGATTAGAGACTCGGTGGAAGATAGACAATCTAGGATAGCCTGGCAAACAATAAACGAAGTTAGTAAAAGAAAGAGCACAGCCAAAGCAAAACTGAAAGCTGCAAACCAACAAGAAAGAATAAAACTGTGGAAACAGCACTTCGAAAACCTACTAGGAAACCCACCGAAAGTAACACATGAACCAATCACCAGAATAATTAGTAAACAATTGGACATTAAACTAGGATCGTCCACACAAGAAGAACTCGACTCGGTTCTCAGAAAAATTAAAAATAGGAAAGCTGCAGGGCTGGACGAGATTCCACTAGAAGTATGGAAGACCAGACAATTCGACGACATACTGCTCCGACACTGGAACGCAGTATACAATTAAAATCCGATAGATAGATGGATGAAGGGATGCATCCTCCACTTCCCTAAAAAGGGGGACCTCGGATTAGCCAAATACTACCGAGGCATAACACTTACATCCATAGCAGCCAAAATCTACAATACCCTACTATGAAACCGCATAGAACCCAAAATCGACAACATAGTTAGGAAAAACCAAAACGGCTTCCGAAGAAATAGATCCACGACCTCACAAATATTAACCATCCGTAGAATCCTTGAAGGTGTACGGGCAAAAAACCTACAAGCGACATTAATATTTGTCGACTTTACCAAGGCCTTCGATTCCATTCACAGAGGAAAGATGGAACAAATCCTACTAGCATACGGCATACCTAAAGAAACCGTAGCAGCAATAACGATTCTCTATAGAAACACTAAAGTAAAAGTACGATCACCAGATGGAGACACAGAATACTTCGACATTGTAGCAGGAGTACTACAAGGGGACACGGTAGCTCCATATCTCTTTATCATTTGTCTAGACTACGTACTTAGAACATCGATTGACAAAATCAGAGAGAACGGCGTCGAGCTGACAAAGAAAAGAAGCTGAAGGTACTATTTACCCAACCCCTCCGCTCGGGCAGGATATAACACAAGGTCAATTTTGAAGCGGAGTTTAACAGGTTTGAATTCAGAGTTTTCCTTCTCCTAGACTAGTTGCCTCACCATGGCTGAAGAACCTAGTCTGTCCTACTATTTACCCATAGCTGGAGGGAGAATATTTTGGATTCATACCTTTCCCAAGGGTATTAGTGCTATGTGAAATGCAATCAGTCTCGTCCAGGATTTGAACTCGAGTCGCCGTGTTCATTTCCTACGACGATAACGACTACACCACGGGCACCTCCCAAAGAAAAAGAAGCTGAAGGTACCCCGCAAAAATAATTACCGACGCCGACTACGCCGATGACATAGCGATACTGGCAAATACACCCAACCAAGCCGAAACACTACATGTTATGTTTTGACCCTCGACCCGGCCCAAAAATACTATTTCAAGGTGATACACCGGAAGGAAGTGACACATTCCAACGGCCAGTAATCGAAAGAGATCGCGTGGGCGGATTAAGGCTTATGATATGGGAAAAGGTGAAGGTCCCATTCTGCCATTACAGTCATGCACCGGAAGAGAGTAACCTCTGAAATGCATGACAGTTATTTCCGCTTGATGACGATTAAACATTCGATTTCAAAGATCCAGTAGGCGATCGTGTGGGCGTTGAGTTATTATTTAACTCAGTTGAGTTTGGTTCCCAGAGCAGTTACCAGAGGGTTAGAGACGAGATGTGGTAGGGAAGGCCACACCCGACCGAGGGGGACCTCGGAAACCCCCGAAGCACTTGTCAGTAGAAATCCAGACAGTAGAGACCAGATGTGGTAGGGAAGGCCACACCCGACCGAGGGGGACCTCGGAAACCCCCGATGCAGTTGCCAGCAGACTCCCAGAGGGTTAGAGACGAGATGTGGTAGGGAAGGCCACACCCGACCAAGGGGGACCTCGGAAACCCCCGAAGCAGTTGCCAGCAGACTCCCAGAGGGTTAGAGACGAGATGTGGTAGGGAAAGCCACACCCGACCGAGGGGGACCTCGGAAACCCCCGATGCAGTTGCCAGTATAATTCCAGACAGTAGAGACCAGATGTGGTAATGGAAGGCCACACCCGACCGAGGGGGCCCTCGGAAAGCCCCGATGGAGTGGACCCCAACATCAGGAGAACAAGACACAACGTGACGGTCATAACAGTGGGGTCAAAATATGAAGTTTATGTTCGGTCTCCAGCATCCTCTCACATGCTAACCTTTCAAACCCTTGCAATAAAGTGAGAGGTAAATATGTTGTAAAGAAGCTTCCTGCGTTTTCCTTCATGTGTCTTCCTCTTGCGTCTTTCTGCGTGCGTCCTTATTATTGAGTCGTTATGATACGGCAAATAAGTATATAACATACAGCATAGTTTGGAACGAGCAGCCGCAGGCATAGGCCTCTATGTCAATGCACACAAAACGGAATATATGTGCTATAATCAAACGGGGGACATCTCCACTCTAGACGGAACCCCTCTTAAACTAGTAGACAAATTCACTTACGTAGGAAGCAGCGTCGCATCAATTGAAAAGGACATCGACGCGAGGTTAACGAAAGCATGGACAGCTATCAATAGGCTATCGATTATATGGAAATCAGACCTAACCGATAAAATGAAACGCAGTTTCTTTCAGGCAGCCGTCGCATCGATACTGCTGTATGGATGCACTACATGGACTCTAACAAAACGGCTGGAGAAGAAGCTAGACGGCAATTACACAAGAATGCTGCGAGCAATCTTGAACAAGTCCTGGCGGCAACACCCCACAAGACACCAACTGTACGACCACCTGCCTCCTATCACGAAAACTATACAAGTTAGACGAACCAGACATGCAGGACACTGCTGGAGAAGCAGGGACGAACTCATAAGTGATGTACTCTTGTGGACCCCCACACATAGCCGAGCAAAAGCAGGACGACCAGCACGAACATACATTCAGCAACTATGTGAGGATACGGGATGTTGTCCCGAAGACCTGCCTGAGGCGATGAACGATAGGGAAAAGTGGCGAGAGAGTCAGGGATATCCGTGCTACCACCACATGATGATGATGATGATATCATAAAAGGAAATGAAATGTCCCTGTTTGAATTTCAAAATGAAAACAAAAGGATTATTTCTATATATTCAAGATTTTCTGTTTCTGCTTTAATTTGATGATTCATCATGTTTTACATAATTAATCATTTCGTCTTGTCAAATCATATTTGAGATGTGGTAATGAATTTAAGTATTGCTGTAACTTTTTTGGTTTGGTTTGGTTTCTTTGTTTAATGGCATATCAACTCTGACCCGGAGTGATAATATCTGTTTAGGCTCCATCCTTGGGTTAAATAGAAATATTTAATCATTTTGTGTACTTGAAACCATTTTACTGTGCGCAAACAAATGATTGATATTAAATTGAATTATTTGTATTTGCCCATTCGACTAGGGCTGTAGAATACACCGACTGCTTCTTTGCTGGGGAGTAAGACCTCTACCCAATGAGTGTCCTAGATATGACGCTAAACAATCTAATCGTGAGGTTCCAGTAATGTAGGAGCTTTGGGAAATGCAGAGTCAATCCCAGGTCCACTCTAGGCCGGAGTGGTAGCACTTTATAGGGTCCTATCCATGGGTCAAATAGAATTAAACTGCGTACTCATGCTAAACCAAATAACTTTAGATAGAACTGTTTTGATATTTAAACTGCATACTTATGCAAAACTGAATTATTTGAAATAAAACTGTTCATTTTTTTACTAAATTGAATTGTTTGAAATTGAACTTTTTTTGACTTTTAACTGTGTGTAAAGAAAAACTGTATGTATATTAGCTGAACTGTTTGAATTATAACTGTTTGACTAAACTAAATAGCTTGAAATAGAAATGTTTTTGACAATTAACTGTGTACTTATTCTAAACTGAATTGTTTGAGATATAACTGTTTATTTGTATAAAAATAAATTTGGCTTTAAATAACCTACAAAGGTTGATATGTCATAAACCACAAACAAACAAACAAACAAGTGCCAGCTAAACAATTGAACTCATTGCAAACTAATGATTAATATTAGATAGAAACATTAGTGCTTTTGATAGCAATACTTGAAACCATTTAACTGTAAGAAAACAATATGACAGTATTTAAAAACATTTAATTGCGTGCAAATTCATTTTAAAATAAAATTACCGACAAACAATTCAATTATCATATATACATATATGTATGAACAGGAATTGGCATTAAAAAACCATCAAGAATTGTTATGCCATTAAACCAAATGACGTAACGAATGATTGATGTTAAATTGAATTTTTACATTCACTTAAACGGTTTCAAGTATTTCTATCTAACACTAATTGTTAGGTAGACATACTTGAAACCATTTAACTGTGTGCAAATAGATGAATTTTAGCTCATTTAAAAATCTTAATTACAAACTATTCGTTTACAAATTATGCATTGGATTTGTCATTGAATAACCTACAAGGGCTGATATGCCATAAAACCCAACCAACTGACCAACTAGCCAATGGTAGCGGGACCATTACGTCACAGTAGGTTCTTTATATTTTCAGATATTTTATTTTACCAGAAACTGCAAATCTAGTTGGCCACACCCTATGGCAACAAAGATGTTATATAAACTTGAATAAAACTGAGAGAGAAAAGTTGAAGCTGAAAAATTAATCTAAGCGTTCGGCTTTGAGGAAATAAATTGCGGATAATTAAAGAATATCTGTTTTCAGCAGTAATGAAGTGTTTATTAATATATCGATGTCGTGAATGCAAAAACTGAAGATAAATTAATTCTTTCGAAATAGAAAAGGTTTTGCTTAAAATAATATTGAAGTATTTTGCTTAGAAATGGAATCATAGAAAATCTTTCGAAGGCTATATGTCTCATCAATCGATGCCACACCCTTTAAGATAAGTTGCCCAGTTGTTTCCTGACTGAATTATTTGACCCAAAAGAATACACGCCATCCAGGCGGTGAATCGAATCTCCGTCTATCACCCAACCGTCTGGAGTACTTATCACGATACCACCGAAGAAAAGTAAACATTCTGAACTTAGTAAAGCAGTTCATATACCTCGACAGCAATATCTAATCAACTGAAAGCGATGTCAACAAAATCATAGGTAAAACATGAACTGCTATTGACAGGGTATCATTCATATGGTAGTCCGATAACTCTGATGAAAAATAAAACGAAAATTCTTCCAAACAGTAGCCACATCAGTACTACTGTATGGATGCAACTTTGTGACTAACGAAACGCTTGAAGAAAAAATCTAAAAGGAACTACACAAGAATGCTTCTTGCTGTTTGACAACTTTTGAAACCAACATGCAAAAATAAAATTGCAGATGTACGGAACTTATTTCCCTTGTAGAAACCATCCAAATAAGAACAAGACATGATGGGTACAGCTGGTGAAGCAAGGACGAATTCATAAGTTCTCCTACTCAAGGAAATATTTTTATCAACTCTATATAGACAATGGGGGCCATCTAGTGGACTTACCAAGAGCGATGGTCGAAAGGGATGAATAGTGATTAAGAGAGAGAGAGAGAGAGAGAGTCGAAAGAATCCGTGTTATTGGCACTTCTGGATGATAAAGTTTGTTTGGTTTCTTAGTTAAATGGCACATCAACCTTTCTAGGTTATTTAATGCCAAAGACATCCTTCTAAAATAACAGTAGTGGTACTATTTAACCCATAGCTAGGAGGATAAGGAGGTTCATGCCTTTC
The DNA here is from genome assembly GCA_963585895.1 of Sepioteuthis lessoniana. NCBI lineage: Eukaryota > Metazoa > Mollusca > Cephalopoda > Myopsida > Loliginidae > Sepioteuthis > Sepioteuthis lessoniana. The sequence goes on from OY757912.1 coordinate 55,414,329, forward strand.
TTAAGGGTATTTGTCCAAAATTAAACGTAATAGAGCGACTGGCGTTTGAACTTGCTTACTTCGATTCCGCAGACCTTCGCTTTAACCATTACACAACGAAGATACCACATGGTGGTGAGGATTGCCTGGAAAAAATTATTTTTGTTTTTGAATGACCAAAAGACAAAATATACTTCAGATGTTAAAATTCAAAATTCTATATTTGTTGGAAAATTGTTGACACTTCAGTCGACGTTGCAAAAATAAACATCATTCCAAAGTTGAACTTTTTGTAAGACATGATAAAAAAGTGAATTTTGACTGATGGACTGATTTTAACGGCATGTCAACCCATCTGGAAATATTTTACGCCTGGAGGTTAGAAAATCCCGTACACAGCATTATAGTCATATTTTTTATTTAGTTGTTTATTGAGAGTATTTTTTTATTTCCTTTTAACCCCATCTTAAAATCTTTTGTGATTTTTCTAATAAATACATTGCATAACATTGGTCATGTTTACATATATAATTCTAGGTACAATTTCATTTCTTTCAAAAAGGGCAGAATATCATCCATGTTAATATTTATAAATTGTTTCTTCATGTTATTAGAGTTGAAAAAACGCTGTTTCATGAGAGCTTAAGTTTCGCCATCTCTGAGAAAATATTTGTAAGTAGTTGACTCACAATACACTCCCCTAACTTTTAATTTTGGATAAAAGCTTTAAACTTATTTAATATCCATCAAATGACTAGTGGATTAATATTTTACATTTAGATGAAAAACGTTAAACCTGTTTGACATTTTCATTAGATCGCTTCCATGACTAATACTTTTTGCTTTAGACAAAATTGTTAAATTTATTCAACGTTTTCTGTTAGAGAGTCCAATTAATCTGTTTTGTAAACGCACGTTGAAATAAGAAAAACCATTTAGTCTTTAAAGCTTATACATATATATATATATATATATAGCGAGAGAGAGAGCAATGTTTCTGCACGAGAAGGATGGGGCTCAAGGTCAGTTTATTAGCAGAGTTTAACAGGATTAAATTTAGAGTTTTTCTTCTCCTTCACAGATTCTATAAAAAGGTTAACGAGCCCAGGCTGCACTGCTATTTACCCATAGATAGAGGGTAAATAGTTGGATGTATATTTTTACTATGCAATACGAAATGCAAACAGCATCGTTCAGGGCTTGAACTTGGAATGCTATGTCTATTTCGCACGACGATAAATATTACACCACAAGTGCATCTAACACACACACATACACATACACACTAACATACACACACACACATATATATATATATAGTCATCCACAGACAGACTGTTTCGTTGTACCACAACTCCCGCAGGATGCTTCAAGCTGGGATCAAAACCCGTCTAACTTCACGCTAGATATGGTATCTCACCGCTCAGCCATTTTGATGACATCCGTCAGCACTCAACCCTCGGTATATATATATATATATATATATATATATATATATATATATATATATATATATATATATATATATATATATATATATATATATATATATATATATATATATATATATATATATATATATATATATATATATATATATATATATATATATATATATATATATATATATATATATATATATATATATATATATATATATATATATTATTGAATTATTCAAGATTTTAGTAACAATTCTTATATATATATATACACATTTTTTTAAGGCAAAAATGTTTTTTTGATATTTTGTCCATTGCTGCAAATATCAGTGTTAGCTTTTTTAGCTTATGTAAGGTAATTAGACGTGCTAAATAATCTTAATGGGTGTCTCCGTTTGAAGGAGGTGCGCCTGGTTTGGGTCATAGGAAATGGAATTGGTGATCAAATCCCGCACGAGGCTTTTCACTAAGTTAATTTCTTTCGGAAAGATATGAACGCATCTTTTCTTCACCCAGTTATCAGGAAAAAGTAGGACAATCTGTTCACTAAACTGAAAAATTGTGAGTAGAAATACATCTGCCATATTGTTTGAGCATAATCATAGCAGAATATATGAAATATTTCCTGCTACGGGTGAAATATTCTGGCAGACTCGGTTCAATAACATTGGTATGGGAACCAGAAGGAAAACTCTGAATTCAAACCAGCTTCTCCCTGTTTAAAAACTGTTCTTGTGTTGCATTTTGCCTATGGCGAAGGATATGATATATATATATATATATATATATAGAGAGAGAGAGAGAGAGAAATAGGACATAGTTTTTGACTGTTGATACTTTTTACTTACGTTTTCCTTCATATGGAGTTTGGTTATAAATAATACATTGTAATATAATTTGATTGTATATAACATCAGCTTTTCGGCTATTTACCTCATTCTCACAAACGATCCTAGCGAAGCAAGCAAAACATGATAGGCACTGCTGGTGAAATAAGAACGAACGCAAATGAATCTTCTTCTATAGACTATTATGAATGGACGCACCAGCAAAAGGTTACGTTCATCAGATGTATGAGGACATTGGGTGCCGTCTAGAGAACTAACCTACTGCAATGGCCGATAACGATCGAGGGTAAGGGAGAACCAAAGGAATATGTGTTGTCAGCACGCTTTAATTATGATGGTGATGATGATTGTGTAATGTTCCACAAGAAATAATAAAATGTTGCTCTCTTTAAGAAAAAAATCATCTTTATATTCAAATTTGTGAGGGTGTGCTTATTTCTGGTCAATATTGTAATATCTATTCATGTATATATATAGAGAGAGACACAGACAGACAGACAGACGAGCTCTTCCCATACGGTTGGAGCACTGGAACGAGCCCGCAGAATGAATAGGGCGAAAAATAATGAGATCAATAGTCGAAAAACTTTTGGAACTTTCCCAGAATCTTTAAACACCCACCCTAACCCTCGCCCTTTGTAACGCTGACGAAAAATGTACCAGCGCCAAAATTGTCTGAGTGGCTAACCAACGTAACTATTCCACTGTCCGAAACTGGTAATATGGGTCGAGTGTCAGTGTTCAGACTAAAGGTGGGCTCGGCGATTAACTGCTTTTACGAGTCTGTTCATTTGTCAGACAGAAAATTGCTTCCTGTCACGAGTTTCCGCTATATAGCTATCGAAGAAGGAAATATTTGAAAGAAGCGTGTGGAATCCATGAGTGAACTCATCAGGGAAAATAGCATTCCTTTCTCATCATTACAAGGAATATTGTGAAAGGATTTGTTGTACTTTGGTGCGAGCCAGACACACGGGTGTTAATCTAACCGACACTTCTCATCAATCATTATAATTCGTTGAAACTGGTTTTAGTTATTTCAAGTAGTTTTTTCTTTGAATTCTTAGAAGTATTTTTCCTTAATCAATTTTTAACTCATTTTCTTCGGTATTATTGTTAACTTTGGAGTTAACATTCTCGGGGAAAATCTCCTGTTAAAGTAAGCAGTTTAAAGTTTAAAGTTTAACTCCTGATTAGACAGAAATCATATTCCTAATCCAAGAACCTTGTATTTATTGAGTGTTGTCTTAATAATTTCATTCACTAAAGCTGAATAGTTTGACACTTCAAATATATGAGCAGATATTCATCATTGTTTCCCCATTTTTTAAAGTGTGTCAATTAGTATCAATATTGCTACATACGTTACATTTATTAGTCATTGCTCCACGGAAAATTCGTAAACTTATCTCATGTGGCTTAGGATCTTAAGTATGTTTCCTAAAGACCAGACTATATTTGAATCTATACGACTAAATGATTATTGCAATATAGTAACAGTAAATTGAAGCTATGTACCGGTTCATATACAGCGGGAGCAATATCCCATCAATTGAAAGGTACTTCAGCAAACAAAAAGATAAAGCAAGGACTGGTATTGACATGTTAATAACCGTATGAAAATCTGATATGATGATCTATAAAGAGAATTATTTCAAGCCTTGACAGTTCTATTGTATGGCTGCACCACATGGATTTTAACGAAACGCAGCTAGATGGGAACTACGCATGCGGCATGCTGTTTTGAACAAATCTTGGAAGGTGAACTGCCGTTAAACGGCCTCTTATTTCCCATCATAAAAAAAACCCATCCAAGTAAGACGAACAAGACATACTGGACACTGCTGTTGAAGTAAAGACAAATTCATAGGAGTGTTTTTTAATGGAATTCTACACATGGACACACCAGTGTTGACCGAGTAGCAAAATCTTACATTTATGGAGTGGCAAATTGCTAGAGTCAGCTGTCTAACTAGCTGAGTGAGATCTAAAGCTAAACTTCAAAAGGAGATGCGTTATTTTATGGCACATTGGGACATTCTATTGTTCGTACATAGGTCAGCCCATTCACTGGATTGTGATTGGCTTTATTTGGGTTATAAAGATCAGCTTTCGTTTAATAGTAGGACGTGGTTTATATTGTTTTATTTTGTTTGCCAACGGGACGCTAGTTGGGACCCCTTGACAATGTTATCAAGATTCTATATCAGCTCTGTGCAGACACTGGGTACTTATGCGATGGCCGATAGAGATAGATGTCAAGAGACAGAGAGAGAGAGAGAGAGAGAGAGAATGGAATTCGAGTTGTCAGCACACGGATAATGATGATGATGATAATGATGATACAATTGTTTGCAAAAAAAAATTTCAGATTGGATAACTCCACAAAGCTTGACATGTCGTAAAATCAATTAATCCGTGCTTACATACATTCATCAATCTATTTTTTTACTGTCAAAGAATTTTTCTTGGTAAGAGTCCCCATCAATTTACAAGGATTCAGACTAATGAATCAGTTTGAGACGATTCACGTTTTGCACACCATGTTTGTTACAGGCTTTGGATGCGCATATTATGAAAAATTCGTAGAATAAAAAAAATTAATCTGTGAATATTGAGCCACTGAAAAAATTACTGTGTTGTCCGCAGTAGCGGTAAGGGGTTAAGAATTTATCTTTAGGAGTAGAATTTGTGGTTTTAAAAATATGAGCAGCTTTAGTGGCCAAGAAAGAACTCGTATCGCTTCATGACATAGCAACCTTCCTTTGTAAGGATACAAGTCTAACTTTTATTCACAATTTGACCAAGGAGATGAACAAAAACATTCAAGCACAAAAAACAATGACACACACACGTATATATATTAAGAGAGAGAGAGAGAGAGAGAGAGAGAAACAGAGAGAGAGAGAGAGAGAGAGAGAGAAACAGAGACAGAGATAGAGCGAGAGAGACTGAGAAAAAGACAGAGAGAAAGAAAAAATAGAAATGTTAAAGCTCAAGAAAATAGTTTATGAATTCTATCTGATGGCAAATGGCACTGGAGAAATTCATTAATATGTCTACGCTCAGATATCAATTTGCTTTTTTCATTCAGTAATTCATTTTCGTACTCTATAATACATTTTTTCTTCCCGATATAATCTGAAGCTGTTATGACCACGAGCTCAGCTTTACCAACAGAAAATTTGCTAATAGAACCAAATTATTTAAGCATACATAGCAAATATAGCAAAAGAGAAAAATCTCCCATCATAAAAGGATTTTGTGAAAACAGCCCAAACAAAAAAGAAGAAGGATAATATACTATTCAAACAAGAACAACTTTACCAATTGAAGTTCATCAAAATGATTGAGCTATCTTATAAGGTAGGACACAAAACTAACTCAGAGTGGAAAGACTGGCAAAATAATAAACTTCTAATCAAAACAGAAAAAAAGTGAAATCAAATGAAATAAATAAAATGAATAAATTCAAATGAGAACATGGGGAGTCAAAAGTTTTGCAATGTTTTGGTAAGTGACCGAAGCAATTTAAACCATTGTAGATACCCACTGTAGTTGATTACTATCAACTATGGTAGTTGGTACGCAGACATATGATATGTTGCTTTACTCCTTGTGTTATTTGAAATATTTAATAAAATTTTGCAAAACTTTTGACTCACTTGTGTATTTCATGTAAAATTCATGTGCATGTTTAAATTTTCCCACCTCAAGAAAATAGATGTTTATTTCTATGAATCGATCACGTAAAGGAAATGAAGGATGTTGGGGGTGTTTTATTTTTTGAGAAGTAGGAAAAGATTGAATCGGCGAAAAAAAAAGATCTTCGGAAAAATGACATCGTTTAAAAATTATCACAATGTTCTCCTGTTATGGATAAGGTTTAAACCTGTTTTTCATTGTCGTTTAACGCCAAAAATATTTATTCCCGCCAAATCCGGTAATAATGGCTGCCAATGCATGAAACGCTCACCTTTCCAAAGCATCAACGAGATATTTACTCATATACAAAGAAATCTTCCTATGAGACGAGATCTTTTGTTGCAACTGGGTTGCTTTTCCTTCTCAAGTCACAACTAAATTGCTCATCCAGAATTATAAGATTATTATGATATCATTCTTTCAGAGTTTTTTTACACCAGCGTTTGCTAGTAGACTTTTTGAGGGTCTGAGTGACATGAATTTCCTCAGGTCTCTAGCTGATCTTAACCGAGCTGTGGTCTGTATAGTTAACGAGTTGTTCCAAGAGCACCAACTAAAATTGATGTCAACGTTACCTTTATATGCCATAGCTTCCACAGCTTATTTTTATTATTATTATCATTTACTCCTTGACAGTTTTTCACATTAATGTTAGCTGATGGTTTTTCACAGAAGTTTGAGGGACAGCAAGTCTCCCCAAGTCTCCAGGACTCTTCTCAGTATTCTCGCCGATCTCGATAATGCAGTAGTTTGGATGGTTTCCATTCGTCCTCTTATTTCCAAGTCCTCCAGTCCCTTCATTTATCCTTTGGTGAGTGTACCAAAAGCACCAATTACAATTGGTATATACGTCACTTTGATATTCCGCAGTTTTTTCAATTCCTTGGTAAGGTACAGGTACTTATCCTTCTTTTCACTTTCTTTCAATTTTACTCTGTGGTTTATTATTTCATTCCATGTAAGTTTTCATACCAGCTTTAAATGGTAGTGTTTCATTGGAGTCTGAGTGATATCAAATCTCCTAAAGTCCTATGACTGTTCTAAATATTCATTTTTGCGGTCTTCATAGTCCCGATTCTTATTCTGATTTCCAATTTCTTTAGTCTTTTTTCCAAGTCCTTGGAGATTTTTCCAGCCACACCAACTACAGTTGGTATCACCTTCACCCCCATGATCTACAGATTTTTTAAGCTCTGGTAAATTCTTGTATTTGCCTATTTTTTTTTTTTTGCGTTTTTTTATTTTTTTTCTACGGTCCATAGGAACGGCAAAATTCATTAAACGATTCATCCAATGCAAGTTTAAACAACAGTTTTAACCAGTGGTTTTTACCAAAATCTGAGTGCCATCAAGTTTTCCCAGGTCTTCATGAGTCTTTGAATTATCCTTGCTAATTTCAACAATGCTGTCATCCCGATAGTCTCGATTCTTCCTTTAGTCTCAGATTCTCCCAGTCTTTCTTCCATCACCGTCATCTTCATGTTCTACAGCCTTTTCAATCTTTTAGCAAGATCCACCTAATTGTATATCTTTTTGCTTTAATTTTGTTTTGTTTTGGTTTTAATCTAACGTCTTCTGGGACGGCAAAATCAACTAGATTACAAGTTTTTTCTTTTTCTCAATAAATGCCAGATCTTATCTTTCGATCAGGGTTTGGTGATTTGTTTGTTTAGGTCGTATAGAAGATCATGCGTTTCATTTTCTTGGACAGATTCTGGTTTGTGTAACTGTCATTTTTCAGTATAGACAAATTTTAGTCTATTACACAATTCTCAGTGGATTATCTTTTCAACCCAGTCTCACCTGTATTGCTTTTGTGAAAGTTTTCTGTATTTGCTTGTTCTATGTTTGCTTGATGGTGTCCACTTCTTATATTTCCAGCTATTTTCAGTGTTTCTTTTCTCCAAGTTTTCTGTTACTTTCCAATTTGGGCAATTAGTGTTCGCCAGTGGTCGGGGAGACCTATTTTCAACCCCAGGTCGCATCATACCAAAGACTTTTAAAATGGTACTTGATACCTCCTTGCTTAACACTCAGCAATAGAAGGTACGTATCAAGGGTAAAGTGCAGTAATTCAGGGAAAGCAGTAGCTCCCCTCTACACTTCGGTGTAGTAGCTATTGAAAAGGGAGCCTTCTGGTCGCTCTCGACTATGGTCGCTAACTTTACTTTTATTCCTTCCGTTGTTTATCTTTTCTTTATTTTTGTTATTTGCATTGCACATTTTTAATTGCAAATTCTATTCTTATTTCTTAGCTGTTACTTCTAATATTTTTTATTAAGGTTTCTATTTTTTTTTTTTTTCAATGATGAGGTGGTTTATTTTTACCAATGACTTCCTAAATTTGTATCTTCCTGTACATTTTAGTAAATAATTCATTGGAATCATTGCGAGAAGAAATAGAAATGGTGAGAATGAGTTTCCCTGGAAGATGCTTCTTTGGATTTTAACCTCTGCTACGGTTTATGCTCCTGCTGTCTATTCCATATTACAATTTTTCATGGCTTTAGTGACGAAATTTATGATTTTGTTGGATATTTTGATTATTATTTGCATTCTATTATCCATATTAGAGGGATCATTTCATAGGCCTTCTTGTAATCTATCCAAGTCATGGCTACACGTTTCTGCCCAGTTTTTACCTTTTTAAGGAAGTGTTGATATATATATATATATATATATATATATAGTGGTATCTGTAGTTCTGGAAGTAGTCCGCGGCATTCAAGCGAGTAAAATATTTCTTTTCTTTTCTGTATTGTTAGGATTTTCTATATCATAGATGAACCCGTTATTTGGCCGTAATTACAGGAAATGGTTTCTTTTTGGTTTCTTTTTGAGCTTTTTTAGATGAGTGAAGTTTTTCCCTTTGTCGTCCATTCAACATTCTGGCTTTTAGTAAGCATCTACTCAGTCGTTAATGGCCGTAGATTTTTAAATAAATCAGAATCCATGTATGCAATGATAACCTGGTGTTTTCCAAATTAGAATTTTCTTGACTGATGGTCTTAGTGAATCAAGGTGTATGTTGACCTCTAAACCTTTTTCAAGTCCTTGCAATTTTTAAAATGTTTTTCCACTCGTTCTTTCTGTTATGTTCTTTCTACTCCCACTTCTCCGGAAATATTCTCTTTCTCTTTTATCCTGTTGGGCGTTTGTCTTTATTTTTCTCCAAAAACTTGTTGATTGAATTTTCTTTCGTTATTTTGGAAAGTCATATTTTCCTTGTATTGATTGTTCTGTCCTGGTACTTTTTATTCTCATTTTTTCGTCAATACTTTTTTGTTTATTTCAGTTCAATGATCAGTATTGTCTTTTTTCGGTTTTCTTCCTTCCATCGTGTATTACTCGTGTATTTACCCTCCCTTAGTTCTTCTGCTTGTGCTCGCAGTTTTTTATTTGTCCTTTTAGCTTCATTTCTCATCCAACTTTAGTATTTCTGTTTGAGTTTCTTAAGAAGATACCAATTTTGCAATTGACAAGCGATAATCACCATTATTATTATTTGAAAAGAATGTGTTTCATACTACTAGATATCAAGGTATAGCTACTCTCAATAATCCAGCACTCTCTTGAGTATTTCTGGGTTCTTGTTTTAGTAATGCTTTTGTCTGTATGATTTCAGTTCTACCACAGATTTTAATCTTCCCAAATTTATTGCTAGACCCGTCGGTTCTGTAGCAAGCTGGCTAGTCACAGTCCTCACTCTCATATTACACAGATTTTCAATTCTCTTAAAGATTCTAATGTTTTTGTTCCGACTTTTCATTATCTTTTAATTTTGGGCCATGGTTTATTTTAACGTAAGGTAGATCATCCTATAAATATTTTCTTTTGTTTGCGTCGTTGGGTCTGATATTCAAACTTGATTTGGAGGATCGATTTGAATTTTATAATCCCACTGAATCTTACCGTTTTATTTTTATTCGTCTAGGAGGACACTTTGTGGTTATATATATATTATCAGTTAACATGATAAAATATCAGTCGTCTGCGGTATTTCTTGTGAGTCACCGTTCCTTTTCAGACAACTCTCTTGCTGGGTGTGATCGTTTATTTACCTATGGATCGGCACATTTACTTATTTATGGGTTCGAGATGATTGCATCAGACGGTTAGGCAAGTTGAGAATACAAGGGTACCGATCGACTAGAACTCTTCGAAATAATCCGGTCACATAGAAGAAAGAAAACATGAGACGAAGAAAGTGAAGAAGGAATAAGTACAGACGTTTTTTTAAATGCAAGAAAGAATAAAGTCGCATACACAAATGAATGAATTGATGAAGTATTGGAAGTTATAGTAAAAAAACAAATGAGAAGTGAAAGAACAAAAAACTGTGATAATAGTCGCAAGTTATCTGAATTTTTTAGATGATGCAATGTCAAGTAAATTGACAATTTGGTTGTCGTTGATCTTCTTTTTCTTCTTGTGAGTTTTTCACACTAGTGTTAGTCGGTGGACTTTTACTGGATTCTGAGTGACTCTTCGGGTCTTCAGAACTCCTCTCTACTAAATATACAGGTATTATATAATAAGTGTTTCCTCCGTTATTTTTTCTACATTTCATATATCCTAAGTATAACATATCATATAAAACGAAGAACATCCAAATGTTGTTTTTTTACTTATATTATGCAATTTCTAAATTAAAGTAAGGTAACTAATGTATTTATGCTGAAAACAATGTAAATTTAATATTTGTCCCGATATTAGATATCAAATAATTCATGGATCAAATACATGGAAAGATCTTTCTCCAAATCCCAGAGGAGTTTGTGTGTCTCATTTTCTGGGACGGATTCCGGGTTGTGCATATACCATTTGTTCACATTGTCAAATTTAAACTTCTAGCACAATTCCTGGTAGATACCTTCTCCACACAGTCATATCTAGTCTTACACTTTTTTTTAACATAGTCGTTATGGAGTTATTCTTTGCTGCTATCAAAAGAAATTCAGGTTCTCTCATTAAGTCTTCCGTTTCTTAGTCATGTCCAAGTTTTCTCGTGTGAGATTTCGCTTGTGTGTCGCTTGACATGTTCTTAAAGTTGTTTTTCTTCCCACTTCAGTTTTCTGATAATTTTTATTCTCTTGATGCTTGTGTTGTCTGTATTGGTTCTGGTCGCTATAATCAGTTTTCCTCTGCATTTTTAATGTAATCTTCGTGTCTTTTTATCGATGCATCGTCGTTATCTTCAATGCTGGCGAGTCCTCTGCCTTCATCTTTTCTTGACACAGTCTGTCAACGTCATCTCTAAGATGTAAGGCCTTATGAATCATCATGATTTTTCTTGTTCTCTGGTCCATTTCTTTAAGATTCTCCCTCATCCACTTCAAAAATGGTCCCGAGTATCTGACAAGGGGACAGCCCAGGAGTTTATGCCTTTGATGACATTCCTGCTTCATTCTGTTTCAAGTAGTTTCCTCGTTTTCCTGAGATACTCTTTTAAATTTTTTTCCTTCATCTCCAATTGTTTGATGGTGTTCGCTTCCAATATTCCCGAGTATCTGTAAGTTTCCTTTTTTATTCTTATTATTTACTCCTTGAGAGTTTTTCACATTAGTGTTAGTTGATGGTTTTTCACTGGAGCTTGACGGACAGAAAGTCTCCTCAAGTCTCCAGGACTCTTCTCAGGATTCTAGCCGTTCTCAATAATGTAGTAGTTTGGTTGGTCTCCACTCGTCCTCTTATTTCGAAGTCCTACTGTCCCTTTAATAATTCTTTGGTGAGTGTACCAAAAGCACCAATCATGGTTGGTATAATTGTGCCTTTCTATTATTCTTTATTATTATTGTTGTTGTTGTTGTTGTTAGTTGTAGTGACGATGGAGTTATTATTGCTGTTATTGTATATGGCCGTTATGCTTTCGTACCTATGATCAGAGTGTAGTAACTGCGAGATACCCGGCCACTCTGAGCTAGAATGAGTAAAATTTCCTGATCGAGAAAGAGTTTCGCCCCTTAGTAAATGCACTTGGACAATTGAAAAATACTAATTTCCCTCTAAACCAAAGATACCTGCATTTTATAGTTTCTTGAGGAACATAATGTAATAAAAACGGATCTTTGTGAGTATTATTTATTAAAGAAATGTACAGAATTGAAACTCTTTTACTAAAATATGTAGCCTTAGAAAAATTAGTATACCTTATATATATATATATATATATATATATATATATATGCAACTTTATTTTCTGTTACAGAGCTGTTGCATTATCATTTGCTGTAATCCACTGGGAAATTTCAGAGCCGTAAATTTTTTCAATAAAAAATAGCTTTATAACATATTTTTGATTCGTTATTGTTCCAATAAAAGAAAACCGCTTTCTTTTTCTAAGCAGTGCACATATTTATTGGTGGAAATGTATCTTTTTGATAATATCAAGTGAGAAGTGATTGATGAAAAGCAGAGGAAAGAAGTGGGGGTTCTGTTAAAGTTAAGGAAGGTGTAGAAAGAAACGAAGAAAAAATTAAAGAGATAGATAGATTGATGGATAGACAACGAATTGACTGAGATCGGTAGATAGATAGATTCGAATATATATATATATATATATATATATATATATATATATATATATATATATAATAAAAACAACAACAAATGAGGAAAGTTCCCCAAGAAAAGAGGGATTGTTACAATAATAGCAGAGCATGTATAAACCTGAAAATATAAGAATTATGTGCACAATGAGTCCATCTGTTAAGATTCATGTGTTTTCCACAATCTTCCGACGGTCATGTGGTAAAAATGGTTTGTCGAGCTTCTATTTAGCGTGAGATTTTGCGACGTGATATATCACTAATAATTATACATATAAATATATTTATGTGTGTGTGTGCGTGCTTCTACCCACACACACACACACACACATATATATATATGAGATAAATAACTACATAGATATATCGATTATGGCTAATTTTATAACATTTGTACGGGTGAAACCCCTCATTATTTTCCAAAAAATCTCATATTTAGAGAACAGCTAAAAATATTATGTGTGATATTATTGGCTGGCCTATTACTTCTGCTCCACCTAGCTTATAGGGAAAGGGAAGTGATTGAGTCAAAAGAAGGGCATCGTAAAACAGAATGCTGGCTCGACCTTAAGAGACTAAAGGTAGATAAGGATGGAAAGGGGTACAAATGGCAGTCCTTTATTCACCGATTGATTTAGCAAAAGAGAAGGAAACGAGAGTAGTATGAAAAATATACGCGCCCAATTTCTTTTAAAAAACTATTCAAATAAAAATGAGCTCTCTCAACGAATATTGGAAAGGAGGGAAAAAAAGAAAAGATAGATTCGAATGATGAGAGACGAGTTAGAGAATGATCATAGTCGACAAACCTGGAAAATTTACCCAAGTCCAACTTGTAATTATTACTTCAACATTATTTTCAACGTCTTTACTACTTAAAAAAAAAGAACGTTTTGTTTTCTATTACATTTTTCTTTTGATTATTACTCTTTATGTAGTACGTCATAAAATGCAACTGTTTCTTCTGATATTAATAGTGTAATAATGCTAACAAAAGAACTTTTCATGAAAACAAAAAGAAAAAAGGCTTTGTCAATTAGGAAAAAAGAAAAAATTTAGATAGAAAAAAACTGCATTCGTCTGCCCCTTCGCACCAGTTGAAGCCACGATCAGCCACTGATGGAATCCTGACAGTGGCAATGACGTCATATCCGACAAGCGATGAGGGAATCAGTAGAAAAGCATTCGCTGGTCCCTCACCGCCGTCTTCCCCCACTTCTTAATGTGTCTGCACTAAATAGGGACCCTGTGTTAAGCATAGAATGCCTTGGTGCGTTGGAATGTTACACATGTCTGCTGAGAAGGGATGGGGGTCGGTAGGAGGAACCGAGTGATGGTAGTGGGGAGCTAGGGAAGTGGACGGGGTGGAAGCGAAGAAATGGTGGGGCATGGTTTGTGTGGATGACATTAGAGGCGGAGAAGTATAGGGGCTGCGATTGAATTGAAGCTACGTTTGTCCTTTATTTTCTGTTACGAAATCTCGAGGAATTGAGAGGAGCAAAAATAAATGAAAGGCAACGAGGAAAGAGAAAAAGGAGAAGGGAGATAGTAATAAATATGAAAGAATAGAAAATGAAATAACAGCAAAAGAAAGAAAGAAAGAAAGAAAGAAAGAAAGAAAGAAAGAAAGTGAGAAAATGAATGATAAAAAGTCATAAAAAAAGAAGAGTAGGAGGGAAAGGACTAGGTATAAAAAACAGATAAAAAGCGAAAACGGATAAGGGAGGATGGGGCAAAGAAAGAAAGAAAGAAAGAAAGAAAGAAAAATGAATGAACAAAAGAAAGTAAGTAAGAAAGAAAGTCGCAAAATACGAAAGAAATGAGAAAGAAAACAGGAATGAATGAAGGAATGAGAGAAGGAAGGAAGAAAAGAAGGAAAGGCAGGAAAGAAAGCAGAGTGAAATAAAGAAAGAGAAAAAGGAAGAAAAGAAAAAAGAAATTGGAAAATAAAAGAAATAACGAAAAAGAAAGAAAGAAAGAAAGAAAGAAAGAATGCTAGAAGTGAACCAAAAATAAAGAGATAGTAAAAAAAATAGACGGAAAGAAAGAAAGAAAGAAAGAAAGAAAGAAAGAAAGAGAAAATAAATAAATAAGCAAACGAAGAAAAGAAATGAGTGTGAAAGAAAGATAGAGGGATGAAAATAAATAAAAGAAAAAGAGTCAGTGAATAAATCGATCAATAAACAACGAAAACCAATTAGAAAAGAAACAATTGAACGAAGGAAGAACGAGCAAAAAATGAATAATGGCAAAAGGAGTGAACTTCGAAAAATTTAGATAATTCGAATCAACAGAGTTTTATCGTACGGGCCTAAAATTGATTATGGTACTTACTGCCCTAAATCCGGTCACCCAGATCAGAAATGATTGGGCCAATCGCGGCTTAACTTCGCTAATCTGACTGTGCTTTCAACGTAACTTGATCGTAAGTCATGGATAAAAGATAGTTGGTAACCCAATAAGGATTGAACCTATTACATTCTCAGCCACCTGCGACTACAGTTTCCTCACAAATGTCCCACTACAGTTTCTTTCTTTCTCTCTTTCTTTCTTCAGCAGAGAATTTTAGATCATCCAAAGAAAATCGATCTCATTACACTTAGAAGCATTTGAGAAATCTGGTTTTGCTTGTCCATCGTCCATAAGCGAGTACCTGTAAAACGTTTAGAAGGCTCGACAGGGGTGCGTTTAGCGAGGATCGAACTTGCGGTGACCTGCGAGACTAACAGATTCACTATATCTCTGTTACAGGCATCCATAAGATAAAACAGAACACCAGAAAAAGAGGAAAGAATGAAAATGGAAAAAAAAATCGAAGAAGCTAAGTAGAGAAAAGGACAAAGTGTGGGAATTGATAATGAGAAGGAGGGAGGCTAAAGGTGAAATAGAGAGAGGGAAATGACCGAAGAAGGGAAGATCGAAATTTCCATTTGGGACTTGATGGTAGCAGTGGTAGTGGCGGTGTCCGGGATTTTTGTAAGAAACGGATTGTCAATATAAGACGTAGAAAAAGTGGGAAAAAAAGAAGCAGAAAATATCTGAACTTAATGACATTTAAGAGGACAGAAAAGGAAAGAAAGGGATGGAAGGAGGAAAGCAGAAGAAAAAAAGAAAACGAAGATAAAATGAATGAAGAAAAGAGCACTGAAAAGGAAAAAAAGAGAAGGAAGAACGAAAAAAAAAAGAAAGATTGAATGAAAAAGTTAAAGAAGAAAGGTAGATAACTGTAAAAGAAAGGAAGAGAAGGACGAAGGACAACAGAAAATTAAACATAGAAAGAAATAAATAAAGAAAGAAAGAAATAAATAAAAAAAGAGAACAGAAAAAGAAAGAAAGACAAAAAAGAAGGAAAATAGAAAATAAAAGGAAAGATGGAAGGAAGCAAAAAGGGAAAGGCAAAGAAGGAACAATGAAAACAGAAAAAGAAAGAAAGAAAGAAAGAAAAAATAATAATAAAGAAAAGAAGAATGAAAGAAGAAAGGAAGCTAACAAAAAAAATATAAAAGAAAGAAAGAAAGAAATATTGGATGGAAGAAGGGAAGGAAAATAAATGAGAAACAAAAACAGGAAGAAAGGCAATGATGAAGGTATACAACGTGAAGGGAAAAATTTGTTGATAAAAGAGGAATGAGATAAATTATGGGGAAAAAGCTTAAAAATAGCTTAGAAAACGCGCGTGTCTCTGCAAATCAAAGAAAGAAAAGAAACACGAATAAAGAAAGGAATAAAAATTGCACGTTGGTTTGGAGGTCAAAACAAGAAGGAAAAAAAGAAATGAATGAATTGATAGGGAAAGAATTTAAGGAAGGAAGATTTAATTAATAAAAGGTGAAAGAGGTGAAAGAAAAAAATCGTGGCGATAAATTTTAAAAAAGGGTTTTGAATTAGTGCATATGTTTCGGAAGGAAAGGAACTAACGAACCAAAAAAGAAAAGATTAAGGAAAAGAGTAAGATAGAAAGGAATATATTGATGAAGAGTAAAAATTGAGGAAGAAAGAAAAATTGGAATGAAGAAATTGCGAATAGATATAAATTAAACGAAAAAGAAAACATCGCGAAAAAATCCTGAAAGTTGAATTTTTGAAAAAGTGTGATTGAAAGAAAAAATAATGATGAAAGAAAAGAAAGAAAAGAGGAAGAATTCTAAAAAAAGAGATAGACGTTGAAGAAAAATATGAGCAACGGCTAAAAAAAGAGTTTAGAAATCGTGCATGTATTTGAAGAATTAAGGAAAGTAAAAAAAAAGAAAAGGATTAAAAAACGAATTAATCAATTAATGAAGAAAAGAAAGAAAGCAAGATGGAAGAAAATTATTGAATTAGACGTAAGAGTTAAAGTTGTGGAAAGGAAACGAAAAATGAGTATAAAAATTGCACTTAGGTTTGGGATTCAAGGCAAAAAGGTTCGGTAGCCTCATCATCATTTACAGTTTACCCATACCCAGGACACCATTTATGGGAGGTTGGGGATCTTACCCTTCTTCAGAGGAACAGTTGGCCTATTATAAGTCCCAAAGACAGGACGATTTACAAAATATTATTGGTTCCCATTATACATAGGACAAAAATGTATTTTCACAATCATTTTAAACAAGTAAAAGCTCCGTATTTAATTGTAATATGAATGTTTCAAAGGCAATGTAGTGATATAGTTCAAAACAGTTTTAAATTCTATTTCAAACATCTGTTTAGCGGTTAGATAGAACTCAGACAAGTCATAGCACACTGGCTTGAGTGGACATGGTAGTCATGGCAATGAAGATGTACTCTCTATTCCCTAAAGATACAGAATAAAAACTTCACCACCGGATGCAATTTAGTACCTCACACAGGAAACACTTCTGGGGGGTAAGCTAGTCTTTTAGTGAGGGTATAGGAATGACATGCCCCTTTGTAGAGGATTCAAGGGTGTCTTACTTTTTTGCAGAGGAATCCCAGGTGTCTTACACTTTTGTAGATGATTCAGAGTTGTTTTACTTATTTTCAGAAGATTCAGAGGTCTCTTACTCTTTTGCAGAGAATGCAATCATGTCTTTTGTAGAGGATGCTGAGGTGTCTTACTCCTTTAGAACAGAATCAGAAGTGTCTTTCTCTTTTTCAGAGGTTTCAGGGGTGTCTTACTCTTTTGCAGAGGATCCGGGGTTATCGTACTCTTTTGCAGACGATGCAGGGATGCCTTACACATTTGCAGAGGATTTAAAGGTGCCTAACTCCTATGCAGAGAATGCCAGTGTGTTTTACTTCAAAGCAAAGGATGCATGTGTATCTTACTCTTTTGCAGAGGGTGCAGGAGTGTCTTACTCCTTTACAGACGATTCAAAGGTGTCTTACTCTTTTGCAGACGATGCAGAGGCGTTTTACTCTTCTACAGAGGATTTAAAGGAGTCTTACTCTTTTTTAGAGGATACAGGGGTGTCTTATGCTCGCGCAGATGATGCTGGGGTATAACTCCTTTTTAGAGGATGCAGCGGTGTCTTACTCTTTTAAGGAAGATTTAAAGGTGCCTTACTCTTTAGCAGAAGATTCAGGGGTGTATTACTTCTTTGCAGAGGATACAAAGGTGTCTAACTCCTAAGCAGAGGATGCAGGGTGTTTTACTACAATTCAGAAGATGCAAGGGTGTTTTACTACCATGTAAAGGATGCTGGGGGATCTTACTCTTTTGCAGAGGATGCAAGAGTTTCTTACTCCTTTACAGACGATTCAAAGGTTTCTTACGCCTTTGCAGAAGATGCAGAGGTGCTTTACTCTTGTGCAGAGGATGCAGGGGTGTCTTTCTCCTTTGCAGAGGATTCAAAGGTGTCTTACTTCTATGCAGAAGATGCAGATGTGTCTTACTCCTTTCCTGATGATGCAAGGTCATCCTACCATTGGTAGTCACCAAAAATATGTATATATAAGTTCATTGAGCAAAAATTCAATCCTAATATTTAATCATGGAAAAATATTTTTGGTCACTGTTTAAATGACGTTGAGTGTGCGACTAAAACACCTACTTCCATCTGTTTTTATTGTATATTTTTCTCGAGGAACAATAGAAAACTGTTATGCTTGTTTTAGAAGAAATTTAATTTTCATTAAAAATTACTATGATTACGACACTGTTTGATTGATACTGATTGATTCTAAGGGCATGTCAACTCGTTTAGGGTTATTTTATGCAGTATATTTTAGTGAATCACGTTCATTGTATCTTCGTATTTACGTCTTTTTTGTCGTTGTTTCTGAAGTATTTTTGGCACATAGTTGTATGATACGAAGGTATTCTTATAAAATACAAATAATTTGCACATAGTTGTATGGTTTCAGGTAACTGATAATAATCCGTTGAAAATGATTGAGCAGTTTTATTTGACCTTTAGATAAGACTCTAACAAGGGCTACCACTCTGAGTTTGAGTGTATCTGTGAGTAGTGGTAAAT
Source organism: Sepioteuthis lessoniana (assembly GCA_963585895.1). Taxonomy (NCBI): domain Eukaryota; kingdom Metazoa; phylum Mollusca; class Cephalopoda; order Myopsida; family Loliginidae; genus Sepioteuthis; species Sepioteuthis lessoniana. Next base: position 55,433,273 of record OY757912.1, read on the forward strand.
TCTACAAACTGATTTTTTTTCATTATATATATATATATATATATATATATTAATGTATTCATATCTATCAGTCTTTTTGCTGCAGTCTCTTCATGTGTTTGGATGTTAATATGCCTACTAATGTCATTCTGTTTCTCTGTATTTTCTTCTCTTCCTTTCTCTTCCTGAAAGTGTATCTGACTGTCTCACTATTCCTCTCTTTCTAATCTAACTAATAAATTTGTATAAGCGACTTATGTTTAAATATTGTTTATTGGGCGGGTTTCGATCCCAGCTTCAAACATCCGACGTGTCTAACGAAACTGAAGAGTTGTCTGTGGATGACAATATATATATATATATATATATATATATATATATATATATATATATGTATATATATATATATATATATATATAGTAAACTGTTTGCCTGATCAAAACACATTTTGCTCTACTATTTATTTTAGCTGAGAAGAAAAGGGTTAGATTTTTGGTTTCCTTTTCCAAGGGTATTAACGCCAGGGTAAACGTGCATAGCTCCGTCAGGAATTTAAACCCAGCTTACTAATTCTATTTTCCTCTACAATAACTTCTAAGAAGTAGTGTCGTGGTAATTGTCGAAGGTTGATTATCTTTGTCTTCTAATTTATAAGTTGTGGACTGAACGGGACACAGTCTCTTTTCTGTTGCTTAGTTCTTGCTCTTGTCAAAGTTCGTAGAAGAGTAAGTCAGTGATTGAATGAGGAAAAGAATTCCCTTTTAGTTTGTCTGACCATTATTCAGGAAGGAAAATTTAACACCGCTTTCGTCTGTTCGTTTTTGTTGTTTTATCTTTATATTCATTATTCTTTTCTTTTGTACCTTCTCCTTCAGTCGCTAACTCTCTGCCATTAGTATACATATCCATGACCAAAGCCACATTCATCACGAGACTCAAGAAGATCATCACAAGTTCAACATTGACTCGTCAAACCACATTGTTCAACACACACACACACACACCATATATATATATATATATATACGTTCTTCTCCCGGGAGTTGAACTCTCTGTTGAAGGAATTAACGGCTACCACCCACGTAATGCAAAGCTCTTTTAACGAATTGAGCACTCTGGTATCCAATAGCGCAAAATGTAAACAAACGAAAGCTAACTCAAACGCGTTATAATCCCTGAGCCGAAGTATGATGCCGAAATGGCTGAACGGTTTGATACCATATCAAGCGTAAAGTTAGGTGGGTTTCGATCCCACCGTGAAGCGTCCTGCATGTCTAGCCACACCGAAGAGTTGTGATACAACGAAGCAGTCTGTCTGTGGATCATAAGATAGATAGATAGATAGATGTGTGTGTGCGTATATATATATATATATATATATATATGTGTGTGTGTGTGTGTGTATGTATAAGCATAGAACCTGCTTGGCTGCAAACTCACTAAATGAATATGACAAAGTATCTGTCTCTTCTATCAAAGTGTTGTATTAAATGAAAAACTGAGATTCTAAAATAAACCAATTTTTGAATATTTGTGATGCGATAAAATAAATATAAGTTCTGGTAAACAAAAATTAATAAAAGGTTATTTAAATTTTGATGTCACAAACGTGCAGCCTTTCACGCTATGTAAGTTATGTGAAGTCACTAGCATTATAGTTTTCAGCCCTTTATTGATATGAATGCTGGCCAAAAAAGGCATGAAATTCATGTAAAACTCAATTTGATCCGTAAAATCCTTGTGCTATTAATAAGCTCAGGATCTTTTTAATGTGGGAGTCAGAAATTATGAATTTATAATCATCTACACCATAACTGTTATAACTGCAAAATATTTAAAAGACTGCTATCATTGCAGCCCAGAGATGAGTTGTCTTTCCCTTCGCCTCCAATGTTGAAAAATGAATAAATTTTTATAAAAATTCCTATCGACTAAACAAAATATATTATTCTATTTACAAACCCCTCCGCTCGGGCAGGATATGACACAAGGTCAATTTTTAAGCGGAGTTTAACAGGTTTGAATTCAGAGTTTTCCTTCTCCTAGACTAGTTGCCTCACCAAGGCTGAAGAACCTAGTCCGTCCTACTATTTACCCATAGTTGGAGGGAGAATAAGGGGGTTCATACCTTTCCCAAGGGTATTTGCCCGAAAGTGAACGTAATAGCGCGACTGGAGTACGAACTCGCGTACTACGATTCCGCAGTTCATCGCTTTAACCATTACACCACGAGGACACCCTCTTTCGGTGCAGGTACTCATCCCTCACCAGGGAATACAGTCAGCCTATTCTAAGCCTTATTGACAGAATGTATGGGTGATACTGTATCAATCTGTATATCTATGGGGAATTATGAATCCAAAATGCAATGACGTGAGTTAACCCAGCTGTTAGCCCACAAAATAAAGAGCGCCTCAACGAGCTCATCTGCGCATATGAAGCCCATGAAAAGTGGTGTGTGCATGAAATATTTTTCTGACAATTATTCTGTCTTCGCTGTTAGAAAAAAATAGATTGCTTCTAATAATTATACTTTTATAAACGCGGCATATGGGCTTTTGCTCCTCGATAGCAAAAATGCATAGCCAATTGAGGTAACTGGAAAAAAAAGGTTTTTCAAAAGTGAAAACTTCTCTATCCAAAGGTAAATTTGTTGAAATTTCAGTGGAAATAAATTGGAGGCATTTTTCTTTCAGTGTGCCTCTCATGTATATATATATATATATATATATAAGTCGTTGCCATTAATTAATCAGATAGGGTACTGCCTAGATATACAAAAGAGTGCACTACATCTAATTTGTTATCTTCAATTTTTGAGATAGGAGGCAGGTGGCCATATAACTGTTGTTTTGTTGGGTGTCACTTCCAGAATTTGTTCAAAACGGTGCATAGAAATCTTATGTTGACCCATTTAGCATTTCCTCAATGTGTTTATTTAGCATCCATGCGGTAGTTCGATACAGTAATACTGATATAGTCAAAGCTCGGAAGAAATCCTGTTTTATTTCATTGAATAGATCAGATTTCCATGTGATCGATAACTTGTTTATAGCAGTTAAAGCCTCCACTTGGTGTATGTTGACTTCATTGTCAGTAGATGAGATGTTGCTGTCGAGGGATGTGAATTGGTTTACTAATATCAGAGGTTTACCACTTAGAGTGGAGATAGCTCCTCCTTGTACGAAACTGATGAAATCTGTCTTACTTGCATTCACGTGAAGGCTAATTCCTCCTGCTGCTTGCTCCAGGCAATGCAGAAGAGATTTGGCTTGAGCATGAGTATTTGCGAGAAACGCTAAATTATTATTCTGTTTCTGTCATAGTTTCCGCATGATATCGTACAGGGGCCCGACATTATTTTTCGGACACTTTGAAAAAAGTACTTCAAGGTGGTCACTAGTGCTAAAAACTTTTGAGATTGTAAGTACGTAGTTGAGGAGTGAAAATCCACTACTAGTGTAATCATTTTTTTTAGTTTGGCTTTGATAATTTTAGTTTTTTGTGATTTTTGCGAAAACTTGCGCGACACTATTTTTCGGACATGACAAAAAATCCTATTTTATTAAGAGCTATGTTCATGTATATGTTGCTGTATGCAAATTTTCTGCTTGTACACTGTTCTGGGACACTGGCGCCCCTACTACTATGTTAACACAGGACAATCTAACAGCATAAATAGTCCGGACATTTCTTGGCAAAACATTTAAATTTAATGAGGTAAAATGCATTCAAAAGTCGTTTGTTTTGCATGGAAGAAGCGGGAAGATGGCCTCAGCCTTAGAAGGATCGCCATGGATTTGAAGCAGTCGAAATCAACAGTCGAATACATGTTGAAGACAAACTCCGAACGGAAAAAGAAGAGGGGGCGGAAAAGATCAATTGGCAAGAGGACTGAAAGGAGAATGAAGAGGACTGTGACACGGCTTTTGACATCTGGAGAAAAAGTTACAGCAAGAAAAGTGAAGGAGAAATGTGAATTGGATGTAAACGTCCGAACAGTACAAAGAACGCTGCATAGGATTGGTTTGAAGTATGCAAAGGCTAAGAAAAAAATTACACTAACAAAGAAACACAAACGAGCAAGACTAGAGTGTGCTAAAAGGTGGTTAACAAAGCATGTTGACTTTAAGAAGGTTATATTTACTGATGAGAAGCGTTTCAAGTTTGATGGGCCCGATGGATGGTGTACTTGGTCGAGAAGGGGTGAGCCTGTTGTACTGAACAAACAACAGATAGGAGGAGGAGGAGTTATGGTTTGGGGTATGATCTTTGCTAATGGAAATATATGGTTGGAGTGGCTGAAAGGACGACAGAACAGCGAGAGCTACAAACAGTTGCTGGACGAGAAAGCCCTACCAAGGATAAGAAGAGAGATGGGGAATGATTTCGTTCTACAGCAAGACAATTGCAGCATCCATGTGTCAAAACTCATGAAAGAATGGATGGCTAAAGTGAATATGACTACTTTGGAATTGCCAGCAAGAAGCCCAGACCTAAATTTAATAGAAAATGTTTGGGAAATGCTTGCGCAACTTGTCTATGATGGACCTGAAATAACGAAAGAGGCTCAACTATGGCAACGAATACTAGGAGCCAAAAAACAACTAATAGAAACACGTAGAGATGTTATTGTGCATATGTTTGATCATTATGAAGAGAGATTGATAAAAGTTATTGAGAAGAAAGGGGATATTACAGACTATTAACAGTTTTTCAACGATGTCGCGTGTGTTTTGTAAAAAATGATGAAAATTAAATATTTTTCCTTACCTAATCGATTTTCTTCCATTTTTATTACAGGTATTGTCTTTATATGTTTATGCTATTCTATTGAAGGAATTTCGCCACTCTATGGTACTCGGAAAGTCGAATACTAAAGTGTCCGAAAAATATTGTCGAGTCCCTGTATGCGTCTTGCCTTTATTTTTAGTGTAAAACTATTTTCCTATATTAGATCTATTGACGTTCGAATTAAATTGTCTTGGTCAATCTTTTCGTGAACATCTACAGCGTAGTGCATCTCCTTACAAGATATATATATATACTGAAAATAACACAAATATAGCAATAAAATTAAAAATGCGTTGCTGCGTTTCAAAGAAAGTTGCCGGAGATAAACATGTGAGGAAGAGGTGACGGTGAGTTCCTAACTAAGAAGGAAATGTCAGATACGTACCCCCCCCCAATACCACACATTCTATCCATGGGTTTCAACCTCTCTTCCTGCCGCTCTCAAAAACAGAGTAGTATAAAGTGATAGTTTTTGACTCAATGAAGACTCGATACTATTGTTCCATAAAACATAGCCTATCCAAACAGGGGAGGTTGGGATCTCCGAAACTTAAGCTGCTGACTTGTCATTTGTTGGTAACTCACAGTGATCGCAAGCAATCTTATATATACGATCCTTTTAAAAATCTCCAGCCCTCGCGTGACCGTTTCTCACACTTACCAAGAGTTCCCAAGGTGAACCTATGTTGTCGGAGTGGGAAGGCAGCTACTAAATTGCATTAAACTTACATTCATTCATATAACATCACCCTTCTCCACCTCGTAATATGTAGAATCTAATTTTTGTAATTAATTTGCATACAAACTCTTCAAAATAATGAAGTATTTAATCAATAATTAGGTTAACAACACCCACTTTAAATCTGATTCCGGCGTTTACGCTATTCAAAGTTTAGATTGTAATAAAAATATGTGGGTGAAAAACATCCCGAAATATTAAAAAATGAACTTTCATATACAAAAAAGATTTGATAAAAGGAAACAAAAATAATCTTATGGTCAGACATGATTTAGAAACTAATGACAACTTTCATCGGAAAGATTCCAAAATGTTAGTTTATGTACATGAAAAAATACCGGAAGATTGTTGAATATAGCGTCCTTTCTTAAGCAAAGACCCGACTTTTTCAACTTATCTCCTTATTTAGTCAAATTAGAACGATACAGTTACAAAATACCTTATTTTTAAAAGTTTGGTTTCAACGAATATATATATGAGGAAATGCATGGCATTTTAAATAAATTTAAAAAACCTATGTTCTGAAAAAGAAGCTCTAGAATGAAAATGGAATGTTAGAAACTTTGGCAAAAAATTCAACCTTAAATAAAATCATTCTTGAATTTCTTGTTTTTTCATATTTGTACTCTAAAACACACAAACACACACACACACACACATGTTTTTAGCAAACCCTCCACACGAGCAGGATATGACATATTGTCAATTTGTAAGCGGAGTTTTACGTGTTTCAATTCAGAGTTATCCTTTTTCTTGACTAGTTAGCATACGAAGGTTAAAGAGTCCCGTCTGTCCCATTATTTACCTCGAGCTGAAGGGAGAATAGTTAGATATATATCTTTCCCTAGAGTAGTAGCACTTTGTGAAATGCGAACATCTCTGTCCAGGACTCAAGCTTGGATAACCCTGTCCGCTTACAATGACAATAACCACGAGCGCATATATATATTGTTACGGAGAAGAAGAGATGAAGAGAGATGGCACGACGATATGGGTTACAGAAACACAGAAAGAGAAGCACAATAAGAACAATAAGAGAAAAACTAATGAACAGGTGAACAGAAGGTAACTCTGAAATCCAAGCCATAGTTTTAGTAGACCGGCGACCAAGTTAAGTCAGCAGTAACACGACCTGATGGGCGGTGATTCGCTAAAACATACTCAAACGGAAAGTCGTCAAAGGTATGAAGACATGCCAAAAAGTTCGCACCCATTTGGCGTGAGATCCATGAAGGAGAGGCCTTTGTGCAGAAGAATGAATGAACCTCAGGTTTCCCTTTTGAAAATGCGGGGCAAAACGATGCTCTGAGTGTCGTCCCCCAAATACCTAGAGTAAAGATAATCGAAATGTCTCACTTAAAACAAATCAATTCTACGAGTTGAATATCTTTCTTATGAACTTTCATATTCAGACTTATGGCTTACGCACTGTTTGGTATATTTGTCCATAAATTGTTGCATGTACCATTCGATTGGAGAGTCCGTCTTTCACGTTCTTATTAGCATTTGTTTTCTTTTCTGTAATAAATGTTCAGGTTACAATAATAAAGTTGATTCGTGTTTGTCTTCTTCATTCCTCGAAGACCGGGACTTCTTTCTTATGTCTGTGTTATTGGATCTCTCGGGAATATATCATACGTTTTGGGAGCTCACACGTGGGAGTCCCAAAAGGGTGTTTGTTTTCCCTACGCTAAAAGAATTCTCTCATATCGTTACAATATATATATATATATATATATATATAACGATTACTGTCACGGGGAATGGACCTGGTGATCCGATTTCAAATCCTGGACGATGGTTTGGTTTCTTTGTTTAATGGCATATCAACCTTTTTTAGAAATCGTGGACGAGGTTGTTTGTATTTCACATGGCGCTCATACTCATGAGAAGGGTATGAAGCCAACAATTCTCCCTTCAGATTTAGGTAAATAGTTGAGCAGACTGGGCTCTTTAACCTTGGTATGACTGGTCAAGAAGAAAAACTCAGGATTGAAATCTGTAAATCTCTGCTTAAAAATTGACATTGTATCGAGTTCGGGTCCTGCGGAGATGTTTGGTATATATATATATATATATATATATTGCTTTTCCTAGCAAAATATTAGACATTTCAAAATGAGTCATCATTTGGCATATCACTAATTCTGAAAAGAGGATATTTCAGCGTGATAAGAGAAAGAAGGAAGAACTCTCAATAAGAAATAAAAGGCGCCAAAGTGGTTTGTTTTGAAAAGTAGTAGGTGAGTAAGAAATGTTGAAAAATAAATGGTTTTATTCTTTTTCTTTTCTTTTCTTTTCTTTTTGATAAATCAAGTGCAAGGTTAAGATAAAGATAGAAATGAGTTTGAGGGGTCTGCTTATGAACAGTGGAAGCTACAAAACCGCTGTATTCTTTGAGGAAGTCTCGAATTTGACCTCTGACTCGGTTAGGGGACGTGGGTGTTTAGTTGGTAGCATTATTGGAAATTATGAGCCTGTGAAGAATGACACGTTCGTATCAAAATGCTTGTGCATCTGTGAAGGAAAGAAGCCTGTACACAGCAGATATAATCACAGAAAACTATGAACCTTATCGTTCCCATCTGAAAAGGAAGCTTGGTTTAGGACAATGATTAGAACGTCGAATTGACAACTGGAGGTCTTAGAGTTAATTGCCTGCTCAACAAGGAAATTGCTCGCATTCGTTCGCTACAACAAAACTTGGTGATTGAGTTCGGTGGGATCAAAAGGTCTGATTTTCTTTAACTGAGAATTGAAAGATAGGGAAATCAATTACTGAAGGAATCTATGACGAAGAGATGTCGCCATCTAGAAGGGATATCGGTGAATACGTCGATCCTACGCACTAGTCAGTTGAAGACATTCTGGCTTTATTTAAGAATTAAAATATTACACACACACGGACACACAAACCTTCTAATATATATATATATATATATATATATATATATATATGCGTAGATTGGCTGAAAAGGTCAGAGGAGGAACTCATATCTGCTGTTGATGAATATTTTGACCTATGGATTTGTGTGAATCACAATGGATATCACGTTGAAAAATAAACTCTGTTTGGTCACATTCAATGAGAGTACCTTGGTCAGCCTACGAACTTTTCATCCGAATCACACACACACACACACACACACACACACACACACACACACACACACATATATATATATATACATATAATATTAATAAATATTCCTATTCTTATAAATAAATATTGCTCAATATCTGAATTAAAACACTATTATCAAAGTTAGGATAGCGTATACAAAAGACAATGGCACTTGGCGACTGTCAATTTCTCACCAATGCAATCATCAGGCTCTAAAATATGCATTAACCAATCCCTCCCCAAGAGCAGAATGTTACACAGAGTCAATTATTCAAGCGGAGTTTAAAGATTTGAATTAAGTTTTTTTCTCCAACTTGAATCGTTGGATTCATATCTTTTTCAAGGGTATTTGCTCCATATGGAATACAAATAGCCTCGATCAGGTATTGAACTTAGATCGTTGTGTTCATAATGTTTCAATGACGATAAACATTACATCTCACGTGTGTGTGAACTAGGTGATTTACACTAGTAAAAAAATTATATTTAAAAGCTATAGATCCGTATTTTACATTTTTTAAATTCTACTATACGCATTTACCAACCCCTCCGCTCGGGCAGGATATGACACAAGGTTAATATTTAAGCAGAGTTTAACAGGTTTGAATTCAGAGTTTTCCTTCTCCTAGACTAGTTGCCTCAACAAAGGTGAAGAACCTAGTTTGCACTACTATTTACCCATAGCTGGAGGGAGAATAATTGGATTCATACCTTTCCCAAGGCTATTAGTGCTATGTGAAATGCAATCAGTCGCGTCCAGGATTTGAACTCGTGTTGCCGTGTCCATTTCCTACGACGATAACTATTACAGCACGGGTACCTCCGTAAAATTTTTTTTTTTTTAATCTACTATAAGAAGATAAATGTTCTGATGCAAGAAATAAAATGAAATAAACAAAGCTTTATTTGAAATTTGTGTTTACTTAATTTTTGTTGATACTGCTGTGTATTTAAAATTGAAATTAATTCATAAAACAGCCAACACCGACGTAGGATATCACATTTTTTCAATATCTTTTAAAAGAATTTTAAAATAAAAAAATCTGGCAGCACCATTTTTTAGAATAAAACAAAAAACAAAAATGAAGTTTATAAAATATATTACTTCGCTTTTTTACAACAAACACTAAAGGAAAATACAAGTTTGCAACAATGTTCATTATAAAATAATGTCGTAATCGCCCTTATTGGTCTTTTTCATCAGTAATTACACTTTTAATAAGTAATATGCGGTACACTATAATTATCATTATTATTATTAGAATGAAACAGATTTTATTTCTTAATGATGTAAGGAAATTGAAATGGATACAAAAGGGGAGATGAAGTGATAGATAAAAAAACAACAAACTTTTACTGTTGATTGTGAAAACGTGAAATCGACAGTTTTTCAATACACACACACATATATATATATATATATGTATAGATAGATAGATAGATAGATAGATAGAGAGAGAGAGAGAGAGAGAGAGACGAAAAGTTCGTTATTTTGGTTTCATGGGATGTGTACAATCATCAGACGGAAATGAGTGAAATCCGCCCTCTCAGCTGTGGTTGTAGAATGCGCCAACTTGATCATGCAAGGGGGTAAAGATTCCTACTAAGTGTCGTGGGTATGACACTAAATTGCATCAGATAATGAGGCTCCATGTGAGTGCCCCTTCGTTGACATTACTGCTTGGTCCACTCTGGCACGTATTGTTTGAACCCTTCGAGTCAGTTCTATTTGAATAATATATTCAAATAGAACTGTTCAACTGTTCAATCATTAACTAAAGATAATTATAAATAGTTTTTGAAACTATACAGCTATTCGAAAATTATTTATATTACATGGGAATATTTGATAAATAGAATCACTGATGCAATACTTAAAAGCATTTGTGTGCAAACAAATGATTGATATTAATAGAATTTGTGTTAAATTGGAATACTTGAAATCATTTAATTTTGTGCTAAATATGAGCTCTAAAAACTCATTTAAAAACAAAATTACCAATAAACTATTCCCTTACAAAGCAATAGATAACCCACATGGGTTGATATGCCATAAAGCACCAACGAACGAACGAACCAACCAACCAACCAAACAAACAAACAAGCAAATATGAAAACGTGGTTAATCAAGCGTCCCTGTAGCGTGATAAGAATTTAGTACACGAGACATTCACGAAAAAATGTACATATAATTTAGGGTCGTTTTAATAAATAAGAGTAAATTAGTCTGAGTCAGGGTCATTTCCCTCAGATGATTGTGATGAGTCAAATCATCAATGAAAATTCACGCATGTCTCTTGAAGCACCGGCAGATCAAATCTAGAATTGCTGTTGAACAATTTTGAACTGTGCTTGAATATTGATGGTCATCATATCAAACTCTACTTCTAATAATTAAAAAAATCATTACTATTTTTTTTACTCTGTTGTTATATTATTTAAACATGTTTCTTAAACATAACAACTGATTTTAATGATGCATGAAAATCTATTTATTCTTAAGACGTGTGGGATATTATTTTGTTTATTTATAGATATGTTTATCTTTCGAATGTGAATCATATATATCTCTCTTCATCTTCCTCTCTCCCTGTTTCTGTCTCAATCTGTCTGTCTCTTTCTCTCTCTTTCTCTCAACTATTTTTTCTTTCTCTCTCTCTCTCTCTCTCTCTCTATATATATATATATATATATTAAAAAGGTTAGCTCTCTCTCTCTCTATATATATATATATATATAGCTAACTTAATTTTTTATAAATTTTGCTTATTTAGTTACTTATAAAGGACAAACAAACGAAAACCTAAAATATATATATATATATATATATATATATATATATATATATATATATATATATATATATATTTCCTTTCCCATCACCATGACTACTATATTATGCACTTTTTGTCTTATTTATTCTGATGTCCTCCTGTATAAATACATCTACCATGTTTCTGAATATATCAGCCACCAATGGCCTCAATTTAATTCCTTGAAAGTGAAAGTGAAAGTAGGCAGGGATAAAATGTGTCAGTTCGCTTCCGTATCGAGGAAGAGGGCAAATCTTTCATGATCAATAAGGACCGATGACGAATAAGATGACTCATACCTAATGCAAGACCCCCTTCACCCTCACCCTTTGTAGCCGACTAGCGACACAATCGCCGGTAAAATCACACTCTGCAGGTCTGAAGCCCATCATCATTAGCCTCGCTGTGATACGACAAGAACCATTGCTTGTGACGGGAAATTTTATCATTAATATATCACAACCAGTAACACTGTAACTACTGCTATTATCACACATCTGCACCAATATCCCCTTTTTTACAAACACCGTCGACAGCCCATAAATCATATTATTATTGAGCCCTGGCAAGGTTGCCAATGGGAGTAATAGCTTTCATTTCCCAATGTCTGGATAGTTAAAGTAATTATTGAAGAGTGCTTCACCCTTAATGATGCTCTTTATAAACTATCGTGGTTTGCTAATGATAAGATATTTAGTCTAGATATTTGGTAAATATTAGAATCTTTAGCTTAATTGTGAAATTATTTCGCATAAATTTGATATTCTCCGAAGTTAAGAATTAATTTTTTATTTATTGCGGACTTTTTTTTTACTTGGTCAAAAACGTGGTGTGATAGACAACAACTATGGAAGGCAGTAATTACTAGGGATACGATTACAAGACTCATCATTCCTATCCGAGGTCGCGGTAAAAAATCACCTGAAGAAGGCCAGAGGTGAAATTTGGGCGAAACGTAGTGAAAGAAGAAACAACACAAAAAACTACCAAGATGAGGACAAAAAGTCCGTAATAGATAAAAAATTAATTCTCAGATTAAGAAGCCTCATCTCAAAATGATTCCAATTCTCCGAAGTTATATGTATTTTAGCTTTTATCATTTTGCTTTTTGTAATTTTTTCCCTGCAATAATAACTAGTGGTTTTCATTGGAGTCAAATTGACAGCAATTCTCTTCAACTCTCCAAGACTCTTCCTACTCTAGCTTATTATTATGATTATTTTCCTTCTTGCGAGTTTTTCACGCCAACATTGGCTAGTGGGGTTTCACAGGATTCTCTCCAAGTCTCCCGTACTCTTCTCAGTATTCTGGCCGATCTCAGTCATGCTGTAGTTTGGATGGTCTCAATTCTTCCTTCGATTTCCAACTGTTCCAGTTCCCTTTCCAAGCTTTTGGGGACCGTTCAAAGCACACAACTACGATTGGTATCACTGTCACCTTCATGTTCCTCATTTTTTTAGTTCTCTGGCAAGGTTTAAGTATTTGTCTATTTTTTTCACTTTCTTTTACTTTCACTCTGTGGTCAACGGGAACGGCAAAATCCATTGGACGACAAAGTCTTTTTTTTTGGTTAATTAGCACTAAGCCTGGTCTCCTGGCCTGGATTAGGTCATCTGTTTGTATCTCAAAATCCCAAAGAATTTTATGCGTCTCATTTTCAAGGAATGATTCTGCTTTGTGCTTATACTATTTGGTTGTCGGGTCAAAATTCCATCTCTTGTACACCGGTGGATCACCTTTACAATTTTTCACAGAAGTATAAGTGACAGCAAGTCTCCTCACGTCTCTCTTAAGTATCCTGCTTGATTTTAATATTGTTGTGGTCTTGATGGTCTCAGTTCTTCTTCAGATTTTCAGTTCCTCTAATCTCTTTTGAGGCTTTTGGTGGCTTTTCAAAGGGTTCCAATTACAATTTGTACCTCCGCCATCTTCATGTCAACAGGTTTTTCAACCCCCTGGTAATCTCCAGTTATTTTTTTATATCTTCGCGTTCTTTAATTTTTAGGCTTTGGGACGCTGGAACGGCAAAAATTCACTAGATAATAAATTCTTTTCTTTTGTCCGTTAATACTATGTCTGGTTTCTTGGCAGATTTTTGTTATTTGTTCTTTTTTTTTCAGAAATTTCAAAGATTTTTATACGTCTAATTTTATGGGTCAGATTCTGGTTTGCGCATATGCCATTTATCATCATGACCAAATTTAAAATAAATTAAGTGTGGAGCAAAGATAAGTTTTTTGCAGAGCAATTTTTGTGCATATCAATATAAAAGCAAATGTTGGATTAAGGGTGAATACTGGTCATAAATATTTGAACAAACTCAGAATCTTTTTACTATTTTCAAAAATTCTAGAGACCATTAAAGATTTTGAGCGGGAAAATTTCCAGATTAGCATATTAGTTTGACAGCTTCTTATTTCCAGAAATTTAGCATTTCAAACTACAAAACATGACTTCTTATATCAACTGCATTATAACCTTTATTCTTCTTGAGTAATGTTTCTTATTTTTTAGCTCTAACAACCAATCAATAAAAAAACCTGAAGTCTTTTTATGATTTATCATGCTTAGCTTATTAGAAGGTTCCAAGTATGGGGAACCAAGTGAGAACTGTACCCATTAATAATGGTTTGCTAACCGATCCTGCTAACCAGGAAATGACGCAAAACACCCAAGCTAACTGTGTTTGCATGTTATCCAATTGAATACAGATATCTTTAAAGAGATCTATTTAATCCATGCATGGGACACTACCGATCCAGTCAGAATAGACCTGGGAGTAATGGCAATCAAGGAGTACCCCACACTTCCTTGATCTCCGAATTGAAGTCTCACAATCAGATGCAGTTTAGTGTCCTACCAAGGACACGTCTCTTGGGCAGGGGATCTTACCCCACATGTCTCTGTCAACAGGGAATTTTAAGCTTAGGTTGAAGCATAGGTAATCCTTATTTTGATAAGAAGTTTTATTCTAATCCATTCATCATTTCATCAGTTTATTCTATTTTATTTATTTGTTTTTACTTTATCTATTTTTTTATATATGATGTTTAAGTCAAAATACGAGAAGAAGAATATCGACAATTCTTTTAACAAACAAATTACAGAACCTACTAATTTGTATATGTGACCAATTACTTTAATGCAGTTATATATATTTGCTTGTACGTTTAATCTTAAGTAAATAGAAATGCATCTTGAGGGCGATGGAGCTTTATTTCGCTTCAAGATATTTCCATTTTATGTTTTTAACGATCCAGTTAAAATAAAATAAGCAAAAGTTGGTGACCTTAGTCGAGGGTGACCCAAAGGCTCCATTTTCAATAGCTACTACACCAAGGTGTAGGAGAGGGTGCTACACCATTCCCTGGATTGCTCCACTTTACCCTTGATCCTTACCTTATAATGCTGTGTTAAGCAAAGCCGCATCAAGTACCATTTTTGATTCTTTGGTATGACTCGACCTGTGATTGAACCCCAGTCTCCCAGACCATTGGCGAACACTCTACTCATTAGGCCCGGAGAGTTCCGAAGTAATGAAGATATTTGCTGTCACTTGATACCGAATGAAAGTCCTTAAATGTGACTGTTAGTAGAATTCAAATAAGGAAGAGAAATCATTTCATAGAACGGCAATTCATAATATTTTCATTCTTAACAAACACTACCCTCTGGGGCTATCGATATTGAACACCACGCTATTCATATACACTCTCCCCAACTCTCTTTCTAATGGTTACAACATTTCTCTAATTGCGATTTCATCATTGACAAGAACATTTTTTTTAAATGTATTTATTCTTATTTGTTTTATGTGAGAGAAGAAATAAAAGTTTTATATATTTCTTTAAAAAGGAAATAAAAATTACTTCACATTTTCCTATTCGAGACGAAATTCCTTTCGGATAAGAAAAAAAACTTGTTTTAACGAAGGTATTCAGAAAAATATTTTGGATTCAATAACTTCATGTATTCCAATATTAAATAGAATATATATATATATATATATATGGGTTTTAAATGGAAGGGAAGACGACTAAATCAATAAAGCGTCTGTTAGGTAGTTTTTACCCAATGATATATGCATATATATGTGCGTATGTGTTCTTAACAGACCTTAAATAGAAAGGACGATCATTGATAAAATGTCCGTTAGGTAATTTTTACGCATAAACCCATGTTTATGCAATAGGTTTAGCTTCGTATACTACGGAATCAAATTATTTGGATTTAGCCAGAAGTCAGTATGTTTGATGTTTATTTATTTTGCATATCCACAAGCACAAAATATTTCACACCATAATTTTTATGCGGAAAAATGCCTTCGTTTTTTCTGCAGATATCATGACGCACCTCTTAGTCTAATGCAGTTTTAATACCACAACAAAGTGTTGCGTAAAGTCAAATCCCTGAAAATCTTTCTGGACTTGTTTTGAAGTATATTATCTATTGAAGTTATTGTTCCTTTTCATTTTAGTAAATACATTTTCAATGTCGATACATTTTGAACACACCTAGTCTAAATATCTGTAAAAATAGATCTCAGGAAATTAATTTTTTTAACTCTAAGGACAGAAATGTTTAGTGAATTCTCCGTCTGCCGATAATAATAATTATTAGTATTGTTGTTGTGGTTGTTGTTGTTATTGTCATTACCATTATTGAAGAGGCCCAGTAGCGAAGTATGTACCGACCTTGAGTGATGGTGGGGACAGAGGTGGTGGATGGTAAGTTTGGGGAGAATGTGGTTTGAGAGTTGTGGCATAGACGCATGTCGATGTTTTACCGCTCCTCACCTGCTCTGAAAACTCACAAAGTGGTAATCAATATTCAATTAATTTTCCGTCATGTACGACCGGCTTTGCGCGTTTTACCCAATCCCAGTACTTGTTCGGTTAATTCCTCGTTTGTTTCTTAAGAATGTGGATTAACGTCTAGCAGACATGTTTTATTTGTTCGTTCAATTTTTTTTGTAAGTACACGCGATTTTTCAGTGCCGATGTACCTGAGATTGTGTGAGTGAGCGCTCGCGAGTGCGGGTTTCAGGGCTATTATTGAGTGGAGAGGAGAAGACACACATTGTTTGAAGCTGTTTGTAATTTTTTTGGTGGGGATCTTAGTTTATTATTTTATTGAGTAAATAATAGAACAGACTGTGTTCTCTAGCTTTAGTAATGCAACCCGACTAGAAGAAGAAAAATTGTGGATTCAAACTAGAATTGTTTTGCTGAAAAATTGAATTTGCATCGCATCCTGTTCGGGATTGGCTAAATACATATACCAAGACATCAAATTCGATAGAGGAAACGTAATAAAATGTATAATACATTTGATATTTGTCTGTTATCTTTTATAAGGCATGTCCACAAGAAAATTGCTTTCTTAATATGTTATATCTATCTATCTATCTATATATATATATATATATATATATATCTGTGTGTGTGTGTGTGTGTGTGTGTGTGTGTGTGTGTGTGTGTGTGTGTGTGTGTGTGTGTGTGTGAACCATATTACGATGTGCAAGGTATTTGTATTAAGAATAATTACTTGAAAACATAAATGTCTTTAAAACGTCAAAGTACCCAGTCGGTGGGGCTTAGAATAAGCTATAACACCTACAGGGAAGTAAGGCCGACTCCACTAAAATATGATGGTCCTGTAAATGGCATATAACTCCATCTGATAGCGAGATTCTTGTTCTGTAACTCTGGGGAACGTGAAGCAACCATTCATTGTCATACTCTCATACCTACTTTGTTAGGATCTTATGTATGGCTCAAATAGATCTGTTTGCAACTTGTTCATATTAGATAGGAATACTTTATATCATATAATACTTTACATCATATATAACCGTTGACAAAAACAAAAAACTTAAGAAACTACACAAAAAAATGTAAATATGAATATGCAATGTACATATTTCCGTATCCTCTAGCCATAAAATCACTCCAGATGGGTTGACATGCCGTTAAACTCAGTCAAATAATAAAGTTTAACTCTTTATATATATATATATATATATATATATATCCAGTTGGCGTCTGAAGATTATCGGTATAGATTATTCATGTATAGAATATATGAGGGATTTCATATAAATCTATAGCAGTGTTCGATGTATGGCTATTGTTACATATTCCTTTTCATGTTTACATAAGAAAACTCACACACAGAGCGTATACAATGTAACTGGAAGAAAACTCAACCACAGTTAAATTGTCATTATAAATTTATTTCAGTGAAGAATAGAGTCTTCGTCTCTTAATTTGAGGGTGAAAATATTATATATATATATATATATATATATATATATATATATATTGATAAAAAAACTTAGCTGAATATTTTTTATAGTGGCAAATCACTACCACTTCTTGTAATATTAGGAAAACTTATTCAGATTTTTCTAATTTTATAAGAGGTGATGGTGTTTTGTTCAGCTATGGCTCTTCTTTCTGAATGAGACTTAAAACTTTTTGAGCAAAACTTTATATATATTGTTTTAATTCTATGATGATATATGTCCTCAAAGACAAACAAAAGTTTTATCTGTGTAAACTGTTCTAGAAATTCGTCTAATGAAATTCGACTTGACACATGAAGGTCAGACGCCGCAGTAGCATGTCATTAATTAGGACGCTTCGTTTTAAAAACACATCATTTGGGTGTGTCAAATAATTAAGTCCTGATCTGTCTACCTCCGCTCAAAGAAACAATGACTCGTGTGACCTGAATCTTTTGCGCGACCTCCCAAATCAGTTTTCCTATTTGCTTGTGGCATTCTTCATACAAAATATGTAGTACGAATTTCTTTAAAAGATCATTTTGTTAAGTGACAAATGATATGAATGCAAAAAATATAGCAAACTTGAAGTTTCAGTTTGTCACTCTAAGGTTTTGTTTGGCATCTTTCTTTAATGGCATATCAATCTTCCAGGGTTATTTAATGCCAAAGCCATCCTTACAGAAGAACAGTAGAAGTGCTATTCAAACCAAGTCAAACGGGGGATGAGTTCATTAATCTGAAAATGAACGTAATAGCGCAAATGGAGTTCGAATTCGCTTACTCAGCGCCTTCGTCATTACAACACAAAAATTATCCCTCTCGGTCTTAAGTTGAGATCTAAAAAAGTTCTTTTAAAAAATCATACACACACATATATATATACAGGTGTGTGTGTGTGTAATAATTATGATTAACATTTAGCACTAAACACATTCTTAATCTGAGTAATCTTTACTTTGATCACTGCACGAAAAGGAAGAGCAATATCACAACATATATATTGTGTAAAAAATATAATTATATTTTTATTCAATAAAAATGTGACTCATAACACAGCATTTCCAGCTTTTAATCCTCAGATGAGCTAGTATCCAATACGACTGACTTTTCTCGAGACAAACACAGTTATAATATATAGAGAGAGAGACAGGGACAGGAAGAGAGTGAGAGAGAGAGAGAGAGAGAGAGAGAGAGAGAGAGAGAGAGAGAGAGAGAGAGAGACAATATGTATAAATATATTAGGTATTCTATATAAATATATTAGGATATCTACATATGTAGACATAGTTAAATAGGTCCTTCGACAATCCAGTTCGTGAAACTTAAATTTTGTATTTTAATATTCGGATATTTGTTCTACACTTTATTTCATTTTTATTTCATTTCACTTTTTTTGCATTGCAAACCATAATAATTTTACTGGTTTCACTACCTTTTTCGATTTCCTTTGGTTTGGCTGTTTTTATGGGATATCAACCTTTGTGTTATATGTAATATCAAATCCTGTTTATCAATATGATTTGTAAGCGAATAGTTTCTAAGTAACATTTTTAAACGACCCAGACATTATTTGTTTGCGCACAGTTGAATGTTTTCATGTATAATAAATGATTGAATAATTCTATTTGACCTATAGATGGGACTCTAACAACTACTACCACTCTAAGTGGACCGGGGAGTAATGGCATTGAAGAGGTTCTAATTGGTTCCCAAAGATCCAGGACAAGGGCTTTTCTTCAGATTGTTTAGTGTCATATACAGGGCACTCATGGAAGGGGGTCTTATCGTAAAATCTTTACAGTACTTAATGCCTTAAAACGTAAAGCAGTATATTTCAAGAAGAAGAAATAAGATATAATCTGTATAAAAACTTATGACGCAGAGTTTCACGTTTTCGTTTCTGAGATAAGTATTTTACGCATCTGAATTTATATATAGGGAATTTATATTGAAAGAAATCCTCGTCATGGCTAATACAGTGGACTATCACACCGTAATTTATATATATATATATATATATATATATATATATATATTTGTGTGTGTGCGTGTGCGTGTGTGTGTGTGTGGAGAGAGAGAGAACACAGAAATAGAGAGAGAGAAACAGAAAAACAGAGGAATATATATGTATATATATATAGGAGAGAGAGAGAGAGAGAGAGAGAGAGAGAGAAAGAAAGAAAGAAAGAAAGAAAGAAAGAGCACAGATTGAGAGAACAAAAAAAAACCTTCTTTTCACACTTAATCACTGTCAGAGGCTATGCATTTTTGGCAGCAATAAATAAAGACCTTGCTCTGCAACAGATAGCAGCTGTAATAACCGGAACCCAACGGTTTGGTGGCTCGGCTTGGGAAGGAAATGTGCTCCAGCAACTAAACCCCATTACTCAGGAAAATCTCCTGGTGAGGAATTACTTGGCACGATATCATGTCAACCAAGTGTCGATGGAGGAAAATGTACAATTTCTCTATAAATGTTCTTATTTTTTCTTTGTGCATTTTTGTTATATTCTTTTATTGTTAATAGAAGGAGAGGTAGTATTTCAAGTATTTGGCAGAATCTCGTTCCTGTCAAGTTTAACCAGTTCGACCATGTAAGTCTAATGGTTTGACAGGATTCACTTATATAGAATTGCCTTTTCTCACTTCCACTTACCGATGTAATACTGTTTACTTCGTAGTAATAGAAACACTATTCCGATTGCATAGAGTTTTTACGGGTAAAGTTTATTCGACCGGGAATATTGCGTCTCAAAAGCGTCATATTAAAGAAATGTAGACAAAAATTAATCCTGAAAAGACATAGATTCTCAATTCAAATAAGTTAAATTTATTGCTGGGAAGAAAAAATATTAAAACTGAAAGAGAAAAGAAAGAAAAATAGATCCAAGGAGAGAGAGAGAGAGAGAGAGAGAGAGAGAGAGAGAGAGAGAGAGAGAGGAGGCATGTAGACAAATATGAGATAGAAAGAGACAGTCAGAGAGAAGAGAGAAAAGACGAAGGAATCAAAGCTTAAGGAAATAAAGACATAGAAGCCTGGAAGAGACAGTGTATGGAGACAATCAGAAGAGAGGGGGAACTAAAATAAAAGCTGAAAGAACAAAGATAGAAAGATAAAGTTAGTAAGAGAGAGAAACAGAGAGAGAAACAGAGAGAGAAACAGAGAGAGAGAGAGAGAGAGAGAGAGAGACCAGTGGACAGAAGAAATTGAGAGAAATTATTTGCATTCGATTGGACCGTGTGCAAAAAAAACCCCTCTTAGAAACAACTACATAGAAAATATTAACGTACAATGAGCACGATTCTCTAATCACTAAGAACTCTGGGCGGATTGACACGCCGTTAAAATCAATCAATCTGTCATTTACACACACATACACACACATATTTGTGTGTGTGAATTAGTGTATTGACAAAAATTAGAATTGTAGTAACCTAGACGTGTTGATATGTCGTTAAAATCAATCAATCAATCACACACACACACATACACACACATGCAGATACACACACACACACACACATATATATATATATATATATATATATGTGTGTGTGTGTGTGTGTGTGTGTGTGTGTGTGTGTGTGTGTAAATATAACTAGACAGAAAATAAAATTGTAGCAACCTAGATATAACCAAGGGCTCACTTTGTTCTATTTTACCATTATCTAAGAGGAAAAGAGATAGGTTTATGCCTTTCTCACTGGTCATCATTATTAAAAAGGAACAGTAAGTTTAAACCTTATAATTGTGTATAAATTATAAGTATTAGAAAGGAATACTTAAAACCGTGATACTGAATGTAAATTAATTTTATTTGATCGTAATACACCATACATCTGCGAGTAAACTAATAATTATTATTATTAAAGTTATTTTCCTCTTGATGGCCTGAAAAAATTATACCATTAATCTAAATAATTTAATCCAAGTAAAGGAATATTTTATGAAGCCAGAATGGGCAACTGTTGAATAAAAAATATGTATCATAACTCCCATTAGTTTATTTACTGCTAAATAGAAAACCTTTTTAAACATCATCTCAATGAGCTAATTACATATTTTTTGGCTCGTATTATTGACAAAAAATATCAAGGCACCTGAAATTAACAAAACGTGTATATTTCAATAAACGAATTCGGTACTGGCAGATTTGATTAATGTGCACTAATGACGAGTCGCATCTAATTTCTAATCTGAATCCTGACAATCCTTCATCAAACAAAATTTGGAATGCTGAATCACAGTCTTTTCTATTTTCTGTTTAGTGTTGTTATCAAATATTTAAGCAGTGTATCATTTTCTTTTCCGTCAAAAATTTAGAAAGGTCTTATTTAGACAGGTGATATCGCATTGAAGAGAAACATGAATTTCTTACCTGAACACGGCCACTTGACCCAGGATCCAACAGTCTACATTACACATTGTTCAACCAGCGCATCTTAAAATGATTGCACTTATATCAACTCGTCCATTGTTTAAATAAACCTTTCTTTGAAGATGTGTTAATGAAACTTAAAATAAATATCAATTACATCCTGAAAAGTGTTTTTTGAATATCAAATATCTCTCTGAGGGTTGTAATTAAAAAGATAGGCAAATTGTCTCAAAGTGTCTAAGTTTTATTGATTTTCGTTAAAAAATTCAATTCAACATTAGAATTTAGTCCAAGAAAAAAACCTATTTGAATAAAGATTTTGTCATTTTCCTGTGCTCTAAAAATATGGCCTTGTGGCAAACTTCACAAAATTTGAGAATGTATTGTGAGTGCTGAGAATAATGGTTGGCTGGTTTTACGGTATGTCAACCCTTGTAGGTTATTTAATTCTGGAGCCAGTCTTTTTTAGCCAGCATTTATATGACTTCAAATAATTATTCCTATCTATTATTATTATTATTATTATTATTTTTATTGTTAATAATAATAATAATGATTGGATGGGCAAGGTGATCCACTGGGAATTGTTCAAGAAATTTAAATTTGACCATATAACCAGATCTAGTGATAATCAACAAAAAAAGTAGAACATGCAGAATTGTGGACTTTGCTGTCCTGGCTGACTATAAAGTAAAATTTAAAGAAAGCGAAAAGATCTTGCTAGGGAACTGAAAAAATTGTGAAACATGAAAGTCACGGTTATACCAATTGTAATTGGTGCTATTCGTATAGTCATGAAAGGATTGGTAAAAAGACTAAAGGACTTGGAAATAAGAGGACGAGTGGAGACCATCCAACCTTCTTCTTTATTGAGATCGGCCAGAATACTGAGACGAGTCCTGGAGACTTGAGGAGACTTGCTGTCACTTAAACTCCAGTGAGAAACCATCAGCTAACGCTGGTGTGAAAAACTCTCAAGAAGTAATGGTAATAATGATTATCATAATTTGAAAAAAATAAATTGTTTCAAGTAACTATTCCTATTTTATAGTAACAATTGTTTGTTTTCACACACACACACACACACACACACACACACACACACACACACACACACACACACACACACACACACATATATATATATATATATATATATATATATATATATATATATATATTTATCAGACTTACAAACGTACCAAATTTATTCATGTTAAAAAATAAAAATGTGCAACTAACCGATTTCGATCTTACCTGGTCTTAGTTAAACTAGGACAACGATTAAGACAAAAGTGAGGAAATAGACCCTGTAACGTTTGAGAAAAAATTATTTATATATATGACGGGGAGGGGAATGTTAAACTGTAATTACATTAAGACCAAATAAACATTCCCTCTGTTTACAGTGGTATGGTTCATGGGTCAAAATATATATGGTCTCTAACACTTTAAGATGGAAATCTGAGTGGGACCTGCTTAAAATAGTAAACAGGTCGGCACCGTTGGCCAAGGCACAATCACGGACCCCTATATGGTGATCTTCTATAGCAGACCCATATGTGCTATTAATATGGTCAGCAAAGTAGTTTCCTAGTAGTTTCTTATATATATATATATATATATATATATATATATATATATACTAATATATATATATATATATATATATATATATATATATACTAATATATATATATATATATATGTATATATATATATACTAATATATATATATATATATATATATATATATATATATACTAATACTACTAATTTTCAAGCAGATCTATTTCACTCCTATCAAAGGAACCCAAACAGATACTATGACTGCCGGTCCAGGTTGAGCTGAGAATAATGGCAATGAAGGAATACTCTGCATTTCACAGAGCTCCAGAACTGAAGTCTTACTGCCGGATACAATTTTTGTTATACCCAAGATACCCACTTCTTAGTAGTGGCTGGGTCTTACCCATGTGCAGGAGATGCAGTCGGCGTATTCTAAGCTCTGTCGACGGTATGAAGTATAACGCCAAAGGAAAGACATTGACACAGCTCTTCGAATATGTCAGATCAGGGGTTACTTCCTGATACTGGTACTATATGACCAGGTTCAAACTGCTACATGTTTCGTGTATTAGAGAGTTGTGCTTAGAAAAAAGCTACCAAGAACAGAGAATAGTACACCATTAATGGTTGAAACACCGAATAAAGGCGGAGGGAAATATACGACATGTTCTCGACTATCAATGGATTCTTATAAATTAATTGATGTGTAAAGTTAGTAAGTTATAAACGAATTCCTGATAGGAAAATAATGTGATAAATATAAGAGGCAATTCATTCGGCTTCTTGTTTTAGCTTGTTGGCTGAAACCCAAGAATTCAGCCGAAACAGAAGGACTATAATTGACACCCAATGAGGGTATCCGGGTAACTTCATGGTCAAAGGTCAAATTTATTTCCTGGATTAAATATCCACCATAGTGCATACCGATAAAGAAACCAAAAATTTGTTTATCGAGAAAGAAAAAGACTGTGTTGTGTCTACTTTTCCAACGAGGACCCACTTGCCCGCCGTAAAAATCAACCTATAACATTCTAGATTTACCCAGGATCGAATATCGATCCTTGGAAACGATGTAAACGATACAAATACTCCAGTTATTATATGATAACTCGTCGTGAGTTATATTTCTTAAACTAGTCTCGCACAATCCCTTCTACTCCGGTCAAAATATCATGGAATTAGTTCATTGAGAGGATGTTCACTTAAGTTTTTTTTTTTTTCGCAGTAAATAAAGTTATAACAGTTACGACACAAAATATTTTTATTCAATAGCTGAACATTCTGTCTTCACAAAATATACCTTAAACAAACTAGATTGAATTATTTAAATCTATCGTATAATTATTTTTTTTCAAATTATGCGGATGAAATATTATAGAATAACAAAATACAGAGGAAATAATTACGGAATTCATTTTAAAAAAAATAAGAAATTAATACTTAGTTGCACATCATCAAGTTTTTATGACTGTTTTAATTCTGTCAGGAATGAATTTCACCAATTTAATGCAATATTCTTTATCAAAGTAATTCCAACTTTACTGGATGGCAGTTAATGGACCATTTTTTGAAAAATTCCATGAAAATTATTTCCTTAATTTAGATTTGGATTTTTCGTGGGACTTTTTATTAGTTTATTTGCTTTCCTGAGGGAAAACCTTAAAACCTTTTTCCTCCATGGCCTCATCATCCTGAAAAATGAACTCTTTATAATTATTATTTTATATCGATGGAATTTGAAAAATTATCCAGGATTTTAAAATGAATATATGCACTAATTGTTGAGGTAATGATTACCATCTTTCCTGGCCCTTTAAATGACTTGCAACCTCATATAATGAAGGATTTAGGAAATTTATTTGTTTTCTTTAGGCACTAATCTTTATGTTTTATTTAAATGGCACCAGGCAAGTTCCGGCATCATCCTCACCTTGGCCAATGTAGATTCTGGATTCATCACTGAATATTACTTTCATCCAATTGTCCACACTCTATGATTGCTTCTCTTTAACCAACTTTAACTTCACTTTCTTTTTACAGTATGTGTGTTTGTGTGTGTGTGTGTGTGTTTTAGAGGGTTTTTTTGTTTGACCTTTCCATCTGTAAATCCCATTTCATTCAGCCAATTTCTTACAGTTTTGTCACGTGCATTAATTCCTGTTTCGATCCATTTGTTTTTTGTTTTTTTGCTATAGATTTTATATTTTCAAGGCATATTACTTTGAGTAATTTTTTCATCCTGACGCTTTGCTTTTTCAACTACCCTATTTCCTCTATATTTGCACCAAATTTTAGACATGGTTGATTATGAACAACCAAAATCTTTTGCTTCACTTCACTGTGAAATGCCTTCTTGAGCAGTAATGAAGGAATAACCCAAACTCCCCAGATTTCCAGAACGGAGTCAGACCTTCAGATGCAGTTTTGTGTCATACCTGGACATCTCATGGAAGTCCTTTTCTCTCTACAGGGAATACAATTGGCGGATTCTAAGCCTTGCTAACAGGGCTGTGGGAATGTTGACTTAGGTCTTATATACAACAGAATAAAAGTCTTCCAGCTGTCTGATAAAATCAGCATTCAAAATCTTAGGCTCCTGTGTAGGCTCGACGAGAAATACACAACGACCTTATTCTTAAGGAAGAATCCAGAATACTTGTCAAAAATACCAGTTTGAGTCAAAAGTTTTGCAATATTTTATTAATGTTGAGCCCAATCCAGCAGCCTCAGATACTTTTGTCGAGATCGAGAATGTGACGAACCAGACTGGACTGTGAGATGCTGAACTTGCCTAATACTTTCCAAGTGCTACTCAATGGATTTATCTCTATGGTATGGAGTATTGCTTTGGAATCCATGGTTTTAGGCCAACCTTATTTTGCCTTATCGTCAAGGATCTTGCAACTCGACAGAAATTTCCAGAACCATCTGGTTATTGTACTTTTACACAGCAAATATTTTTGATAGATGTCGTCGTGTTATTGCCTTCTTCGAACTCGTAAAGCATAAATGTCTAAGTTAGACTACGTTGCACGTTCATCAGCTTTCAAATTTGAAGAGAAGCAATATACAAGGTTTCACTGTACCTATTGCTTCGGTCACGTGATATACACACCGTGAACTCGCACGCAACAAAATATGGCAAAACTTTTAATTCACCCAACTATAAATTCTATCATACTTTTTTTTCGTCTGTTTCTCTACACTGCTTATTTTAATGAGCCTACATAGGCCAACTGAATTTGAACGGATTTAATGATAAAAAAATTAAGAATGAAAGAATCTTTCTTTTTTTTTTCAGAAAACACATACTCAGTCAA
Source organism: Sepioteuthis lessoniana (assembly GCA_963585895.1). NCBI lineage: Eukaryota > Metazoa > Mollusca > Cephalopoda > Myopsida > Loliginidae > Sepioteuthis > Sepioteuthis lessoniana. The sequence goes on from OY757912.1 coordinate 55,460,280, forward strand.
CATAAGAAAGAAAGACTTCTTTCTTGAATTACATGTCATTTTTTAAACAAACAAACAGACAAATATCTTCGTGAAAGCGAGGCTTTTGGCCTTTTTAATATATAGTTACGAAATTATGTAACGGTATCCGCGTGAAAAATTGATACACGATTGCATTGAAAAATGTCACGGGAGAGATGACAATCTTGCAACACCACCCCGAAAAAAAAACATAGTCGATGAAGAGTATTTTGATAAGATGTAAGTCAACAAGTAAAGATCTATCTTTTAAGTCTGTTCATATCTACCCACAGCTTTACGGTTAATAGCACGGAAAATGAAATTGGTGAGTTGAGTTTAGGTTCCGGGTGAGATAGTTGCTGCTCACTTCGAACGAATGCCCTTCGGAAAGGCATGAAAGCAGCTAGGGGTAAATAGTAAGACGTGGGGATATGGTATGATCAGAGATTACTTTTTACTGTTGGTATCATGTAATCCTGCACCGCCTGAAGCATGATGCTGGTGAGGAGATGGGTATTGAGATTTTACTCAAATTACCCTGAGAAATATGAAGAGGAATTACTCAGCATGACTCAACTACGATCTAATAGAATATGTCTTCCTCATGCTGTTCAAATCTATCTATCTATCAGACCTAATCGACTGTGGTAGCACAATACACCGATTGCTTCTCTGCAGAAAGGTGAAACTCTCCCAACGAGTATTCTGGATATGACATTAATCAATCTGATGGTGAGGTTCCAGTATTGTTGGAGCTTTGGGGAATGCGGAGTATCCTTTCAGTAGTGGTAGCACCTGATAGGGTCCTATTTATGGGTCAAATAGAACTAAAGTGTGTACTTATGCTAAACTGTTTGAATTGTTTGAAATAGAACTGTATAATCATTTAACGGTGTGTAAATAAATGACTGTGGTTTAATTGAATTGTTAGTGATACATAGCAATATTTGGAACAATTTAACTTTGTTGACCAAACTAAATAGCTTGAAATAGAACAGTTTTTGACACTTAAACTGTGTAATGCTAAACTGAATTGTTTGAAATAGAACTGTTTATATGAATAAAAATGGTTTTGGCATTAAATAACCTGCAATGGTTGATATGCTATAAAACCAAACCAAACCAAACTAAACCAAACCAATAATTAACTATCTCAGTCTATTGATTATCTATCCATCTATCTGTTCTCATCAACCTTAATACGAAACTATATTCGCCCTATCAATGAGGCTAAGAATACGTTAACCGTATTCTCTGCAGAGGTGGAAATATCCCATAAAGTGGGCTCCTGGTAATGATACTTAACTGTATTTAGTGATGAGGCTCCAGTTCTGGACGTCTGGGAAGTGTAGAATTCCCTTTCGTTGCCATTGATGCAATGTTTACTGTAATAGAATCCAAATGTTGGATTAAATAGAACTATTTAAAAGGTATTTGTATGAGATAAGAATACTTGAATCGATATAACTGTTTGCAAATTATTTGAGATAGATAGGAATACTTGATACGATAAAACAATACGCTAACAAATTATCATTGAAATATAAAAAAAAGTATTATCAGAATGATTAAAAAGGAATGTTGAAATTTATATAGTCATGATTCTAGCAAAACACCAAGATATGAATCAAATTTCGGTATTAAAAACCTATAAAGGGTGGATATAACATCAAAGAAATAAACCTAACCAAACCAAATCATGTATTTGATTATTAGGATGGCTTATTGGTTGACAACATGGAATCAAGTTCAAAATGCAATAAAAACTACAAGTGTACATTTAGAACTAATATCAATGTTTTTGAAAAAGGCTTATATCCGTTATATTCTCTTTCTCTCTCTTTCTTTATCTATCTATCTATCTATCTATCTATCGATAGATAGATAATGAGAAGAGTAGATAGATAGCTACTGAGCATAGATAGCTGAATTGATAGAGAGTGAGAGTGAGAGAGAGAAAGAGAGAGAGAGAGACGGATATAAGCCTTTTTATTTAGCTGTCAATGTTTATTATCTCTCTCTCAATCTCTCTTTCTCTCTCATTCTCACTCTCTCTCCCATCCAGTTCCGAGACAAAATACCTCCATCGATGGTTGATAGAGAAGAGTATTTTATCGATGAATGACTGTTGCGGCAAAATACTTGTATGAACATCAATAAGCTTTATCCCTTAATACAGACTATATATGACTTAAACAAGTCTATAAAAAAAGAAAAAAGATTAGTGAAAGAGAGAGGTGGAGGGAAAAAGAGAGGAGAGAGAGAGAAAGAGAGAGAGAAAGAGAGGGAGAGAAAGTGAGAGAGAAAATAAATTAGAATCGTAACTTATTTTAGGTTTTGATGAGAGGAACAATTGTTCGCGAAATGAATTCGCTGATCATTCCCTCTGCGAGTTGTAAGTTTGGTACTCATTTGATGCACAACATATGTGGCCTTGTGCCAGGCTAAGAGAAACTATGTTACTATAAGTGTAATTTAATCAGTTAATGTAGCAGACGATTACTGTCGTGTTATGAGCTTAATTCTCTCTTCGTGCTCCACATTACATTGTCATTGACCAATAACGGTGTCTCAGACTGTGGATATTTTTTTCGTCAAAGAAGGTCGTATTTGTGTGCAATATTTGGTTAAAGAATAGTTAAATTTGAGTTAAACTTGTGCTCATACATAGCAATATCAGAATAAAATCGAATAATCTGATCTTATTTTTCAGATAGATAAATTGATAGATCTGAACAGCATGAGGTAGACATATTCTATTAGATCGGAGTTGTGCCATGCTAATTAATAATCAATTTTAGCCGAGTCGGGCACAAAATGAGTGCATCGTATGAAGATTGAACTCCACGATCAGGCAACTCTATTTACTCATCATAGCTTAATCTGGAGCAAAACTACGTACGTAGGACGCCTGGTAAGTATGCATTGACCTGCTACCAAGGTCAATATTGACTAGCATAGCTTGTTTAAATTCAGAATTTTCCGTCTCCTAAATCGGTGGCCCACTCTGCCTTACGCGTTGCCTTGAGAAAGAAGAGACGTATTTATGCAAAGGAATGAGTGTGAAGTAAAATGCAAACAATCTCGACCAGGATTTGAACACGAATCGTCACGTCCATTTCATTATTCCTAAAGCAACTGCGCAAGTATTGGATATACCGCAGGAACGACTGTGAGAAAAACTTATAAACCATTACCTCACGGCAGGCGCCCTCCAACAGTAAATTAAAAAAGAAATAACAGGTCATTGCTAAGCGTTTTTGATAATCTGATAAAAGACGTTTGTGTATATGCGTTGGTTATGGTCTTGGTCAAAGAAAAGCGTGTATTGTATGCAGAAAATTCACGGTAGTAAAAAAAAAAAAATTTTAAAAAAGAGTTATGACACGGTGCCTGGATGGCGTTAAGTAACTTTAATGAAAATAAATGACTCCAAGAAAATCTGAGTGCCGAGGCTAAACTGAAACGGAGACGCCAAAAATATGTTTTAACGAGATAATGAAAAATAACCAAAATGATGGATCTTTTAAAAACTGGTGCTATTTCTTAACTTTCTTCTTCAGTTGATATTCCTTGTTTGTCGGTTCTATTAATAACACACACACCCATATATACATTCTCTCTCTATGTCTCTCTCTCTCTCTCTCTCTCTCTCTCACACACACACACACACACGCACACACACACACACACACACACACACACACATATATATATATATATATATATATATAACGTACTCATTTAGGAATTTTGTGTTTAAGTTTTAAACTCTTTTCCGAAACCAAAACTAAAATTGCCTAAATATATATAAGAATTTCCATGCAGCAGAATTCGATAAGAAACGAAACCAGTTTGTATATATTCACATATATGAGTGTGTGTGTGTGTGTGTGTGTAAGGTCTCTCAATGCACTACTGGTTCTATGTAACCCAGTACTACCTGGTTCAGAGTGGGGTTATCAGTGACTAAACCCGTAACCCCACCGAGTTTTTCTGCTGAGGAAGGTGACTTGACATCCAGCAGGACAAAAAACAAGATCTGTCAAAGGGCACAGGAAGCTTCTTTTTTTTCGCTCAACGGACATCATTATTTCTGGGAGTGTTGGATTCCTTATTCTTTGTCTGGTCGTCCAACTAGAAGGACACACACACACACACACACACACACACACACACACACACACACACACATATATATATATATATATATATATATATTTGGGTTTTATGGGGCACCTTAGCTATGGCGAAAGCAAGCCATCAAGGACAAGAAAAGGTCTGATATAAAACCACATCGTGATGTACTCGAGTGTACTCTATTTGGGGTTAGATGTGAACATCTGTGGTGGCAACCCATCAAGGACAAGTGAGGTCTGATATAAAACTTCACCATGAAAAAAATGTGTGTACTCTATTTGGGGGTAGATCTGAACTTGTTAGCCACAGTGGTGGCAACCCATCTTGAACAAGGGATAGCTCAAATTATTTTGAAATATATAATGACTTCTGTTTCTTAGGATCACACACTCACACACATACACACACACACACACACACACACATTCAAATTTCCGCTTAAGAGACCATGATTTTAACAGTCTTGCTACATTTATTATAAATTACAAAAGATCGGTAAAAATTACCAAAAACTTGTCTGTTCAAGGAAGCCATGAAGTTAAGATAAATAAATGTTGAGTGTCCCCTATTAAATTGACTTAACAAACTAAACCACAGAAGAAACATTACATTTTGAGCCACAGATACTTGTCAAATGTTTTAAATAAGTAATCATCTTTTACTGCTTAATAACCTCTTCGAAAAAAAACAAAAAACGAAAATATTCAAAATTATTTATGAACACAGGTAAAGTCGAATGTTTCAATCTGTAGGTTTTAAAATTCAAGTTTCATTTACACGTGGCACTCATCAACTTTAAGTTTTGAAATGTGACCAGTTATGAAACAATCATTCACGATCAGTCGGGATTAACATACACACACACACATATATATATATATATATATATATATATATATATATATACAAGGTGCATACTATATAATTTCCAGACTTTTTTCGTATGGGCATTTAAAATAGGCGTTGACTCTTGAAAATTCAGTATGTCATTGCTATATATCTTATGACATGACTGACCATTTTTTATGATTTCAGGTTCAAATGAACAGCTACAGCAGCAATTGGAATACATCCGACTAAATCCTGATTGTCACGGCTGGTGAATTTCAAAAATGCAATCTAGACGTGAGGACACTCTAGAAGAACGATATGCAATAGAATTCTATTTTGAAATGCCACAGAAACGTATGGAATGCTTCAGACTGCTTTTGGAGCATCTTGCAAGAATCGAGCATCAGTTTTTGAGTGACATAAGAGATTCAAGGAAGGCAGAGAGTCTGTGAAGGATGATGAGAGGTGTGCGAGGAGTAAGGAAGTCAATACACCAGAGTTGATTGGCCAAAGGGGTAGGGTTAGGGTTACGATGTTGAGGTCTTAAGGGAATTCAGCAAGAGATTCCGTTGGAAGAGGCCAGCACTCTTCAAATCGGGTCAGTGGCATTTCCACCAGGACAATGCATTAGTCCACAACTCTATCCTTGTTACAGACTATTTGACCAAGATGGCCATCAAGACAGTTCCTCACTCTCCCTATAGTCCAGACCTTCCTCCCAGTGACTTTTGGTTATTCCCTAAGCCCAGAGGCTGTCGTTATGAGACAATTGAGGAGATGAAAGAGGCTGTGACGAAGGTCATTGAAACACTCACACAAGAGGACGTCCATGGGGCCTTCTAGAAGTTGTTGGAACGGTACAACAAGTGCATTACAGCTGGAGGAAATTACTTCGTAGAGGAGTAGAGTTTCATGTGTGTACTATCAATAAAAGTGCCCATACGAAAAAAGTCTGGAAACTTATCGTATGCACCTCGTATGAATATATATATGTATATATAATCAAGTCGATGAAAGCACAGAATTCCTTGACGCTCTCTTGCCATCCATCCCTATCATCTGTCGCTCTCGGCAGGTCTTTTGGGCTGCATCCTGTATCAATACAGATCTGATGGAAGTAATTCTTGCTAGTCGGCCAACACTGGTGTGTCCATGTGTAGGAGTCCATAGAAAACCGCACTTATTAGTTCGTCCATATCATCATCATCATCATCATCATCAATATCAAGGTGTGCAGACAGCACGGATTCCTTTGCTTCTTCATTGTCACCTGTCCCTTTCCACCATCAAACTCGGTAATCCTCTAGACGACACCCAGTATCTGCGCAGAAGGGATGAATGTAATTTTTTGATGTTTGGCCAACACTGGTCTGTCCATGTGAATAAGTCCAAAGGAAATTATCGCAAATGAGTTAGTCTTTAATTCTCCCCAAAACACCTTTCTTTGAGGGTTTGTTAGATGGGGGATAAATAGACATACAGTTGGGGTTTTTGTAGAATGTAACTTTCAGAATTTGTTCAGAACAGTATCCTCGTGTAGTTCTCATTTAACTTTACATAATTTTTTTTAGCGACGTTCATGTCTCTATTCTTCCATTCGTAACCTATATATATATATAAATATATATATATAGAGAGAGAGTGTGAGAGAGAGAGTGAGAACAAGAGAGATATTATTTGTTGGCCAATAAGATGCGTCTTATTTTTTACTTCTAAATATTTAAGAGGTGAACGATGTCCACGGCGATATGAATAATCCTAACCCTGAAACGATGAAGCTTTAATGGTCGAAGTAAGAGGTAGTAAGAACTAAATTTACTACTGAAATCATGCTTAGTTAAATATCTAGTTAAATAGAACACCTTCCATTTCAAATCACAGGAAAAATCAACTTTGTGACTTTTCATGTTTATTACATTAATTGTAAAAAAAAAAAAAACTAACTTGCTCTGAAGGAACTGGATTCATGCTGAAAATGTTTTTTTATCGTTCTTCCAGAAAGTCTGAGATGAATATCAACTCCATTGATTCTTCATCCAGTTGTGATCCTGGTTATAATTGACTGATTTTTACCATGTGTTAACGCGTCTACGGTGATTTCATGCCGGCTGATTAGCAAATCGCGTCCATTCTACGTATTTTTTTAATATATATTATGCAGTTGTTTAACAGTTTTTTTATTTTTCTATTTTTTTGCACACAATCCTGGCAAACATAAATAATCTTAAAACTGTTTTATTTGGCACAAAACTGGGACTCTAAGATGTACTATCACTTCTAGTCGGAATGGACTTGGGAATAATGTCTAGGAACGGTGCTCCACTCTTCTTAGAACTCTAAAACTGGAGTCTCATAATCAGATAAAGTTTACTGTTATACCCAGGACACTGTCCAGTATGGATTTTGTCTTCTCTGCTGAGGATACATTCAGAGTATCCTAAGCGCCGGTGACATAGTGAGTTATATATTTGTATTCGTCAGAGTTATTTTGAGAAAAATGTTTTGGTCGATTAAATCTTTGGCCTTCTAATTTCTGGAATGAACTGTATTCATTGTTTTGTTTTTTTTAACTATCAAAAATATTTCTTTATTCTGAAACGACTGAAAAGATATATTTCTTTGATATTGAGAATCTTTCACTTTCCTAAAATTCTTTAAATGTGGTATTCGTGTTGTTTCGTTCTAAATATTCTAAATATTTCCTTATTTTCAAACTTCTGAAATGAAGTATTTGTTTTGTTTAAATATATATATATAGTGCAATAAGAAGAAAACTTTATTGTCTAACTTCTGAATGTGCGTATTGTTTTTTTTACTCTACATATTATTTTTTTAAACTTTGCTCAATAAGTTGCAGAAGGGTAACAATATCTCCAATGAGTGTCCTCTTAATGACACTAAACCATCCAGTGGCAAGGATCCAGTTCTAAAGCATTGCCATTACTCCCAAGTCCACTGTCACCTGAAGTTGTAGTACCTCTTAGGGTCCGATCTATTGATCAAAAGAACAATTTAATCATTTACTAAACTATTTTCAACATTGTTCAAACATATGATTTTAATTGAATTAGATTATTGTTATTAGATGACAATGCTTGAAACTATTTAACTGTATGAAAACAAATGAATTATGTTGTCTGGAATTATTAAAGTTGAATAGCAATACTAGAAACCATTTAAACAAATGATCTTTTGTTCATTTAAAAATTGTTACTGATAAACTATTCGCTTATAAATCATATACACACACACACACACACACACACATATATATATATATATATATAAATGTGTGTGTGTTTGTATAAACAGGATTTGCCTTTAAATAACCCATATGGGTCGATATGATATAAAACACAGCCAAACCATTTTTAAACTTTTGAAATAAGTTAGTGCATTATTTTTCATGTTCATCAAATAATTCTATTTATTGTTATTCCTTTGAACACTGCTTCAGTCGATTTATTCTTTGATCTTTCTAAATTTAAATTTCTTGGAAGAAGTATTTTATTGTTTCCTTTATTTTACTCTCAGTTTTCTATCATCATCATTGTCCTCCGGCAAAGTGTGGTTTCTCCAATATATTTTTAGAATCTCCTCTGCACAAGAAGTCTTCATTCGTATCCTTTAAAATACCTTTGTCCATTTCTTAAATATCTTCTCTGAATTCATAAGCATCAAAATAAACTTTCGAAACCAAATTCAGATTTAAATTTAACAAAACAAGATTAATTTTTAAAAAAATACAAAATAATCTCTAGAAAAGGATCAATCAGTCATAGTTTAAAATGAAAAGCAACTTTAGGCGATATATATATATATATATATATATATATATATATATCAAATCAATCTCGACGTTAATAAATAGCGAAAGGTTAATGTAAAAAGCTTAATACTTTATAGAGACCAATAGGTCGAAAATAATTAGACCGATGGATATTTATGTTAATAAATGAATAGAAAGTATTTAGAAAAAGAGAGACTGACAATAAAAATGAAGAAGCTTGAAACAGACAGATTGACTGAGTAGAAACGAGGTAAGTATGAGAAATGAAAACGGAGAAAAGAATTAAGAGACGAAGACAGAGAAAAATTGAGCAAGAGATAGAAAAAGTTGGAGGGAGATATACAAGGAAATTAAAAGCAAAGAAAGAAAGAAAGAGAGAGAGAGAGAGAGAGAGAGAGAGGGTGAGAGGGAGTGAGAGAGAGAGAGAGAGAGAGAGTCAGACAGACAGAAAGACAAAGAAAGAAATCAACTAGAAAGATAGAAAAACAGAAAATCAAGAAGTGGATGGAAGAGAAATTGAAAAAAAGTTATAAGGAGATACAGGGAATGGAAAAGAGAGAAAAAGAAAGAAAGAGAGAAAAATCATCGGCAAGAGAGAGAGAGAGAGAGAGAGAGAGAGAGAGAGAGAGAGGTGGGGAGAGAGAGGAAAGGATGCAATATACATAAAGAAGGATGACCGATAGATTGTTTGAAAGTAATGACCGAAATCGATTTACGATCAAAGCGATTGCGATTTCGCTTTCCAATCACAGCATCTGCTTTTGAAATTTCCCCAACTTAATTGTCGCTCTTGGGTTGCATTTGATTGTGTTTGATCTTCGAAAACTTTGCTGAAAAGAGCTCATTAGGCCCCGAAACGACATGAAGACTCTCCTTCCAAGTTTCGGTCAATCCAAGTGGTCATTTCAAAGTGAACTCATACAGCAATGACGCTATGTTGGGTCAACTGTAGTTAAGAAGGAAATAACATTTACGATGTCTGCCTGAAACGTTTTTTTAATATTTCAAGAACCGGTTGTTTAGCCTTGATATAAGTTGGAAACTATTCAGGCAGATCTAACATAACGGGAGTAGACACTCTCCCGTGGAGTCACTCGGTCGCGAATGAGGCGCTGTCCAGAGAGTTTGTGTATTATGTGGCCGTTGTATGCAATTACTCAACCCCACCGCTCTGAGAAGGATGCGGCGCATGACGATTTTTCCATACTTCCGGCAGCTATGGTCAAAAAGGTGGTCGAGCTGGATTCTTATAACTTGGTAAGGTAACCAATCTAGGAGAAGGAAAACTCTGAATCAAAACCAGCAGTACACTTCTTATGAATTCATCGTGTCGAATCCTGCTTGCGAATAGCGTAAATGCATACATTCACAATAGCCGAACCAGTTGATATGATTTACTTTTTTCTTTCTTTTTAATGGCATCCCGAACTTCATGGGTTACTTAAAATCAAAGTTATACTTGTATAAGAAGAGTAATAGTACTATTTAATCGATTGCTACGAGAGATGAAGGGGTTCATATCTTTCCCAATGTTATTGGCCCGAAAGCGAGTATTATAACGCGATTGGAGATTGAACTCGCTTACTACGATGTCGCAGTCTAGTACGTTAGCCACTGCGTTATGATTCACTAAGCTTTGTTTATTTCATTTTAATTCTATAAGTATAGTGCTCTCAGTGAGAATCCAATTCAGTAACAATCAACTGCGATAAAAATATGAATATGCAGCAGTCAAAAAATGAGTACACTCATTATATATTTCTATGCAATTTATATATGTGATGAAAATTTATTTTTGTTTCGACGTATCGGTCTTTTTAGGTGGATCCGGTCCCAAGCCCAGACACCCCAGACTACTACTTGAATGACAGCCCCCGAATGTTGTATACTTCTGATAGATTCATCAACGATATAATCAAACATGATTTACTAAATTCAATTAATGAAACGAAACACACTTCTTCATAGAAATCTCTCGCTTTCATTTTATTCTCGGAAGGGGCACACAGTTTGTTGTAAGTTTGAGAGATAGATGGAGAGACATATACTCAGAGAGCGGACTTCTTCTTGCCCCCTTTCTTCCTGGGGCCAGGGTGTGCCAACGCTTGCACTCCCTTGCAAGCCATATCGTCAGAGACGACACTAACGCCTCTGATCGACTGCGAATCCCTGGTTCGACTCTCGATTCGGACTGGACTCTCTCTAAATCTGACCGTGTGGTCTTCATATCACGTGGTCTCCTTCCGGTTACATACCTGCTCGACCGGCCTACCCCGACATACTGCCATCTCCTTGTTTACTAATTGCAACGTGACAGTACATGGGGTCACTATGAACGAACCTAAAATCCATGTCAACAGTCATCATTATATAACACGAAACCAGGACACATCCGACCAGATCCGAGTACCGACGTCTGTGACGTATCTTGTTTACAGAGTATCAATGCTGTAGAGTTTGGAAATAGATAATACTTAATAGTATCCGTTTTGATTATTGTTATATAAAAGAATGTGTCGATACCGACTCGTGTGGTCGAACACGGATCTCCTGCCAACAAACACAACATTTGAAAGGAATTGTGCAACTGGGGTCATGTGACTAGAAATAGTAGATATATAAATCAGTCGAACAGAAGTTCGAAGTGTGAAGTGTTACAGAGTAGGATTACGATGTAAAATTGCGAGTCAGTATTCCAAGAACTGTGTTAGCATTTCATACTCAGTATTCAACATTGTACCACAGTGAAGAGATTATTAAGTGTCGGTCAAAGTCACCCCCCACCACCACCACCTTGAACAAACATTATAAAAGTGGCGACGAGAAATCGTTTGGAACATTTTAAAAATTATGAACTGCAACCAGTTTGACAAAAGTGTAGACAATGAGACTTTCCTTCCACGCAATTAGAAGGTACTGCTCCGTTGCTTGAATCCTCAGGACTTTTGAGTAAATCAGTTCTGAATTAAGTACATCGTTACATTAATATTAGATAAAGGTGTCAGATTCAGAAGAAAGACCCTGGGACCAAATATAACATTGTCAATTTACGTTTTTCATTTAAGAAAAGACATTAGAAACTGAAGGAAAGTTTATGAAAGAAACATGGGTCTTTTTGGGTTCTTATTATTTACAGATGTTCAAAAAGGTTCAAAGTAGATATCCATATTTACCAACCCCTCCACTCGGACAGGATATGACGCAAGGTTAATTTGTAAGCGGGGTTTAACTGGTTTGAATTCAGAGTTTTCCTTCTCCTTGACTAGTTGCCTCACCAAGGCTGAAGAACCTAGTCTGCCCTACTATTACCCATAGCTGGAGGGAGAATGATTGGATTCATACCTTTTCCAAGGCTATTAGTGCTATGTCAAATGCAGTCAGTCTCGTCCAGTATAAGTATAAGACACCCCATTAAATTGTTAATAATTTTCTTATTACTGCACAAATTCCTCTTCAAATTTATGGGTGGTACCAAGATCCGATGGTATTAGTATACATATTCAATTTTATAACAACTTTCCACCAAAATAAAGTTATTTAGAAATTCATAAAGAAAAATACGTTTTCGTGGGTGGAAATAAGTATAAGACAGTTTTGAAAATTTGTATTCAACAGCAAAATTGTACAAAACCAATATCTACATTTATCTCCTTTCAATTGTAATACTTCAACACACTTGTTTTGGATTGAATCAATAAGTTTTTTGAGAGTTTCAGATGGAATTTCATTCTAATACTGTTTAATGCAAGATTTTAAAGTTTCTCTATCTTCAAATTGACGTTTATTTTTGTATACACTTCTTGACCGAATTCCCCACAAATTTTCTATTGGGTTTAAATCTGGAGACTTTGTGGGCCAGTCCAAATCTTAAATATCTTTTGTTTTAAACAAGTATTTTGTAAGCTTAGAAGTGTACATGGTTGTTTTGTCCTGTTGAAAAATGACGTTATTGGAGTCTAGACGATTCATAAATGGGAAAAGACTTTTTCCAACTCATTAATATATCGAGCAAAGCTATTTCCCTTCCATCACTACTAAATCAGCCTTTCCAGGCGAAGCAAAAGCTACTCAAATCATAACAGATCCTCCTCCAAACGGTCCTTTTGAAAACAACTGCTTCTCCTTTCTTAAATCATGCAAATGACACTGGAAGCCGTCGGGCCCGTCCAAATTAAATTTTTTCTCATCAGAAAATACGATAGTTTCCCATTTCTCCTTTGTCCATGTTACTTTTTTTCTTTAGCACATCTTCTTGTGTTCAACCGTTAAAGTAGGGACTGTTTTCCTGTTTTGATATACGAAATTTGGTGATTCATGGAGAAGTTGACGAACTCTTCTTGGAGTGAAAGATAAATTCTGAGATTTTTACAGATCTCTTGACCTTCATTGTCCTCTAGAAGCTTCTTGAAAAAGTCGACGTCGAGCTGCATTTGTAATTTTAGGTGGACGATCTAGAGGTTTTCTGGTGCCATACGATTCAGGGCCCTTTAGATAATTTCTCACAACTGTTCGGGACCTCGACAGTTCTTTTGCAATGAAACTGATAATTTTTCCTTCCAGTTTATTCTATTTACCCAACACCTCCGCTCGCGTAGGATATGACACAAGGTTAATTTTTAAGCAGAGTTTAACAGGTTTGAATACAGAGTTTTCCTTCTCTTAGACTAGTTGCCTCACCAAGGCTGAAGGACTCAGTCTGCCCTACTATTTACCCATAGCAGGAGGGAGAATAATTGGATTCATACCGTTCCCAAGGGTATTAGTAATTCTCCTTCCAGTTTATAGACAGAAATTTTCCCTTTTTCATTTTCATAATGCGGAGAGTTCCTAGACCTTTTTCAGTAACTATATTCAACTATGTTTAAATTGGACCCATGTGGCTTAAAATCATAAGAGTCTTTTTCATGCACTTATTGTTTTTTTGGCATTCTGAATAAACCAGATATACACATTTTCAAAATTGTCTTATAATTATTTCCACCCACGAAAACGAAGTTTTGTTAATAACTTTTTTTTGTAGGATGTTGTTATAAATTAGAATATGTATAATAATACTCATCAAATCGAGGCAGCACACACAAATTTTCAGAAGAATTTGTGCTGTAATATGAAAATTATTAACAATTTAATGAGGTGTCTTATACTTATTTACACCACTGTATATTAAGAATACTTCGATAGAAACCACACACACACACACACACACACACACACACACACACACACACACACACACACACACACACAGAGTCACACACGTACATGAGGCACTCGTGGTGTAATGGTTATTGTCGTTGGAATGGATACAGTTTAAACGCTGTTTGTATTTTCCATAGCGGAAATACACTTGGGAAAAGTATGCATCCTGCTATTCTCTCTCCAGCTATGGGTAAGTAGTAGGGCAGACTGACCCTTTAATTTTATAATTGCAACTGCTCTAGGAGAAAGATAGCTCTGAATTTAAACCTGTTAAAATTTGCTTTAAAGATTTACGTAGTACCAAAACCTAGTAAATTATATATATGTATATATATATAAGAAATAAGATGTAGAAAAAAGATTTCTTGGAGTGTTTATATATTTTGCCTTGCATAAGCTTCAAATAATTGTTTGAAAAATTTTTAAATTTCAAGAAAAATTTGCGGGATCGTTACAACTGTCTCTAAGGTTATCATACCAAAGGAATCAGGTTTGGTTTGATTGGCTTCTTTTATAGTTCTTTTGTTAAATAGCATACCAACCATCGTTGGTTATCTGATACCAAAGTCATCCTTGTAGAAGAACAGTATTGGCACTATTTAACCAATAGCTTGAGGGATAAGGGGTTCATGAATTTGGCAAAATTAATAGCTGAAAATAGACGTAATAGAGTGATTGTCACGATGTCATTGTCCAGTAACCATTTCACCTCAACGTAATTTAGAACGCTGAGCATTCTGAAACTTTCAAGAATGCGGATGAAAAACTTTGGTAAAAAATTGCTCCTGATCATTATTTAGGCTAGGATTCAAAGTATTTGGAAATTATTACTGTTGTTTGTGAAGTAGAATATTCTTTTATATAGATTATGATTAGATAATACATAAAAATTAATCGATGTTGGAGATCCCTTTTTGTCACTCCAAACGAGTTAAATTATGAGAAATATTGTTTTGTTTAAATAGAATTCTTGTCAGAAAAGGTAATCCAATAAAAAAAATCTTGAATATTTGATGTGGAGAGATTACGATGGTTTCTATAAGTTTTCGGGTTCTTTTTATTCGACTTAAAAAGTAAGCCGCCCAGTTAGGCTGCAGAATACACCGACTGTACATCTGCGGAGAGAAAGGAAACCCTCAACGAGTGTACTGAATCTGGGACGGATAGTGAGGCTCCAGTCCAAGGTCACTGGGGAATGTAACTACCACTTCATTGTCATAACTCCCTGGTCCACTCTGGCCAAGAGTGGTAGTACCCATCTAAGGACGAAATAGAATTGTTTAAAAATCGTTTATGATACTCGAAACCATCTATTGAGTGTAGACAGATGATCAATATTAAAATAAATTATTAGTATTAGATGATAATGCTTGAAACCATTTAACTGTGTGAAATAGAACTATTAGTGCAAAAGAGCAATACTTGAAATCATTTAATTGTGCACAAATAGACTTTTGTGTTTAACAGAAATAATTGAAACTATTTAACTGTATGCAAACAAATGAGCTCTTGCTTCTTTAAAGGTAATGTTACCTACAAACAATTTGCTTACAAACTATATATACATATATGAACAGGACTTGGGATTAAATTAGCCACAAGGATTGATATGCCAAAAAACACAATCAACCAACTTATAAAGTAAGGTAAAAGTCTCTTTTGCTTGCTTGCTTGTTTGTTTGTTTGTTTGTTTGATTGTTCGGAGTTTATGGCATATCAACCCTTGTAGGTTATTTAATGCCTAATCCATTTTTATAGATATAAACAGTTTTATTTCAAACAATTCTGTTTTGCATAAAAACACAGTTTAACTGTTAAAAGCATTTCTATTTCAAGCTATTCAGATTAGTATAAGTATAGTTTCTTTTTACACAGAGTTAAATGTCAAAACAGTTCTATTTCAAACAACTCAGTTTAGCGTAATTACAGTTTCAATGTCAAAAACAGTTCTATTCCTTACAATTCAGTTTAGCATACAAAAACAGTTCAATTTCAGTATAACATAGATACGCAGTTTAAATGTGAAAACAGTTCTATTTCAAGTAGTGCAGTTTAGCATAATTACACAGTTAAATTCTATTTGACCCATAGATAGGACCCTATCAGCTGCTACCACTTCGAGCTAGAGTGGACGCGGGAACATTGGCATCGAAGGGGTATTCTACATTCCCTAAAGGTCCAACATTACTGGAACCTCACCATCAGACTGTTTACTGTCATATTCGGGACAATAGTTGACGGATGCTCTAACCCATCTGCTGATAAGCAGTCTGTATTTTACAGCCTCAGCTGACGGGGCAAAAGCCTCTTTTGAATTTAAATTGTGTTTATCAATTTTTGTCAAGTATTTTTCTCTATCTAAACGATTATAGCTTTGTTTTCATCAGCTTTGATTTTTATGAACTCATCATTTTCTGTGAGGTTCTTAAGTGCTTTAAAATCTTTATTTGTGAGGTTTTCAAGCGGAGACTATATATATATATATATATATATATATATATATACATATATATATATATATATATATTGGCAACTGCTCTTTCAGATGTTTGGATTGTTGTGTCTATATTATTTGGGGTGAATGAGTGACTAGTTTCTTTAAATGATTCTAAGATGTTTGGTTTACAGTGAGAAATTCCATAATATGTTTTCAATTTTATTCTTCCTAAGAATGCTATCAGGTCATTATTCTTATTGTACAAATATAGACAGTAGCAAAAGTGAAGTCCTCCCTTAAATAGTTTAAGATATATATATATATATATATATATATATATATATATATATATATGGGGTGCGGAAGCGAAATTTGGAATAATTCTTAAAACGTTTATTTAGTCTGAGTAGTTCATTTAAAAAACGCGATAAATCAAAATTTTCATGATTAACTCTATTTTTTCTTAAAAATCAGTCCAATATAAGAGAGCAAGAAAAAAAAAACGACAAATAATCAATGATTTGCTTAAATTTTTGGAGTTTCTTTATGGCCTACATCCAGACCAGACCATAACCCCCTTGATTACGCTACATGGAGCGTTTTAGAAATCAAAATAAATGCAACTCCCCATAATATTATTTCGATTAAGACTGCTATTAAGAAGGAATGGAATAAAATGTCTGAAGGAGTTATTTTGAAAGCATGCAAATCATTTCGAAGGCATGTTGATACGATAATTTAAAAAAAAAATGGTTGCATATTGAATAAATTTACTGTTTTGTATCTATTTTCTTTTTTTATTGTTCATCTTTTTGAATTAAAATTAATCTTTTTTTTATTAAAGAGTCGTTTATCATTATACTAAAATATTCCTAATTTTGCTTCCTTACTATATATATATATATATATATATATATATATATATATATATATATATATATATATATATCATCGAGTCCTGCTGAATGCATGGAATCCTTTGATTCTCTCTTCATCCGTCCCTATCCTTCATTGTCCTCAGTAGATCTGTTAGACTGCATCTTGTGTCCACACAGGGATGATGATATATATAAATCGTTGCTGGTCGGCCAACATTTCTGTGTCCATGTATTGGAATCCAAAAGAAAACGTTACTTATGACTTTTTCCCATATTGTCTGGCAGTTCCCAGCATATCTTCTTCGTTTTACTTGGAAGGTTTGCGAGATGGGGACCAAGTGGTTACACAGCTGCTGTTGTGTGGTGTGCTGTTTTAAGGATTTATTCCAAAAAACACAAAGCTTTCTGGTATAACTTTCATCTAGCTTTTTTCCCAGGCGTTTTGTTATAGTCCAGGTGGTGCAACCATACAGCAGTACCGACACGGTCACAGCTTGGTAGAAATCCAATTTTATTTTTTTAGAGATCAGATTTCTACATCATCAACAACCTGTCAATAGCAGTCCATGCTTTCCTAATGTGAATGTTGACATCGCCTTCAGCAGATGAGATATTATTTCCAAGGTATGTGAATTGGTCTATTAATTTCAGAGGCTAGACGCTTCAAAAGGAGATGGCTCCATCTGGTTTAAAACACATGAACTCTGAGATAACGAAAAGGATACATATATATATATATATATATATATATATATATATATATATCAGTGGCGACTCTAGCCTATTTTTGCTACTCGTGCCCCCCCTCTGTCAACTTCAGTTCCCAACCCGTGGTCCGTGGACCCAAAGTAAGTCATCATAGTTGCTATTGCGTGATTTTCCATTGTATAGCACAGATTAACAAACGCACCTTGCATGGTGTTTTTTTGTAAACACTCAAGATACTATATAATTTGTAGTCTTGTTAATACAGTCATCCTCATCATCAAGACGTGCCGCCAGCACGGATATCCTTGACCATCTCTCGCCACTTTTCCCTATCGTTCATCACCTCCGGCAGGTTTTCTGGGTTACATCCCGTGTCCTCGCATAGCTGCTGTATGTAAGTTCCGGCTGGTCGTCCAGCTTTTGCTTGGCCATATGTGGGGGTCCATAGTAGTACGTCACTTACGAGCTCGTCTTTGCTTCTCCAGAAGAAAAGAGAAGATGTTCATTACTATGAAGAGAAAAATATGTTTATTAGAATAAAGAAATTGATGACAATATACACAGACACAGCTAGTAGTTTCAATTTCGCTTAAAATAAAGATTATTTATTGAAAATGTATTCAAATAAACAAATTTTAGTTACAGAATGTAATATATGCAACATTCATTAAAGAAATAGAGATCTGTTAGTGAAAAAACGAATTAAAACACGCAGTTTAACCAACATTTACCATAGCGATGATGATGACGTCGGCGACGGCTATTATCTGCTATCCCCCCTCTTTCTCTCTCTCTCTCTCTCTCTCTCTCTCTCTCTCGGTCCCTCTCCCTCTTCCCAAGACAGTTGTCAGCAGTCACATTGTGCTAATTTTTTTGAGCACGGTATTCTTTTTCTATTGGCTACAGCCAAAAGCGAGATTTCGCTAATATTACTGTTATTATAAGGGTCTAGTGCCTGGCACAGATTACACGTATACAACATTATAGCCGATTTTATGGGATGTTCAATGGGCCTGACGGTGGCTGGACAAAGACCATCCGTTCAAAACAGCATCGTTGTATTATTCCCAGATATATTTATGAACTTTTGGCTACTTAGTTATCGAAACTTGAATAGATACGTAATTTAATTGAGATCAGACTAAGTATGTTTGCTTGAAATTAATGGATGATTTTTAATCCATTTTGAATAACATTGACCGAGTTATTGGTCGTGCTTGCGTAAGTTTGAAATGGGGGTTCAAGCATGTTTATTTAAGCAATATTTTCATTGAAGTTGGAATGATTAAGCGCTGTTGAAATTAAATAAATCCTTGAAAGAAAAGAATGTTAGATTTTCAATCAAAAGAAATAAATTCAAATGGTTTTGAGTAGATTTACAGAATTAATTATTTATTTTTTCGCTTATCTATAAGATTGGTAAGCTCAAAATTAAGTAAAAATTGTTTATCTATGATTTTGATTAGTTAAAAATGTATTTTAATCTATTTAAGGGAGAAGAGATTTCGTGGATTATTTTAGGTTTTGATGCTTCAATTTTTTTTTTTTTTTTAGATATAGTCATCTGGGAAATCTCGTAGAAATTTTAAACGAGCGCATTTGAGCCGATTGGTCAATAGATGTAAAAAACAGATAAAAAATAAACAGGTTCTTGAGCCTATTTTTGGCGCAAAAATTGTCATATTTTATATAGAAATCAGTTGATTTTATACACATATATTTGGTGTTTTTATTATATCTTGTTAATTCTTCTATTAAAATTTTGTTCCTGTCACTCATAAATTTATTGATTATTATACATGTTTTTTTATTTGAATCTTTATTAATCTTAAATAGATTTAGTTAGATTTCTACAAATATACGTACTACATTTTGATCTGATATCAAACTATCCTTAATAAAGAGAATGTAGCACACGATTAATTTAACTTATGGGTTCACAGGTACCCCCCTATATATATATATATATATATATATATATATATATATATATATATATATATATATATATATATATATATATATATATATATATATATATATATATATATATATATATATATATATATATATATATATATATATATATATATATATATTCCTCTGATCTAAGTTGTTAGCGGTGTCTAATTGGAATGGCTGTGAGTCACGTACAAATGCACAAACCAAATATTGTAACGTTACTTGAGCGTCAACTCATTTAAGACGATGTCCGCTAATTAACATTTGAGGCAGATCTTTAAAACTGATGGCATATAATCAACCAGTCAACCAATCGACTTTGATTTGATTTTGAGCGCTGATCATTTGTCACGGTCAAAAGTGCCTTCCAAGCAGCTATCTGCTGACTAAACGGACACTCGAATTGATCCATCGGTTTTGATGCTTCAGCCAGAACGAAGGCGTGGTTTCACTGCTTTCCTATCTCTCCACTTATTCTTGAATCCATTCTACATTCGGAATATATATATATATATATATATATATATATATATATATATATATATATATATGTAGATGAATAAAAAGGAAAAGAACAATCGAAATATTTTTATGTTACTAATTTTTGGATTATTCTCAGCTTATATCGGCCTCAGGTCATAGTTTGGAGCAGGGTTTTTGTGGAAAAAGTGTTTTTAAGAAAGTTTTTACAAAAGTTTTAAAAGGGTGGATATGCTATAAGAGAAGCGATAAAATATCCTATTTCCTATTTCAAATCAGCCCCATTTAGTATGATATTTAATCCATTTAAAAACAGTGTTTGCGAACGTTTTATAGATTTTATTCCTATGTTTCTATTCACGCAGAAGTTTTTGGTTTGGTTGGTTATATTTTAGGCATATCAATCCTTGTGGTTTATTCAATACTAAATTGTGGTTGTACAAAATTATATAGTTTGAAATAACTAATAATCTTAAATGAATGACTAAACAGTTCTATTTGATCCATTAATCGGTTGGTTGGTTGGTTGGTTGGTTATTTGAGTTTTATGGCATATCAACCTTTGTAGGTTATTTAACGCCAAATCCATTTTTATGCAAATAGTCAGCTCTATTTCAAATAATTCAGTTTAGCATGAGTACACAGTTTAATTGTCAAAAACATTTCTATTTTAAGCTATTCAGTTTATTCAAACAGTTCTAGTTCAGCCAATTCAGTTTAGTACAAGTAAAGATTTTTTTACACTGTTAAATATCAAAACACTTCTTAAGAACGCGGTTTAATTGTCAAAAACATTCCTATTTCAAACAGTTCTAATACAAACAATTCAGTTTAGCAGAAGTACGCAGTTTAGTTCTATTTAGCCCATAGATAGGGCCCTATCAGGTGCTATCACTCCGGGGCAGAGTGGACCTAGGAGCGGTGGTAATGAAGGGGTAATCCGCTTTCCCCAAAGCTCTAGCATTACTGGAACATTACCATCAGATTGTTTAGTGTCATATCCAGGACACTCGTTGGGAGGGGGTCTTACCCGTCTGCACTGAAGCATTCGGTGTACTCTACAGTCCCAGTCTACTGGGCAAGATCCCTTGATTAGACCATAAAAGGTACTACCACACCCGGGCAGAGCTACCCAGGGAGTAATGCCAATGAATGGGTACTCCTCATTACCCCGAGCTCCAAAACTGGAGCCTCATTATTACAAGCAGCATAGTGTTATATCTGACAATATTATCATAATACTGTCAAACACACATGCAAATATATATATATATATATATATATATATATATATATATACATATATATATATATATATATATATATATCAACAAGGATAGCGTAGATAGAGTCAACGGCGCTTTGTGACACTGTGTCCACGCTATCCTAACATATGCTCTATCAGTGATATTGAGTCTTTTTACTTATACATATCAACATCAGCATCAGCATCATCTGCATCAAGGCGTGCCGACAGTACTATCTCTCGCTATCTCTCCCTATTGGCTAACGCTTTTGTTAGGTTCCATAGATGATATTCAGTGTCCGCACAGCGCTAATTAAAGCTTTAGGTGGCCGGCCAACACTGATGTGTTCATGTATTCCAAGTCACTGGAAATCCTGAAAGCAGCGCCCTTCAACACAGCAAGTGTACAGCTGCTTAACTCCCATCTCATAAACCTACTAAGACAGGGAAGACATGCTGAGTACTGCTGAAAAAGTAAGGACGAACTCATAAGCGACTTTCTCACATGAATATACCAAACTATGAATCTATCTATACGATGGTAAGAATATTAATATTCTCAATATTAAAAGTATTACTTTTTAATTGCGCCTTTGTAGAATAAATATAAATCAAATAATACATTTTTTTAGTTTTAATCGCAGCTTATGAATTCAAATTAATTTTGTTTAAACTCTAAATTTCTGAAGGCGGTTTGCTTAAGGGGTTTATTTTGCCAATCTAAGCAATTTAAAATCAGTATCTCCTGACAGTAACTCCGCAAAAAACTTTTTTACTAGTTAAAAAGAAAAGAATAAAATGAAGAAAACAGAAACAAATTTTCTGATAATCTTTTAAACGAAAAGCTTTTAATCCAACTCTATTTGAAAGGGAGGTGGGTGAAAATAAGTAAAGAAGAAATTGCTTTACAAAAAAAAACATGTTTATGTCAGATGGATTCACAGAGAGAGAGAGAGAGAGAGAGAGAGAGAGAGAGAGAGAGAGAGAGAGCTCCGTTATAATCAACAGCAAAAAGCCGCGGGTGGGTCTAGATCTAACTTTACACATTGAAGACCAGTTATCATGACAAGGAACAGAGTAGGCGGGGCGTAACATTAACCAATCACAAATTAAAAAAAAAGAAGGAAAGTGTATGGAGGGTGGGAAGCTTACAATTAAACCAGTGTATTTCTCTCTTACATGTTCAAGAATTAAAACCGTCTTTCTTTTTCTACTTCAATTCTGGTCATTGCCAAGCAAGTCCTGAGAACCCACGCGTTCTTTAAGAAACAAAAAACAAATAGAAAAAAAAAGAAAGAAAACAACCAAAAGACAAAGACCATAACTTGTCCATTTCTCTCCGAAATAATCGGAATGGGGCTTTTGTTTCAAGTGAGCAAAGTAAATGGAATATAAACACTTAGGTTTTCAAAAGCGAATTAAAGTAGATGTTATGGCGTCATGTAGTGCTGAATTGCACAGGCTGCTCTTTAATGATATACCTCCCCCTAAGTCCGCCCTGAAGAACTCAATATAATCAACCCGGGTGGCCTCATTGGTAAAGGAATCAACCCTCTACCCGTGGATTTCTGTACACGCATCGTTTACGAATACAATACCAAATATACGATTCTTAAATGTTAATTGTGACTCTGTGGATAAAATGCAAGTGCTTGAGTGACTAATTCTCCTAGGAAAGGCATGAACACAATTCTCCATGAAATTAAACATAGAGCTAGCAATAATGGATAATGATATCACTATGCCATGATAGCATGCAGAAAAAATCGTCAATGAATACAGATTTAGCATACGAATCTTGTCAAAGGGATGAAAACAAAACCGCAGTTATTTCTCTTGCCAATGTCAACAAAGAGAACACTGAAAATTATCCTCTTGTTAAAGTCATGAAAAAGAATATATGCTGAACAAATTTTATTTGGTTGTTAAATGGCATAGCAACATTGTGGGTTATTCAATGCCAATGCCCTCCTTGTTGAAGAACATTAGTAGTACTATTTAACCAATAGTCGGGAATTAGGAGGGGGTTCGTACCTTTCCTAATGGTATTAATAAAAAAAAATACAACTAGAGGGGTGAGTCGCTTTAAAGCTGCAGAGCAGCACTTTAGCTACTAAGCTTTGGAGACACAGACAAGTTTTATTTGCTAACATGCCTCATTTTCTCTTATATATATATATATATATATATATATATATATATATATATATATATATATATATATAAACAAAAAAAACAACATTTGAGAAAATGAGGTGGGGTAATACTCAGTATATACAAGTGGTAATCCAATGTACATTGTACGGTCACGTTTATACTTTTATGTACATATATTATACTCCCCTACCTACCTATCTACCTATATACATACATACATACATACGTATGATTATGATTAAAATTGAACGTTAAAAGTGAATTTAATCATCAAAATACAATGTTCTATGCAAAAAAATGCAAAGCAATGTTTTAAACTATAAAAGAGAGTAAAACAGGCTAAAAATCAACGACTATGAGTTTTACGTTACTGAACCTCAGATGAGCAAATATCAAGACATCTGAAGGATTTTGCGTTCAACTGAATAAATATCTGTACTCAAAGGTGTCTTTAATTAACGTGACTACAACGTGACTGGCGTAGTAAGTCTTTTGGTTCAATCTGATGCCAAATTACAAAATCATTTACTTTCATGACAAGAAACTTTATGTATATATATATATATATGTGTGTGTGTGTGTGTGTGTGTGTGTGTGTGTGTGTGTGTGTGTGCATATATATATTGATGAAAGAAGACAAAAAGGAAGTAAGAAAAGCATTGTAAGTTTCCGATAATTGCCAGCTTATAAAGGGATGTTTTTCATAGCGGTTTTTTTTGTTTTTTTTTAAAATAAAACAAGCTTTATTTGAGTCATTCCCATATCTAATTACCATATGACCGAGGTTCCGAATAAGAAAAATGTGAGATGATCCTCCAAGATTCAACCAGGCCAATGTTTTCTCTGTAAAAAACGCGATGTGAAACATCCATTTATAAACTGGCAATTATTTTTTTTTAAGTAGGGTGGCCTGTGTATAACACTGAATTGCATCTGCTGATGAAGCTCTTGAGTTACCCAATCATTGCTAAGATCCACTTAATCTCGAAATGGTTGTACCTGTTGAGATTTCATCTCTGGGTCAAATAGAATTGCCTGCAATAATGAAGCATGTCTCTGTTTAAAATGATTATGAAGGTATGTTTTTCTGACCTGTATAACAGGTTAAACTGACTTTACTTGACATTAAATGAGCTATCAATCGGTAACATACAATAAAACTGGCCAATCAACCAACAAACTGAAAAAATGCTACTTTATCATCAACAAAAAAGAAAAAATACAAACGTAGTAATTGTAAATGATTGATTGATTTTTAACTGCGTGACAACCCGTCTCGGATTATTTAAGCCTAAGAGTTAGGGGAACATATTTATTGTACGTTCATATTAACATTTTCTCTTTGATTGTTTCTTACCTTCTACGTTGAGTAAGGAAATTGGTCGAAACTGATCTAGTTTTCTGAAGTCTTTTTCTTATTATATATGGATAACATCTGCAAATCCCCAACTCTCTGCGATTAATTCTCTTTCTGTGAGCTTCTCATAAAAGCTTCCATAGGAGTGCTAATATTTTAGGGGAGCTTTTGTCGAGCTTATATGAAATACCGTTAATCCTCGGTGATCTCTTAGCTCTAGCTTTTCTGACTAAGACTTTTATTTCACATAGTTTCATTGGGGAATTGTCAAATTTTTCTTTCGGGAGATGTGGACGATTAGGTTCTCTAAAAAGGTCTAGAGAAATGTCAGGGAGTGAGTGGGTCGGTATATATATATATATATATATATATATATACCTACATATATATATATATATATAATCATGATTAAAATCTAACACGTTTTTAATCCGTAGAATTTTTATAGTGCTCTATCCACAAAATGCTAAGCAATATCATATTTTACAAGTATAAAATAAGATTATGTTAAAAAAAAACAAGCCATAAAGCGTTCACATGTGCTGAATGCAAGTTTACCAGAAGAGGATAATGTGAAATATCTATTTTTTAATTTTATTTTTACATTATTATCCTATTTCATACATGGAAACTATTGTATATATATATATATATATATATATATATATATATATATATATATATATATATATGTGTGTGTGTGTATGTGTGTGTGTGTGTGGATAAATCAGACCCTTACAAAGTTTTAGTTGTTGTGATATTTCATTCTCTTATTCCAAGAATTTCTTCAAACTAAGTTTAGTTTGTGTAGATTATATTTGCATATTAATGTGTGTGGTCGAATAAATGATTTTTTTTTACATGCACCGCGTGGAAAAGTTGAGGTTGTCTCCTGGATATACAAGACTTTGACTGAATAAAAATATAAAAACTAATATATATTTATTTATTAAATTTATCTATTATTATATAATAGCTCTGTCACAGATATTGAGCACTCTCCAAATTACTTGGTCTGCCACAAACTCACCAAGTGAGGTAGTGATAGCCAACAGTTCTAATATATATATATATATATATATATATATAGTCATCTACAGGCAGACTATTTTGTTTGTGGCTAGACACACAGGACGCTTCAAAATGGGATCAAATCCACCTAACTTTACGGTGGACATGGTATCTAACCGCTCTGCTATTTTGGTGACATACGTCAACTCACGAATTATGACGCATATTTATTAGCTTTCGTTTGTTTATATTTGCGCTATCGGATACCAGAGTGCTCAATTCGTTCTTGCAGATATATATGTATAATTACTGCTCTTAAATTTGTACAAAAGGGATACTAGTAGATATTTTTATAACCAAAGTACATCAGTATTTAAACATTATAATCGATGATGTAGTTTATTTGAGCAAATCTTTTAGATGAAGCTTGATACTTTTAATCATTTAGAGTATAACCACTATTGTCTTCATCATTTCTGAATACAATATGGGAACCAATCATCATCATCATCATCATCATGTCGGGCCATCGGCACGGATATCCCTGACCCTTTCTCGCCACCTCTCCCTATCATTCATCGCTTACGGCATCTCCTCATGGCTACACCCCGTATCCTCACAGAGCTTCTGTGTGTAGGTTCGAGCTGGTCGCCCTGCTTTCGCTCGGCCATGTGAAGGGGTCCATAGGAGTACATCTCTTATTAGCTCGTCCTTACTTCTCCAACAGTGTCCTGAATGTCTGGTTTGTCTAATTTGGATAGTTTTCGTGATGGGTGGTAGGTGGCCGTATAGCTGCAGTATTGTGGTGTGTTGCCTCCAGGACCTGTTCAATATTGCTCGCCGCATTCTCGTGTAGTTGCCGTCAAGCCTTTTCTCCAGCCGTTTTGTTAGCGTCCATGTAGTGCATCCATATAGCAGTATCGATACGATCGCTGCTTGGAAGAAACTGCGTTTCATTTTATCGGTCAGGTCTGACTTCGATACGACCGATAGTCTATCGATAGCTGTCTATGCCTTAGTTAGTTGCGTGTCGATGTCTGCCTCGGTTGATGAGACACTGCTTCCTAGGTAGGTGAACTTATCTACCAGTTTAAGAGAGCTACCGTTTAGTGTGAAAATGTCTCCTGTTTGATTATAGCACGTATATTCCATTTTGTGTGCATTGATATGGAGACAAAGCCTGCGGCAGCTCGTTCAAAACTCTGTAGTAGGGTTTCGGCTTGGGCGGGTGCAATTGCCAGAATCGCTGTATCATCTGTGTAGTCGGCGTCGGTAATTGTTTTTGCCGGGTACCTTCTGCTTCTTTTCTTTGTCAGCTCGAAACCGTTTTCTTTGATTTATCGATCGATGTTCTAAGTACGTAGTCTAGACAGATGATAAAGAAGTATGGGGCCAGGGTGTCTCCTTGCAGTACCCCAGCTACAATGTCGAAGTAGTCTGTGTCTCCATCCGGGGAACGCACTTTCACTTTGGTGTTTCCGTAGAGAATCATTATGGCTGCGACAGGGGTTTTTTTTTTGTTTTTGTTTTTTTTTTTGGTAGACCGTATGCAAGTAGAATTTGCTCCATCTTCTCTAAGGAATCAAAAGCCTTTGTAAGGAATCAAAAGCCTTTGTAAAGTCGACAAATAATATTGTAGCCTGTAGATTTTTTGGCCCGTACGCCTTCTAGAATTCTACGGATAATCAATATATGTGAGGTCGCGGATCTATTTCTCCGGAAGCTATTTTGGTTCTTCCTGAGAATGTTGTCAATCTTGGGTTCTATGCGGTTGCGTAGTAGGGCATTGTATATTTTGGCTGCTATGGATGTAAGTGTTATACCTCGTTAGTTCTTGGCTAATCTGAGGTCACCCTTTTTAGGGAAAGGGAGGGTGCATTCCTTCATCCTTTATGTCTATCGGATCTTAATTATAGACTGCATTACAGTGTCGGTGCAGTATGTCATCGAATTGTCTGGTCTTCCATACTTCAGTGGGAATTTAATCAAGCCCAGCAGCTTTTCTATTTCTAATTTTTCTAAGTACTGGGTCGAGTTCTTCTTGCGTAAACGGTCCAAGTTTGATGTCTAATTGCTTACTAATAATTATCGTGATTGATTCATGTGTAACTTTTGGAGGGTTTCAAAAAATTATTACATTAATGAATTCAAAAATAAAAAGAAAAAAAACTTAGACGTGGACTTTAACTAAGTTAAAACTTAATAAAAAAACAAAGCAGACCCCCGCTTTAAACATTTCAAACCTTTTCCTCTCCCCCTCTCCCTCCCAAAAAAAACGGAATCCATGGGAAACAGCGTGGTGGACGTAAAGGCAAGCGGTAAACCCTCTGACGGCTCAACGCAATGCTTAACATGACCCTGGGCGTATGAACCCTACGGTTCTTCGGACAGGATCAATTAGTTCGATCGAGGAACTACGGCTGCTCATCTATAAGGGTGGCTTCTAGAGATGAGAATAAAAACTGCCACTGAAAGATAACCATGACCAATAATCAAGAGGTTATATAAAAATTGCATTATGAGCTAAAGTAAAGAAAAGAGTACATTATAGTCAGTAAGTAAAGTTGACGACCATTGTCGAGGGTGACTCGAACGCTCCTTTTTCAATAGCTACTACACTGAGGTGTGGCGGAGGGCACAACTCCATTTCCAGGATTGCTCCACTTAGCTCTTCATCCTTACCTTATAATAGTGAGTGTTAAGCAAAGCGGTATCAAGTACCATTTTTGAGTCTTTGGTATGACTCTACCTGAGATTGAACCCTGGTGTCCCGGACCATTGGCGAACACTCTACTCATTAGATCAATAATTCAGTGTTAATAAAATCATTAGGTTTTTTATTAAGTTTCAATAATCCACTCTGAATTGGCCAACAGGACACTAAGTATAACGGATACAGGAGTTTGGTTAAAGAACTTCTAAGTGAAATCATCTGGAGGTTGCAGGTTCAATCCTAACCGCAGGTAAAAATAACAAGGAATACTTACTATAGCTTAACACTTGTATGTTATGGTTAACAAAATGAGCATACAAAAATCTTCCCTCGGGAATAAAATAAAAGAGTTCGGTTCGAAGTTTCGAGTAGGCTTCCGAGTGCGACAAGGAACACCTGAAGAAGGCCGAAGGACGTACCGACTAAATGTTTGTGAATATAAAGATGTAGACAGTAGTCCGAATATTCTAAATGATAAAAGTATAATACAGCGGTCCATATTGATAGTATGTATTCATTTAATTTCATTTTTTGTAACAGTTTAGCGATAAATAATTCTAAATAATATCAGTGATATATTTCAAAATTATATATTGCCAATATCAAAAAGGTAAATTCAGAAACTGATAATTAAGGATATTTCTTTAGTAAGAAGATAGAAAAGTAAGCTATAATTAAAGTCTTAAAGGCAAGCCAACCAAAAAAAAAAAAAAAAACAGAGAAAGTGGCAACAGGCGGAATAGTAATGGAGTTTTTAGCAATTATTTTTGAATGGTCAGGGAACAGGAAATAATTTCGAAAAAAAAAAAAAAAAGCAAAATAAATAAATAAATAAATAAATAAATAAATTGTCTCAATGTAGTCAATACTAGTTATGACTTTCTATTTCTCTTTCTTTTTCTCCCTTATCTATCTCTCCCTATCTATCTATCTATCTATCTACATATATATCCATCTTTCCCATTTTTACTCCCTCCTCCCCTTCTCTTTCCCTCATTTTCAGTATGTGTTGTTCTATTACTGTTTCTCTCTCTCACTGTGATCATTCCATAAAATTACTTCCCCCAATTTCCCCTCCTCTCTCTCTCTCTCTCTCTCTTTCTCTCTCTCTCTCTCTCTCTCTTACCATCTGTGTGCAAACGAATGAATCATGTTGAATAGCATTGTTGTTATTAGATAGCAACACTTGAAACGATCTTGTATCCTGGGTATGACTGCATCAAATAGTAAGGCTCCAGTCTTGGAATTTGGGGGATTTGGGAACTCTTTAATTTCCATTACTCTCTGGTCCACTCAGTCCCGAAGTGGTGGTACCTTTTAGGATCCTATTCATGAGTCAAATATAACTGTTCTATCTTTTACTAGGGATTATTATCAATATAAATTATGGCCCAGTCGGCCGGGGTTGTAAAATACACTGACTACATCTCTGCCGAGGGGTAACCCTCCGCCCACAAACAGGTACCCTGGATATAACACTGAACAGTTTGATGGAGAGGTTCCAGTAATGCTGGAGATTTGGGGAATAAGGAGTATTCCTTCGTTGACATTGCTCCCAGGTTCACTCTGCCCCGGTGTAGTCGCACCAGATAGGGTCCTATCTATGGATCAAATAGAATTAAACTGCGTACTTTTGCTAAACTGAACTACTTGAAATAGATACAACCTCGTTACGCTAATCTGGATTTTTTAAAATAAAACTGTTTTCACATTTAACTGTATGTAAAGAAAAACTATGTTATTTTAGACTAAATTGTTTGAATTAGAACTATTTGACTAAACTGAATAATTTGAAATAGAAATGTTTTTGACAATTAAAATGTGTATTTATGCTAAACTGAATTATTGGAAATAGAACAGTTTATTTGTATTGAAATGGAATTGGTATTAAATAACCTACAAAGGTTGATATACCATAAAACCTAAACAAACAAACAAGCAAACAATGTTAAATAAAATTATTAGAGTTTATAAGCAATACTATTTAAATATCTGCAAATAATAGCCATACTTGAAGCCATTTAACTGTGGGAAAACAAATGAGGCTAACATTTTTTTTTAAATTATTTCCTACGAACTATTCACAGACAAATATATATAAACAGTATTTGGCATTAAATATGCCTCAAGGATTGATATGCCATAAAACACAACCAACCAGTCAACTGTCTATTTTTCTCTTCACTTGTGCCTCAACTGTCTTTATTCGTTGTAATTATTTCCGGTCTTTCTTCCCACTCACTGTATCCATCTCTTTCTGTGTCTCTTTCACTGTGTTCAATATCAATAATAACTTCCCGTTTGCCTACCCAGTTTCCGTCTCATCCTTTGGAAATCTTTGGACTTTTCTTTGATAAGTGAATTGATAGTGAATTCGTTAATATAAAAAAATCGATGTTATGGTGATGCAAGTGAGAGAAAAATCGATGTTATGGTGATGTAAGTGAGAGAATGATTAACAAAATATTTACAAACACAGAGGGAAAATATATTTATCAATAAAGTTGGATGTTGTCAATTGTTGTGTGATTTGTTTTTGTGTGTGTATGCAAAATGAAGTCACACGATAGGTATTGACACCTTCCCTCAAACCACCACTAGCAGGATGCCGGCACAAGGTTAATTTTAAAGCACATCTGGTTTGATTTGAGACTTTTCTTTTTCCTAGACAGATCTCCTCTTTGCTCCTCTGTCTGTCTGTCTGTCTGTCTCTGTCTCTGTCTCTGTCTCTCTCTCTCTCTCTCTCTCTCTCTCAACGTATTCACTATTTGCAACTACTTCCTGCCTTTCATCCTTTCACATGGACTCGAATAAACCAATTCTATCTCCTGGAGAGTTCCCCCCAAAATAGTTGTTTTTGGTATGACACTTCACTGCATCTGATAGTGAAACGGCAGTTTTAGAGATCAACTAATTATTTTATTATTCAATAATTCATAATTTGTTTGCACACAGAACTTCAATTACTTCCAAGTCCACTTTGCTTCGGAATGGTCGTACCATTAGAGTCCCATCTATGTGTAAAATAGATCTGTAAGCAAATCAGTGAGGCAGTGGGCACAAAAACTCTTAAGCAACAATTGCATAAAAAAATATAAATATGAACGTACAATAAATATAACCACGTGGCATAAAAATAACCTTAGATTGGTTAAAATGACGTTAAAATCAATTCATCAGTTAATCATGAATATAAGATTGATTTGTTTAAAAATTATTCGTATTCGATAAAAATCATGTGCCAAAAACCTTAATAATCCATTGCATAAAAATGTAAATATGAATGTGATTCCCTAACCTTTAAGCGCATAAAATAACCCTAAGCGTACTAACATGATGTTAAAATCAGTTATTCATATAATTCTATTGCCTCTCTCAATTAAGTATTTCCTGTATAAAATGATAGTGAACGATATTAATCTATTTGATCTTGAAATATTGATATTGCGACTAAAAAGGAAATTTCTTGCAACTAAAAATGAAGAGTGTTGCTATATTTGGTACTATGCCGTTGATGAAATACGCCCACTTGGAAACTGTCTACTTGAAGCTATTATTGTTTACTAAGAAGGATGATTATTTGAAACCATATAACTTTGAGCAAGTAAATGACAATTAATAAATAGAAATAATACTTGAAATCCCATAATTATTAGTTTTAGGAATATTTGAAACCATGCAACTGTGTGCAAATTATTCTAGAATCGGTATATAACTAGAGACCATAATTAGGATTATTTGTTCTAGTCTTGCTTCCTATAGGATGAAATAATTATGAAGAATTGAGCGATACAAGATATCCTCTAAGTATGAATTGCAATCTACACACCCTGGATTGAGCAAAGTGTTTAATTTGAAATTTCCAGAAAGTTTCTGACTGAAACACAACTCTGCCACTGGGGCTTAGAATTTGTTGACAGTATCCCCTGGAGAAGAGTTAGCACACCACCCCACAAAAACTGTGTTCTAGGTATAACATAAAACTGAATCTGATAAGGCTCGTTCTCTTTGTGCATAGAATATTCTGGACGTGATAATATACCGATAGAATCAATTAACCGACTGCAACAGACCCTTGAAGAAGGTCGGTGAGTACAATAGCAGAAACATCATGACAATAATAGGAAGTCGAGTAGATCAATGTTTTATAAAATAATTTTACAACACAGAAAGAAGAAACGTTGGAAAAATATCAATATTATAACCAATGTGAAAAAATACTTTTATTTTTAAAATGTAAGGAAAAATTGTGTGATATAAAACCAAAAATTGTTTCTTGATTTTGAGAGAGGACTGAAAGTTGCCTTTAAAAGTATCCCATGTTGGGCCTCTTAAAATATGGATATAGCAAATAAGTATGGAGTGTTTACTGGTTTTAAATGGTTATTGACTTTATTTATAGATTGGATCTAAAATATTATTACTGTAACTAAGTAGGAAGCATTTTCTTATTTGACATGATTGCAAAGATACATTTTTATATGGGATATAATTGGAGCCAATAATTGTTAAAATGACTCCGAAATAAAATAATCACACAAGGTTTGATACGCAATTAAACCAACCAACCAACCACCCAGCCAACCATCCAAGCTATCTACAAAGACAGAGAAGAAATAAAAATAGCGAGACATTTATGAGAAAATAAAACGATATATAAAGATGAAGATGAAATAAGTATGTCAATGAAGAAGAAAGAAGCAATGTTGTAAAAGAAAACAGAGACAAATATTCCGAAAAAAAGGAATGAGAAGAAAAGACAATGAAAGAGAAGTAACTTACAATAAGAAGAAAAGACAATGAAAGAGAAGTAACTTACAATAAGCAAATGTACATGGATTTCGAGTTGATCATAAAAAGTTTGATGCTTCAGTAACTTATAAACCTTTCATTTTTATCCAACAGCGCCTTTCATGGTCACGACGTAATGGTTACCAGGTTAAGTTACCAGACCATTGCCGGAGAGTTCGATTCTCAGTGGATGCACTCTACTTCAGATTTTGTGACAAACTAAGCTTGATTTACAAAATTATATATATATATACACATATATGGAGACGGATTTAGCGTGACGGTTATTGTCTGAAAAAAATGGGTTTGGTGACACTAGTTCAAATCCTAGACAAGCTATTTGTGTTTAACTTCTCTCTTATGTCCTTAGGAAAAGCATTCAAGAAGAAAGATTCTGAATTCAAACCAGCTTTATTCCGCTTAAGAATTAATCTTTTGTCATATCTTGCTAGTGACAGAGGGGTTGGATAACTACACATTCACATATATATATATATATATATATATGTGTGTGTGTGTGTGTGTGTGTGTGGATGTATGTGTAAAGATAATATTATATATATATATATATATATATATGCGTGTGTGTGTGTGTGTGCGCGGAGAGAGAGAGAGAGAGAGAGAGAGAGAGAGAGAGGGAGCCCTTTTACACTTATCTATTGATGTTCGTATCTATCTCAATTTCTTCAAATCTTTCTTTACATCTATTTACCTATCAACTGCCAGTTCACATCTATCAGGAACGTTTCAATAAATAGAATTTTAGAATTTTTTTTACATATACACCTTGCCATACATGTATTTCTTATAGCTGCACTCACATCATAGGAGACACTCGTAAAAGCGTTATTTTATAATCTCCAACCATATTCATTTGCGCTCAGTGGAAAATGCATGCAAGTTGACTTGCTGAGAGGCATCAAAATATTCACGCGGCAAAGAAGCTCAATCAGTTTTCATTGGCTTGATTTTTTTCCCCAACGTTTTATGAAATTAGGACTATGGCTTCCGGAAATTGCGAGTGGGTGACGTTCATTCTTTAAGTGATTTCCGGTTCTCTTCCGGAAGGGAAACATCGGCTGTGATGTTTATTAGCTCGAAAGAAGGCTGATTTAAATTATATCATCAAAACATCGTTTCTTTGTTTTGTTTTGTTTGTTTTGTTTTTTCTTTTCTTTTTTTTATTTATTCAACACTTTTTTACATTTTAAACATCCACAGATACGTGGAAAATTGTTGATCAAAAAGAAAGTAAAAAGATATAAAACCTTCCCCACAAAACGTTATTGTAAATAATCAATATTTGATGAAAATTGATATTGATTTTTTAAATATTTCATTATCATCAGAAAATTTTAAAGAGATGACTCACTCTTATTATTTTGGGTTGGTTGGTTGGTTGGTCTTTATGGCCTATCAACCTTGTTGGTTATTTAATAACAAATTCTGTTTATACATTTATATTAGATATATATGATTTGTAAACAAACTGTTGGTGGGAAACATTTAAAATTTGCCAGAGTTCATTTGTTTGCACACAGTTTAATGGTTTCTAGTATTGCTATTTAACACTAAAAATTTAATTTCAGTCATTTGTTTGGATACAGTTAATTTGTTATACATATGATTTGTCAGTCTTTGTACATAATTTTAGTTTAAAAGAGTTAGAGTTATTTTGTTAACACACAATTAAGTATTGAAGTTTTTTTACATATAGTTAAATAGTTTCAGGTATTGCTATTCAGCACTAATAATTCTATTCAACATTATTCATTTATTTGCACTTAGTTAAATGGTTTCATGTATTTCTATGGAATGCTAACAATTTAACTTCAGTTATTTATTTGCTCAAAATAGTTGATCAGTTCTATTTGATCCGTAGATGGGACCCAAACAAGTACTACCACCCTGAGTTAGATTGAGCCAGGGAGTAACAACAATGAAAGGGTACTCCACACTTCCCAAAGCTCTAGGGTTGGAGCCTCATCATCAGATGGTTCAGTTTCATATTCAGGATACTTGTTGTGGGATGGTCGTACCCGTCGGCTGAGATGCAGTTGGTGTATTCTACAGCCCAGGCTGACTTGGCTCTATTTTTATGGGAACATATGTATAGTACTGAGTATAAATAAGGACACTTACATATTTTAAATAAAAACGTTAATTTTCTTTGAAACAAATCACATTAGAATTGACTTTGTGTCATATCCTGCTCGAGCAGAAGGGTTGATAAATATGCATAATAATAATCATTTGAAAAGAAAACTTCAAGTAATGATTCTCAATATAAACAATTTGAAAATAGTTATTTCGATTCAAGTATTCCCTCTTCAATATTAATTTTCAAAAAGATCTATTCGACCCGTTGATGGATCCTCAACCATATATATAAACCCCATCACTCGGACAAGATATGACACAAGGTCAATTTCTAAGCGGAGTTTAACAGTTTTAAATTCAAAGTTTTCTTTCTCCTAGTCTAGTTGCCTCAGCAAGGCTGAAGAACCCAATCTTCGCCACTATTTACCCATAGCTGGAGGGAGAATAATTGGATTCATACCTTTCCCAAAGGTATTCGCGCAACGTGAAATGCAGTCAGTCTCATCCAGGATTTGATCCTCAACAGGTAATAATTCTCAGGCTGATTGACTGATTTTAATGTCATGTTAAACCATGTAGGTTTATTTTATGCCTCGAGGTTAGAGAATTGCGTTCTTTGTACGTTCATGTTTACATTTTTGTGTTGTTTAAACGGGTTTTATGCATACATTTCTATCACATACGAATGATTTTTAAACATATGTATTTGACCCATCGATGGGAACCTGACTGCCACTATCACTCCGGGTCAGAGTGGACCATTGAGGAATCGCATAAAACTCTGAGTGGACGTTGGAATTATGGCACTAAAAGGGTACTGCACACTCTCCAAGGCTGCAGAACTCGGAACCAGTTTAGTGCTATACTCAAGACACAACCTTTGTTTGATGTATGGGATCTTACTCCTCTCCTGGGGATACAGTTGGCATATTCTAAGCCCTGTCGATTGTTGGGTGTAATACTTTTGTTGGGCAGTATATATATATATATATATATATAATGGCATAATACTTAAGTACTTTCATTACAATCCTGTATTGATATTTTCTCTCTTGCGTCACATTGTTGACGAAGACGCTTTGTTATTTTTCCAAGATTTCACCTCCGCCCAATCTCCTGTTGTATCCGGCAACTTCTACCCGTTCACCCGTCCTGTTCATCCGTTTCCCTCTATCCAATCAACTAATGACTACATTTTGCCCTCAATCGACGTCTTCATCTGGCAGGTTTACATTTCTACATGCATGCAGTAATCATAATGACAACTGAAGTCAATCGGTTTGTTTTCTTTCTTTAACTTTTTATGTTTGGAGGCAGCATTACCCGAAAATCTTCTGCAACCAGAAAACCTCACAGACATCAATTGACGTTCAGACGAACAATGGCACTCAATGAATATAAAATTTCTTTGCTTTGCTATGGGAATATGGTAAGTGAACACAGCTAGCAGAGTGCTGTAGAGTGGGTTTCAATCCCAAATAAGTTCTCATACATTTGAATTTGCTTCAGACA
Source organism: Sepioteuthis lessoniana (assembly GCA_963585895.1). Lineage (NCBI taxonomy): Eukaryota > Metazoa > Mollusca > Cephalopoda > Myopsida > Loliginidae > Sepioteuthis > Sepioteuthis lessoniana. The sequence continues at coordinate 55,497,592 of OY757912.1, forward strand.
AAGATTAATCTTCATAAAACTCCATATAGCCTCTATTAGATGCCTTGCTATGAGTAAAATTATCTTACATATACCTCTGATTGGTTTTGTTTATTCGTTTAATGTCATATCAAAATTCGTATCTTATTCAATAGCAAAAGCCATCCTTGTAGAAGAACCGACGAGGATAAGAGAGACCATGACTTTCTCAAGGTTATTTGTCCAAAAATAAAAGTAATAGTATTAATAAAGTTCTTACTCGCTTACGACGATATCGCAATCCAGTAAGTTTTGCGAAACAAATTTGAAACGAAATGTAGGTTAATATTGAAGTTTAGGTGTTTCCCGAATACTGCGATAGAAATGGTCGGACGAGGAGTAAAAATGAGTATAAGCCTCTTCGGAAGGCATTAGCGTGAAATATAATGCAAAGAACTTTGTGTAGGATTTGAATTTGAACTTGGCTTGCAGGAGTCATTTCCTAAGACGATAACCATTACTCCACCTGTTTCAAGTATTCCTATCCAATATAAATAATATGCACATAATAATAAGATTTCAAGTAATAAGTATGGTTTCAATTATTTTGTACTGAAAGGAATTATGAATAAAAGCAAAAAAGAAATAAATAACAGGAAGTTGAGTTGAAACAGATGTTTTTTTATGAATTATTTTTGGTAATGAGCCATTGTTTACAAAAGATGAGTTGTGTGAGTATTAATCTTTGTATGTGTACAGTGTATGTAAAAATGATTTAGTATTCTTTTTTAAATGCTTACTTAGTCTGGAAATTGCTTAGAGAGTAAGACTTAGTTACAGTTTGAAATTTTTCACCGATATTTTTTTTTTGTTTGTCTTCAGAGACTTCTGTGTTGCTACAGCCTCGTATCACTGATTTTGGCCTCTATGTACTCATTACATTTTTGCGGAAAAATTGAGAAAAGCAATTTTTGGAAATCAAGACATACGTGGGTTTTTTTATTTTTTAGATTTTGTGATACACAGGGAAAGTTATAGTAGTAAAAGCCCCACAAACACAAAAATAATTTATCGAAATTTATCTTAATTAATATTTGAAGGGATAAAAATAAAACAAAGCTACAGGGTAAGAGAAATAGAATAACCATTCATGATGTTTTGATTCAGAACGTTGAGTCCAATCATAGTCAAGGACAAATAATTTGTTGTGAGAGATATTTTATTGTTTCGAAGTTGTTATATAACTCATTAGGATATATATATATATATATAAACATTGTATAATATTGTTTACAACCCCATGTATTGTATTTAATAAGAAGAATGTGCGTGTATGTGTGTGTGTGTGACAGTAACTCATCAAAAAGGGCCGATCATTTTTTTATTTGAAAAATTCACTTTAAATGTTCTGAATTAGGAAATAAAACAATTTTAATAAGCCAAATCTTTTAACTGTTAAAACCAATGAAATCTTAGGTATTTATGCAGAGAGGTAACCCTCAATACCCAACAAAGGGGCCCTAGGTATAACACTGCAGTTGGTAGGAAGGCAATAGTTCTGATGATCTGGGGAGTGTAGCGTAACCCTGTATTTCCATTAATCTCAGGTCCACTCTGACCCAAAATTATATTAGTCATTAGGAGTCCTGTTTATGGGTCAAATAGATGAAAATTATTTGCATTTGATAGGAATGCTTAATACCATTTAACTGCATGTAAGTTATTTGTAAAGAATAGTTACTTGAAGCTATCATTGTTTACTCAGTTATTATTAAATGGAAAAAATTACTTTAAAAATATAATTGCGCATAAACTATTTGTATTAGATAAGAATACTTTAAACCATACAAGTGTATGCAAATTATGTGTATTTGATTGAGTGATTAATTTTATAGGCCAGTCAACTAGTCTTGCGTTATTTTTTGCCGAGAGGTTATGGAATTGCGATCATTGTGCGTTCATACTTACATTCTTCGTGCAGTTTTTTTTTTTTTTTTGGCTCGTAGTCCTCTTGAAAACAATTGATTATCAAACAAATCTACTCAATCCATATTTGGGATTCTAACGGGTTATCATGAAACAGAGAATAACGGCAATGATGGGGTACTCCACACTCCTCAAATCTTCAGAACGTGAGTTTCACTAGAAGATGCAGTTTAACGTTATACACAAGAGACTCTTCTTTTTTGGAATGGATATAGTCCTTCTATCCGAGATACAGTTAGCCAATATTTAGCCTCATCAAAGTGCAAAATTTGGATTAGGAACACTTGGTTCCATATAACTGTGTATAAATTATTTGTATTAAGAATAGTGACTTGACGCTCGAATTTATCACTATTATTATTATTATTATTATTATTATTATTATCGTTCCTCCTACTGAGTGATTTTATACCAGAATTAAGTGGTTGGAGTTCACTGGATTCTAAATGAAATCAAGTTTCCTCAATTCTCTAAGACTCTTCTCAGTATATCTGGCCAAATTGCGAAATTCCCATTGGATCACCTTTCCAACCCAGTCATGCATTATATTGTATTCCTTTGGTGCTAGTGTGCTCCAATTGTTTATTTTGAGATCAATCGACGGATTTCGTTTCCGCATAACGTATACTTGCTATTTTGTTGCGTATTATAGATTTTCGGTTTAACATCAACATTTTCGGTTTAACATAAACATTTCCAATTTAATATAAGGTCTTATGGCGTTTTTGTGCAGCTTTTAGAAGACTTTCAGTTTCTCTCTTCTAGTCTGTCACTGTTGTCTCTCATATGCAGAGCCTTATGCATTGTCATGACCTTTCTTTTCCTTTGGTCTGTTTGTCTGAGTTTCTCCTCTTGTCCCTTTTAAGAATTCTTTAATATCTTACAAGCGGACAGCCCATATTTATCCCTGTTCTGATATTTCTGCAGCAGAGCTTAGTTTCGACAAACTTTCACGTTCTTCTGAGGTACTCTTTAATTTTTTTTATTCTTCATATCCTCTTGTTGGCGTCTGCTTTCAATATTCCCAAATACGAGTACTTTTCCTTCTACCCAAATGTCTTAATTTTTATTTGGTAGTTCTATTATTTTTGTTGTTTTTGTTTTACTACTTTTGATTATCTGCATAGCACATTTTCTATGCTAAATTCCATTCCTATATCCTGGCTGTAAATTGTAATTGTTTGTATCAGGGTCTCTTGTTATTAGACGATTAATCTTTTCCCGGGATTTTGAAAATTTGTAGCTCCCTGTATATTTCCCTTCTACGAGGTTAATTGGTATCGTCGCTATAACGAATTGAAGTGGCGAGATAGTCTCTTTGGAAGATACTTTTTTTGGATTTTTTAATCCCTGCAAGGGTTTGACCACACGGTTTCCGCCCTCCACTTTTCGATGGCATTCGTTATGGAGATTACAATTTTATCGGATATGTTGCACATTTTCAAACACTCTTGTATCTACGTTTGCGTAACTATATCATAGGGCTTCTTGAAGTCAATCGATGCCATGGCTACATTTTCTCGGAAGGGTTGTTGAAGGTTTGCATGTGAGAGGATGCTGGAGACTGAACATAAACTTCATATTTTGACCCCACTGTTATGACCGTCACATTGTGTCTTTCTTGTTCTCTTAGATGCTCAACCAGAGGTCTTGGGGTCCACTCCATCGGGGCTTTTCCGAGGGCCCCCTCGGTCGGGTGTGGCCTTCCCTACCACATCTGGTCTCTACTGTCTGGAAGTCTGCTGGCAACTGCTTTGGCACCCCAAACTCAACTGAGTTAAATAATAATTCAACGCCCACACGATCACCTACTGGATCTTTGAAATCAGATGTTTAATCGTCATCAAGCGGAAATAACTGTCATGCAATTCAGAGGATACTCTCTTCTGGTGCATCACTGTAGTGGCACAATGGGACCTTCACCTTGTCCCATATCATAAGCCTTAATCCGCCCATGCGATCTCTTTCGATTACTGGCCATTGGAATGTGTCACTTGCTTCCGGTGTATCACCTTGGAATAATATTTTGGGGCCGGGTCAAAGGTTAAAATATAACATTCATCCGTTAATTATTTTTCAAAATTCCACATGTGGAATTTTCTTCACGTTCGTCTCGACCACCCTCACACATATTTTACAGAATAATTTACAAGGACAATAAACGGCTGAAAACACAAAAAGAATCACTTGAACCACAGCAACAAAATCTTATTTAGAAGGCGACCTTCTCTCTATGTAACACTTGCCCGGCTAATTATTATCTAAATTTCTCATACTATCTTTGCGTGGTTGGCCATCTTGACATGTGTGCATCAAGGTACCATACGGATGCATTTTTCATCTTCTCAACACAACGGGCCCTCCATAATTCCTTGAAGAAATTTCAAAACCCTAAAAAGGACCATACTCTGGTCCCATATCCTGGTCACAAACTTAGTGACCCTAGTCATTCCAGCAATACATTTCGCCTGGATTCCTCATAACCACACTCCAGTTCATTGCTCAAAGAATTTCATAAACTATAACACAATATCTTCAAGGCCCAAAGCATTCCACAAAAATCCACAAAAATCATGGCCCAAAACAAAGTATCACAATACATCCGAATGTATCACAATCCGGCACGCATGCTGTAAACCACCTAACATAGTCCACGCAAAATACTAATTAGCAATGTGTAACCCATTTTTTTCATTAAGTTTCTGTTTCCATGCCCAATGGTTTGCAAGCCCTTTAGGAAACATGCTTTACCTGATCAAACCCGAGCCGGGTTTCTTTTCAATTTAATCAGGAACCCTCGTGGCTACCAATATATAGGCACCTCGCCTTTCCCAGATTCGTTTCACTTTGCCAAATCACACACGAATCCAAAACACCATCGGGACTGAAAGACTCAGACATTATGCACAAAATTTTGGAGTAGCCACGCCTTTTTTCTTTTATTCCATCCTCGGAACTCCAAACTAAAAAAATAGAAGCCAAATAGGCCCTCAACAGCTTCATGGGTCGGCAAATTCTACGATAGAATTGCTTTCAACAACAATCTGTAAATCCTCTTGAATGAATGTCTGTCCTACTCTCACGTCAGCCCACGATTTCCTCAAAAACAGAAACCCCCCAAAAAATATTTCCTATTCCACGAAAACCCCAAATTCTAAAAAAATCAATATAATTGCAATTATTAGTAAACCTAGAATAAAATCCTCTGTTAACGGTTTTCGTCAAATTTCATAATATGAACAGGAAAAAAAATTTCTAATGTCGCCTTTAAACTCAAACAAACTCAAAAAGTTTCACTTTACAACAAGTCAAAACAATGTTATAATCATAGTTCAAAAATGTTCAGTTTTCTTTTCTTCTTTTTTTTCAATCTATGTAGTGATGTACTGTCTATTTTACTAAAAATGTCTGTTCTTTCTTTCGTTCTTTCTTTTTTTCTCCATATGCTGTGTTCAACAATGTTCAAGTTTCTTCTTCTTTTTTTTCTTTCCGTCTTTTTTTCTATTGTCCTGTACGTTTTTGTTTTTGTTTTCATTTTCTTTTTACTTTTTTCTTTCTTTCTTTTTTTTTTCATAATAAATTGCTCATTCAATGTCCCTTTTTTTTCAACCTTATATCTACCTCTCTGTCTTTACCTTAACACGATAGCTATAGGTCTGCTTCCCAGTTTATTTAATTTCAGTCTATAGTACCATAAATTAAGCCTGATTTATAATACAACTTTTTCAATAGCTTACGAGCATTCTTCTTTTTTTTATTTTTATTTTCACAAAATATCCCAGGTTTTTTTCTAAACAACCCAAACTTTTATAAATTCTGCCAACATTTCCCAATTCAAAATATTTCCGAATCTGCGAATCTTCGCCACACTTGGTTCTGTCAAAATTTTGCGCATCTCTCAATTACATCCAAAACCCTGTTTCAAAATATCTTCCCCAATAACAATCTCAAAGCTTCACTCCAGGGGGAACTCACAAAATACCTGTCTGCATCGTCAGACACAAAAAACATCTGTCTCTTAGTTACTCTGCCTCCACGGCAAGACCGTTTTCAAGACAATACCTATGTCTTCAATAATTGATATCCACAATTTCCACCGCAAAACAACCGGCCTGAAACTACCAGCGCCGAAAATATCGATTCTCCCAACTTCATAAATATCGAAAAATTATATGCGCATTATTCAGACAAACACCAATGTGTGAAATTCATGGACAATACCAGTAATGCTCCCAAGATTCCATCTCTCGGATTAAAATTCTCATTTCCAATCCACAAGTTCCAAACATAAAAACCTGACCAAAAGGTCTTAACTACAGATATGCGGGATTCCAAATCTTGGACTGAAATTCTCATTTTCAATCACCACTTGTCTGGACCAATGAAAAGTTACAACGATTTTTTTTTCTCACAAAGACCTATTTACGATAAAAAATCCCATTGATAAAATTTATCATAAAATTTATAGTTTACGATAAGCTGTCTATCAAAAAACGGACAATATCTGTCCCATAGCCATCTTTGCTCCCTTCTTTTTTCCTCCCTCACTTCGATACAATATTACACATAGCAGTAATTTCAATTTTTATCAAGGGACCACATATTTTTTTTTAAATTATTTCCAATTTTATGCTTCTAGAAAGGCCCTTGTCATTACAACTAATCTTTCACAATTATAATCAAAATTAATCGACAGAGAGATAGAATTATAAGAATGCAGCAATTAACTTACATTTCCTTTTTTTTTTCTTTCTTTTCTCTTTTCTGTTGCTGGTTTGTTCTTGTCTTGTTTTCTTTTTTTTTTCTTCTTCTTCTTCTTCTTTTCTTCCAGCATGTTGCATTGTTTTCTTCCTTTCTTTCTGTTCTCTCTGCGCCGGTCCGTTCCCCTTATTGTGGATGGTTTTTTCTTGTTTTTATTTCTTTTCACTTCTTTCAATTCCAGCATTTTTCTTTGTCCCTCTTCGTTGATGTCGTGTTGTGATGCTTAAGACTGCCGTTTACGGTAACCAGGTTCGTTTCGAATCCTTGAAGAACTCTGCTGGTACAAGCACCAAATTAATATAAATGTTATATACTCACATAAGAAATATGCTTATATACACATATACATGTTCATGCAGCATCACAACGACACCATAATTAAGACGCATGAAGGAAGGAAGCAGGAAGGAAGACGCAAGAACAAAGGAAGCAGGAAGGAAGACGCATGAAGACTTCTTTAGCAACATATTTACCTCTCTCACTTTATTGCAAGGGTTCGGAAGGGTTGTTGAAGGTTTGCATGTGAGAGGATGCTGGAGACTGAACATAAACTTCATATTTTGACCCCACTGTTATGACCGTCACGTTGTGTCTTTCTTGTTCTCTTAGATGCTCAACCAGAGGTCTTGGGGTCCACTCCATCGGGGCTTTTCCGAGGGCCCCCTCGGTCGGGTGTGGCCTTCCCTACCACATCTGGTCTCTACTGTCTGGAAGTCTGCTGGCAACTGCTTTGGCACCCCAAACTCAACTGAGTTAAATAATAATTCAACGCCCACACGATCGCCTACTGGATCTTTGAAATCGGATGTTTAATCGTCATCAAGCGGAAATAACTGTCATGCAGTTCAGAGGTTACTCTCTTCCGGTGCATCACTGTAGTGGCACAATGGGACCTTCACCTTGTCCCATATCATAAGCCTTAATCCGCCCACGCGATCTCTTTCGATTACTGGCCATTAGAATGTGTCACTTCCTTCCGGTGTATCACCTTGGAATAATATTTTGGGGCCGGGTCGAAGGTCAAAATATAACAGTTATTCTTAGCGAGTCCGAGTGTATGTTCGTCCCGGGACCTTTTTTGAATTGTTGTTGCTGTTGTAATTATTATTTTCATTATTATCATTTAAATGAAGCTCTGTGCAAATAAATCATTACATAAAAATACTTACTATAACTATATAGTTGGTAAGTTGGCGACTTTAGTCAAGAGTGACACGAAGGGTTCCCTTTCAATAGCTACTACACCGAGGAGAAGGCGCTTCCCCATTCCCTAGATTGCTCCACTTTACTCTTGATCCTTTACTTATAATGCTGAGTGTTAAACAAGGCAGCATCAAGTACCATTTTTGGTATGACTCATGAATGATACTTGATAGGATATAACTGCGTGCAAACAAATCATTAAAGGTTTGGTTTATACACGGCTTATAGATAAACCGACTAATCTAGTATCAATTCTTCGTAGTGAATTTGAATTTCACTAAATGATCTAGTTTTGTTGTTCTGATTCATGCTAGGAAAATTTGGGGGGGGTATTTAATTGTTCAATGAGGATTAAGACCTCATTCAGCATCGATCAAGGAGTTTCAAAAGGCAAATTCACATAACTATTTGGAAGAATCGTCAAGCTTGGACGTTGGCATTTGTCACGCGCCACATTAAACGCGCAGGTGTGGCACAAAGACTTTTTACGGTGGTTCTGGGCACAGGGCTGTAGCCCAGACACACTTGACATTCCAAAAGTCAGCATCTCCCGCGCCCAGTAATAAACCTAGCCCTTCCGAGGAAGGTCTGAGCTTGGGGGACGGTCCCCTGAGGCTCGAGGAGTAAGTCAGTCTCTGCAGCGTGATGCTAATGCTAGGCCTCCCGGGCACTCGCACCAGTCCGCCTCGAAAGACTCACGTCTCCCCAAAGCAACACAGCCAACCAGATCCGTACCGCTCCCACTACAGCCGGCCGATTGGGTGAATGTTTCTAATGTTTTTGATGCAAAGAAATATCTTTTGGCATCACAAAAAATGGCTATGAGCAGTTCATTCATTTTTCTCACAGAGATTTCTCCCAAATTTTCCCTGTTAGATTCTAAAGTAACGAGTTTGATTTTTTATTTGGTTGGATTTCCTTTTTCTACGCCAAAACTGATTTACTAAAATCTTGGAGATCAATATATTACTCTACTGCCGAGTAAAAAATAATCTTGGATTTACAATAAGTAAGCTTCCTTTGGTATTGGGCAAGATTTTCGTTCATTTTTCTTTTTTTTTTTCAAGCGAAGGGATTATCGAAGATTTTCCTGATTGTCCATGTTAATCTATTTTATCAGGTTTCGGCCTTCCTTAATGTCTGGTATTCTGAAATGATTCAGTGACATTCTCCCATGAGTTTGGGGATTATTATGCACATCGTTATGTTTACAGTTCAATAGATATTTCTCCCTCCCCTCTCTCTCTCTCTATATATATATATACACACACTCACATATATATATATATATATATATATATATATATCCACACACAAACATACACATACAAACACACACACACACACACACACACACACACACACACACACACACACACACACACATATATATATATATATATATATATATATATATATATATATATATATATATGCGTATTCTCTTAACAAAATCTATTAAAACTACTATTCACGCGCTGCAGCGATCTTCAGGCAAATAAATATATTTGAGAGTCGCTCCCACACACACACACACACACACACACACACACACACACACAAAACAAGAATATATTTTGGTTTGGTTTTGTTTGTTGGTTTTATGGCATATCAACCTTTGTAGGTTATTTAACGCGAAATCCATTTTTATGTAAATAATCTGCTCTATTGAAAACAGTTCAGTTTAGCATAAGTACAGTTTAATTGTCAAAAACATTTCTATTTTAAGCTATTCAGTTTACCTAATTCAGTTTAGCATAAGTATGCTGTTAGTTCTATTTAACCCATAGATAGGGCCCTATCAGGTGCTACCACTCCGGGCCAGAGAGGACCTGGGAGCGATGGTAATGAAGGGGTTCCCCGCATTCCCCAAAGCTCCAGCATTGCTGGAACCTCACAATCAGATTGTTTAGTGTCATATCCAGGACACTCGTTATGGGGTGGGGGGTCTTACCCCTCTGCAGAGGTGCAGTCAGTGTATTCTACAGCCCCAGCTGACTGGGCAATACACAGATTTAAATGTCAGACAGTTTTATTTCAGATAATTCAGTTCAGCATAAGTACACAGTTTACACGTCAAAAACAGTTCTATTTCGAGCAATTCAGTTCAAAACTAGTACGCAGTTCCAATGTCAAAACAGTTCTATTTCAAACAATTCAGTTTAGCATAAATACGCAGTTTAAATGCAAAAAATCAGTATAGTGAAAGAAGCCCGGTTTTGTTCTATTTAACCCAGAGATAGGACCCTTATCAGGTGCTACCACTCCGGGTCAGAGTGGACCTGGGAGCCATGGCAATGAAGGGGTACTCAGCATTCACCAAAGCTCCAGCATTGCTGGAACCTCACCATCAGATTGTTTATTGTCATATCCAGGACACTCGTTGGGGGGTCTTACCCCTCTGCAGAGAAGCAGTCGGTGTATTCTACAGCCCCAGCCGACTGGGCAAAATATATTTTGGGTTCTTGCACACAATAACAAATTCCTATGTCTTGTACAACAACATACTGGCTTCAGGAATCCAATTATTTTATAATTTTACTTCTAAGCATACTTTAAATGATAAAACCTTTCATTACCAACGAATGTTTTCTTCAACAGCTTCCTCTGAGCTTTGTATGATGTTTATAGATTTTATTCAAAATTTTACTCATATATATATATATATAGAGAGAGAGAGAGAGAGAGAGTTAGAGTACAACAAATTCAATAAATTCAGTAGCCTATACGCGAGGTTGAAGGAATGTCCCCAACTGACTTTATGAAACTTGCAGTCGTGTGTAGCACTTTATATCTTAAAATATTGTATTATTGTGGTTTTTGTTCTGTACCCTTGATTTACTCTAAATATTCAGGTACCGAGAACTGTAATAAGTTTGCTGAATTTATTACCGTTTCAAACCATAACAAACACTTTTAGACTTTACCGAGCGTTAAGTTTACCATTATTTATAATCCTTTCTTTTACTTAAATTATCTTTCTTCTGCCTTCGCGTTCCGTCACTCCCTCCACTCCTTTCTGCTTTGAACTCAACAAGTTTTTTTTCTTCTTCATACGACAATTGGTTCTCCAACTCCACCTATTCATCGGACTACTCCTTTTTGTTTTATTCCTCTGGTGCAGAACATTGTCACTCTTATGAAATAGTTGATCCTTTCACCGAAATTATTCCTCTGTATGATGATTGTGACAATCTTTGCCAATCTTTAGTAATCGTGATAAGAACGTGTGTGTTGTCGTTCTTGTTTTTTGACCACTTTGCTTTGGTGTTGGTGACCACTCAGATTTTATTATCAACGTTTATTTTCCCCATTCTTCTGATTGTTATCACACACACACACACGAGCACACACAAACACACACACACACACACACACACACATAATATATATATATATATATATATATATATATATTGACCTGTGGTCAATCTAGATCGTTAATATTTCTCGGGCTCATATTTTGATACAATTTACGTTATTTATATTTAGGATATACCGACTCCTTGGCCTAGTGGGTAGAGTGTTCGCCAATGATCCGGGAGACATGGGTCCAATCCCAGGTCGAGTCATACCAAAGACTTTAAAAACGGTACTTGATGCTTCCTTGCTTAACACTCAGCAATATAAGGTGCGTATCAAGGGTAAAGTGGAGCAATCGAGGGAAGTAGTAGCGCCCTCCCCTACACCTCGGTGTAGTAGGTATTGAAAAGGGAGCCTTCTGGTCACCCTCGACTACGGTCGCCAACTTTACTCTATAATTTAAGATATAAGAAGAATTTAAACAACCAATTAGCTTTTTCTAAATGCGATTAAAAAGTCTCTGTAACTGTGTAACAAACCATTCTACAAAATACAAAGCGATATTTTCTTTTTATCGTGGGTATTTTTCAAAACAATTGTTTTTTTTTTTAGCCAAGTTAAGCAGCTGTCTCAGTTACCACCAGAAACTTTGATATTGACCGCTCAATAATATGATATGTGGAATGTATTTTTTACTTAGAACAAACGTGGTGTTGATCTGAAATCTTTTCTAATAATTTTCTCAGAATCTGAAAGAAAATGAGATATATTATTTATTCAGATATCTGCAAATATCAATTAAAGATTGGACTTAATTAAATTTTGTTCAGCTTTTCATTGAAATATTATATGAGACTTTCGTTATAACCTGATGTATATCGGAATCTTCAAGTACCGTCGTAAGAAATGGACACGGTGACCCGAGTTCAGATACTAGACGAGTCTGTTTATATTTCCCATAGCGCTAATACCCTTGAGAAAACTATGGGTCCAACGATTCTCCGTATGGTAGACTAGTATGGTACACTGAATGCAAACCTTCTAAACTCCGCTTAAAAATGGACTTTGTGTCACATCCTTACCAAGGGGTTGGTAAAAATATATACCGGAATCTGAGGCATGTAAAATATTCTTTTCAAAAATTGTCCTATATCGTTAATGTAGAGTAAAGGCGAAGCTTAAGCTTTCGGTTGATCCGAGTCACGTTAAGAATTTCTTTTTGATTTTTATCTATTTTAACTGGTATTTCCATTATTTTTCGTTTTATGCATTTTATCGCTTGTGTGACGGAAAAATTATTAAAATCCCAAGACGGGAATTTATTTTTTTGCACGTGTTAAGACGGGGCGCGGCCTGGCACTTGATCCCTCGTAGAATAAGTTCCAGTTAAGATTCCCCTTTTGGGCGTAGGAAAACTCGCATATTATGTTGGGGTTAATTTGGGGCTAGACTGACCGCTGCTGGCAAGGGGTTTCCAAACTTCACGTTAACACACACACACACCAGGCCACTAGCTCTTCCCACTCCTAGAATAAAGGAAGATATGAGCCTCTAGGTTTTGATATAATAATATTAACTATAGCAGTCGACAACTTCGGTTTCCCGTATAATGTTTTTAAAGGAAAGAATAGGTCAATTTAGGCGAGAATAACATGAGGCGAACGAAGCTGAAAACAAACATGAAATAGACAACTTGACAGGAAGACAACATAATGAATAAACTTCAGCACGTGGGGACATTCAAATATGACAAGATTTTTTATATATATATGCGGACGCACATATTCCCCGTGTCGGCTGTATTATCAGCGGATAATACATAAATATAAATGTCTTTCTTCCTTTTTGCTTTCTTTCTTCTTTCTTTAAATTGGTAGAGAGAGAGAGAGAGAGTAATTGCAGTTCTTAGCTTTTTGACGGCTCCTTTCGGAGAGTATTTTCTCTTTTATGGCTGGCGGACTTTTATATATATATATATATATATATATATATATATATAGCTCTGACTTGAAGGCATAGGTCTCTTGTCCAAGATTCTTTCCGCTTCTTCACCGGAGTCTTGGCCCGAGATTCGCCCTATCTGTTCACGGCGACATCTCTCTTCAAAACTGCTGATCTTCTTTATCCCTATTTCCGCTGACGGAAAGAAAAGGGTGCTACTTCCGCTTTAGGATTCTTGCCAATCATTTTGCCTCTTTCTTCCTCCTTCCCCTGTCAGGCGATTCTTTAGGAATTACTATCTCTTTCACCCGGTCACAGAGTGCAGACCTCTGTTGGCTTTCATTCTGACCAGGATTTGTTACTTCGGCCGCGAGGAATTGACTTAGATTCCCATTCCTCTATTAACGGTCAGTCTTTGCGGCCCGCTAATTCAAACACGGAGGAGTAGGGGAAGTTTCTTATTTCTCTCCTCTCAGTTGTAGACCACGTGACACTTGACATGTGATAAAAAGCCAGAAAAATAAGATAAACTACATATTAATCAAAGATTAATAATATTTTGACGTTGTTTCATCAAAGAAATTAGGAGAACTTAAGACTATTACTACAATAGATAAAAACAAGAAAAATATACACTAATTACAAGTACTAGTCAAATTTTAATAACTTACAATCCTCCATTTAAGAAATTTTCTAATATTCAGGCAGTTTTATTTTTTCCCGTTCATGTCATGCTAAGTATACGGATTATCCTATGTGCCGGCGCAATTTTTGACATATAATGTCAAAAATATGGTTGAAGTGGAAAACAAAATGTTCAATATATATATATATATATATTATATATATATATATATATATATATATATATATATATATATATATATATAACCTGTTAAGTCACGCATAAATCATATATTTTCTGACTTAACAAATGAATACTAACCTTTTGAACTTATTGATAGAAAATTATTTTTGGTTGTCTCCTTCCTCATATATATAATGTATATATTACAGGAATTAAGAATAGCTTCTCACAATTACTTACTTGTATATATACGAATCAATATAATCATGAATCAATATATATATCATATATAATATATATATATTATATATGTGTGTGTGTGTGTGTGTGTGTGTGTGTGTGTGTGATAGGTTTTAGGCCAGATTGTTCAGCAATAAAAAAAGACAGTTTTGGCGTTTGCCAGTACAAGGAAACTCGGTACTTCAAGCTAAAATTTGCTTTGGTTGTTGGCTCTGGTTCAAAGGTTTGCAGTTTATGGTCCCGATTCTTTCTCCAAAATAATATGCGTCAATATTCAATGACATTGATCGAAGAAATGGCAATTTATTTTGACAGCAATTGGACGACGACTTCTTAACTCTTTTCATTCACATCAGACATATGGCTTTGTGAGACCTCTTCAACCGATTTGATCAATTAGGTGTACATCATTTCAAGATGTGGATCAGTAACTGGCCTCTTTAGTGTAACATAATCTCACTAAATCTCTTCCTTTATCTCGTTCTCTCTCTCTCTCTCTATATATATATATATATATATATATAATATATATATATATCCCCAATTATCGAATGTTTGTGAGCAAACTGATTCATAATATTAATTTTGTAATTTTTGAATTTAATAGATCTATTCTCAATTTTTCTTTTTGAGAATTTTTCACATCAGCGTTAGCTGATGGTTTTCTCCTGGAGTTTGAGTGACAGCAAGTCTCCTCAACTCTCCAGGACTCTTTTCAGTATTCTGGCCGATCTAAAAAATGCTGTAGTTTGGTCAGTGTCCACTCCTCCCTTTATTTCAAGCTCCTTCACTCCCTTTATTAATACTTTGGTGACTGTACCAAGAGCACTTATTCCACTTTTTATATTCTTTCATTTTTACTCTATGGTCACCCGGGACAGCAAAGTCCACAAATTCTTCTTCTTCTTCTTCTTCTTCTTATTATTATTATTATTATTATTATTATTATTATTATTATTATTATTATTTATTCCTTGAGAGTTTTTCACCACATCGGCGTTAACCGATGGTTCTCACTGGTGTTTGAATGACAGTAAATCTCCACAAGTCTCCAGGACTCTTCTAACTATTCAGGCCGATCTCAATAATGCTATTGTTTGGATGGTCTCCACTCTTCCTTTTATATCCAAGTCCTCCAGTCTCTTTATTAATCCTTTGGTGACTGTACCAAAAATACCAATTACAGTTGGTATAATTGTCACTTTCATGTTTCATAGCTTTTTCATTTCCCTAGAAAAATCAAGTTATTTATCCTTTTTTTCATTTTCTTTCAATTTTACTCTATTGTCAGCCGGGACAGGAAAGTCCACAATTTTGCAAATTCTCATTTTTTTTAATTATTTTTGGTCAGGTCATCTGACCGAGATTAAATGATCCATTTGTATGTCAAAATATCAGAGGAGTGTTGTATGTCATTCTTGAGGACCGATGTTGGGTTGTGAATATGCATTTCTCATATGGTAAAATTTATCATTATTATTATTATTATTATTATTACTTATTAGAGTTTTTCACATCAGCATTATCTGAAGGTCTTTCACTGACGTTTGAATGACAGCAAGTATCTTCAAGTCTCCAGGACTCTTCTCAGTATTCTGGCCATTCTTCATAATGGTGTCGTTTGGATGGTCTCCACTCGTCCGCCAACTTCCGAACCCTCCAGGCCCTTTAATAAGCCTTCAGTCAGTGTGCCAAAAGCACCAATCACTATTAGTACAATTGTCACTTTCATGTTCCATAGTTTCTTCAATTCTCTAGCAAGGTCGAGGTATTTATCCATCTTTTCACATTCTTTCAGTTTTATTCTGTGGTCAACCGAGAGAGCAAAGTCCACAATTTTGCAAATTCTCTTTTTTTTTTTTTGTTGATTATTATAAGGTCAGGTCTTCTGGCCGAGATTAGGTGATTCCGTGTGTTTGTCAAAGTCCCTTAGGAGTTTATGCGTGTCATTTTCTAGGGACATGTGCTGGGTTGTGCATATACCATTTGTTTGTATGGTCAAATTTAAATTTCTTGAACATTTCCCAGTGGATCACCTTGCCCACCCAGTCGTGTCTAGTCTTGTACTTCTTCTGTGCTAATTTGCTGCATTCGCTTGTTATGTAATTGATGGTTTCATTTCTATCACCACATAGCCTACATTTGCTATTTTGTTGAGTCTTATCTATTCTCGCCTTGATATGATTGGTTCTTATGGCGTTGTTTTGCGCTGAGAGATTCTGTTTCTCTCTAAAGATTTCCTTTTCTTAGCCAGGTCTAGGTTTTGTCGTGTGACATGTTGTTTATTAGACATTTAAAACGAATTGTTTTTTCTTCCCATTTTGGTTTCCTGATTATTGTCATTCTGTTATCTATCGTGTTGTCATATTGTTTCTGATGACTGTAATAAGTCCTCGTTCGTGTTTTTCTATGTAGTTTTCGAGTCGTTGTATCGATGCGTGAACGCTGTCTTCGATGCTGCAAGTCCTCTTCCCCTCTCTTTTCTTGATACATATTGTCGTCTCTGGGATATAATGCCTCGTGCATAGACATTAGTTTCTAGTTCTTTGGTCCATTTGTTTAAGTTCATCTTTGGTTCACTTCAGAAAGGGTCCCGAGTATCTAACGAGTGGTACAGCCCAAGTATTTATTCATTCGATAAGGTGTCTGCAAGAGAGTTTTGTCTTGAGTAGTTTCCTAGTTCTCCTGAGATATTCTTTTTAAATTTTATCTTTCATTTCCACTTGTTTGATGTGTCAGCCTCCAAGATTCCCATGTATTTGTAGGCGTCGTTTTCTCCGAGCGTTCTAATCTTGCCTTGATTTGGTAGTTATATTCCGTCAGTCCCCTGTCATCTGCCACTTTTCATTACCATTCTATACCAAATTCCATTCCTATGTCTTAATATATTCTGCATGTGTATATTAGGGTTTCCAGTTCTTTTTCATTTTTGGCAAATAGTTTGATGTCATCCATGTACATTAGGTGATTGATCTTTTCTTGCGATCTACTAAGTTTGTATCCGGCCGTGCATTTTCTGAGTATGTGGTTAAGTGGCATCATGGCTATTATGAATAGTAAGGGTGATAGTGCATCTCCTTGGAAAATACCTCTTTGGATCTTTGTTTCAGCCAAGCCTTTTCCTCCTGCTGTCAATTCCACTCTCCTGGTTTTCATGGTTTTCTCGATGAAGTTCATGACTTCATGTGATATTTTGTACACTTTGAGACGGGATTTTTCTTGCCCTCGCAAAACTTAAGAGTCCAATCTCCTCAAATATTTTTCCGTCGATGAAGAGAGAAAAGGGAGGGGGATTCATATTTTTCCCGAAAGCCTTGGCCCTCTAAATACAAAACATAGCCTTGTTTAAGATTTGAACTTTGGTAACCATTTTCGACGACATTTACCTTTACACCACAAACGCCTCTACATCATGTAAAACATATCTATCACTTAGGAATTGATTGTTTGATTGATTGGTTGATTGATTTAGAGTCATTTTATGCCGAGAGGTTAGGGAATCCTATTCATAGTACGTTCATATTTACATTTTGTGTAATTGCGTCTTAAGTGTTTTTTTTTATTTACAAAGTTTTATCGTATACACATGATTTTTAAACAGATCTATATGGCCCATAGATGAGAGCTTAACAGGTACTACTACTCCATATCAGAGTGGGCCTGGGAGTAATGGTAATGGAGGGGTACTCTGTACTTAGTAGATCTCCAAAATTCGAACCTCTCTATCAGATGCAGTTTAGTGTTATACTAAGGCACGTCTTTTGGTGAGTGTGGGTGGTTTAACTTCTATGCAGAGGATACAGTCAGCAGGGGATACAGTTGGCGTATTCTAAGTCTTACAGACGGAACGTTTTGAACTTGAAGACCACCCCATTTGAGAGCAGAAAACAATCAAATAATGAATGTAGCAATAAAGAAAACAATGCGAGAAGTGGTTGGTGGTAGTTGATCTTATTCAGCAATTCCTTTGCTTCGTTGATCCTAACCCAGTCCTGCAATCAAGTAAAAAGACTAGAGAAACACTGAATGGCTGCAAGATGAGCCATCATCACACGAGAAGATAAAGTTTATAATCACGAAAGTATGATGTTAGTGTCTTCTTAAAGAGCCACAAGGAAACGTGATCGGATCTGAATAGACAGTGGATTGACTGGAAAGTTGATCTTATCAGAGACGGGCGCGTTAAGATTTAATATGTCTGTCTCCTCAGTGCTTTAGTGCCAGTTTGTTTACGGGTGGTGGACGGGTGGACAGTGACGGAATAGAGTGTAGAATGATTCAATCGAATGTTTTGATTTATGAGACAAATCATTGTTTACATTAGGAAGAGAGATTAAGATATAAATAGATAGGAACAGAATGAGATAGATAGATAGATAGATAGATCATTGGCCTAATGAGTAGAGTTCTCCAGTGGTCCAGGAGACCGGGGATCAATCCCAGGTCGAGTCATACTAAAGACTCAAAAATGGTACTTGATGCTGCTTTGCTTAAAACTCAGCATTATAAGGTAAGAAACAAGAGTAAAGTGGAGCAATCCAGGGAATGGAGTAGCGCCCTCTCCTACACCTCGGGTCATTCTCGACTAAGGTCGCAAACAACAACATATGAGCAGTCTGAAATAGATAAATACTGCGATTAATATGAAGAAACTTTAATATGTTTGTTGGTCGGTAGATTAATAGATATGAAAAGATTGAGATCGATCAATTAATCAATGAATAGAGAAATAGATTACCATCACTCTGTCTGTTTGTCTCTCACTCTGTCTCTATCTTTCAGTATATATATATATATATATATATATATATATATAAACTACCTATGTATATATGTTTTAATGGAGGTAGGTTGACAAATATATAAGAAAATACAAAGATTGATTGATAGACAAATTGGTTCACACACTCTCTCTTTATTTCTCCCTCTTCCCCTATCTCTCTATCTCTCTCTTTCTTTCTCTCTCTCTATATATGCATATATATATACTAACTATATCTATAATACCTATATATGTGTTTGTTTTAATGAAACACACACACATAAGTGCGTGTGTGTGTGTGTGTGTGTGTCTATATGCGTGTGTGTGAGAGATAGAGAGTGAACATACTGACTTGGTAAGCAGACATCTAACAAGCTGCCCAACTAGATTTGTACGGATGAATATAGATATTAATGGATTAACAAATCAATAAAATTACATAGTAAAAATAGGAAGAAGAAAAAAAGATATGAATGAGGACATATATAAACAGAACACAGCTCTATAGTAAGAAAATGGTGTACAATATATCCAAGAACTATCCAAACCAATAATCTTCATATTACGCTCCTTATTTGCATACTGATGAAGTCTTTTTATGTCCTTATATATCTATAATATTCACCATGCATTAATTGAGGTTATACGCATCATGTGGACTCGCTCTATTGACTTTTCTTTCTTACACATATGAGAAGAAATATATAGTTGAATGAGTAACGCAACGGTTATCGTCGAACAAAAATGGACTCGGCTAGCCAAGTTCATACTCTGGATGGTTCTGTTTGCATTTTCCTTTGTGAAAGAGCCCTAATACACATTTGTAGCCGTATTACCATGATATTGCCTAAGTATATAACAGCTGTGTGGTGTGATGATCTGAAAATGACCTCGGTATTGTCAGATGCAGAGTAAGGAAGTGCAAGTGTCATCGAAAAAGACTAGCAGAGTGAAAAAGCATATTATCAGTGCAAAACTAATATAGCTTCTCTTCTCAGCTTAAACTGTGGGCAAAAAAGTGGGGCAAGATACGCTGTTTAGTTTTAATATGACAACTAGTCTTTGAAAAGAAAATAACTTTGAATTAGAAACTCCTATGAGGATAATAATACCAAGCTCTGTAGAACTTTGCTCTTCCCTCGAACAAAATCTGTCGTGAAGAGATAAGATTTACTGCAGGAGAAACTGCAGTTCTTGTATAAAATCTTGCTCAACGGTTGGATTTCCAGGCAAACTTGCAAATTTACCATCTCACTAAATGATGGAAACTATAGGCCAGAACATTATGGTGAGTACGTGGCGTGGGATGGATGACCCACCCTCAGAAGCTGAGAGGGATAAAGAACATCACCGATGTGCTCGAAATAGCGACTTGTGCACTTGCGAGCCGATCGACGGGGGATATGTAAGCCACCCACGGGAAATTCATTCTACCCGCGGTAGATTTAGCCGTTAGCAAATAGGTTCTTCTTTGATTTCACCACTTTGCTCCCGAATCAAAGAATCAAAGCTAACAATGAAAACACACCGGTTCTCCTCCTCCCAAAAAATTCAAACAAGCGGCATCTGTCGTCAAGATGATACTCTCTACGTTTTCAGGCATTGAGGGAGGGCTCATGATTCATTTCTGCAATATGGTCAAACCATTAATGTGAACATGCGTCAAAATTCTAGCAACTGATTGATTAGTTTTAATACCATGAGAACCCATCTAGGTTAATTTTATCTCTAGATTTTAAGGAATTATGTTCATTCTACATATTTACAATTTTTGTGCACTTGTTTCTTGACAAAAGTTCTTTTTTGTACAACTAGTAAATCGAAAAGTATAATTTTGAAGCAGATCTATTCGACCCATTGATGGGACTCCATGTCAGGGTACACCCGGGAATAAAAGCAATGAATGGGTACTCCTCCCTCTCTAGACATCTAGAACTGAAGCCTCGCCATCACATGTAGGTTAGAGTTCCTAAAGAGATGTAGTCTGCGTATTCTAAGCCCCTCGGAGAAAGTGACCCAAACATTTAGGACGATAACTATGCTAGCAATGCCATAGATCTCAACAACCCAGCTACTGTTTATTCGGATTTGCTCAGATCTGAAAAAATGCCATATAAATAAATATGCGCGCTTATTGAATTCCGATAAGCAAACTGACATCGAAATAACTGACATCGGGAAAAAATTAACGGAAGGTAAAAATATCGGTAAAAAAAAGGCGCGACCACCATAAAAGTGGCCAAAACTAATTTCGGTTAATGGGTTGGTTGTATGGCTCAAAGAAGAAAGCTCAGATAAGCTGGAAACTAATATGCCAAAAAGTTACACCACTTTGTCGACGGGGTTTACAATAAGCCGACTCTACCCCATTCAAACAGCTAACACCCCCTTCCACCTAAAAAAAGGAGTGTCCCAGGTATAATACTGAATTGCATCAGGTAGTGAAGCACAAATTTTGGAGATTTAGTTAGTGTAGAGTACACCTTCATTGCCATTATTCCTGACCCAGGAGAGTTATGGCTTCTAGGGTCCCATGTATGTAAAGATTATCTGTTTCCTAATGTTACATATTCATTATGACCATGGAAAAAACACTTAGGAATCAATTACATAAAAAACGAAATATGAACCTATCCTCTTGGCATAAAATAACCCAACATGGGTTGAGATGCCGTTAAATCAATCCATAAGTTAATCAATCAATCAACCATCAAAACAACGATTTTCTACCTGTGGGTATCGTTCTATACCGGTTTTTTAAGATCCTATCTAATACAAAGAATTTTCAGACGATATCAAGTATTCCACTCTCATAAGAAATACTTTGCTCTTTGATATTCCTATATAATACAAATAATCTATGCATGATTATTTGGTTTTAAGTTATTAATAATAATAAACAGAATCTCTCCTAATAGCAGAACAAAACAACGCGATAAGAACCAATCATATAAAAGCGGGGAGAGATAAGACTCAACAAAATTGCAAATGTAGGCTATGTGGTGACAGAGACGAAACGATCAATTACATAATAAGCGAATGCAGCAGATTAGCACAGAAGGAGTATAAGACTAGACACGACTGGGTCGGCAAGGTGATCCACTGGGAGATGCGCAAGAAATTTAAATTTGATCGTACGAACGAATGGTACATGCACAACCAAGCACCCGTCCTAGAAAATGACACACATAAACTCCTATGCGATTCTATATACACACGGATCACCTAATCTCGGACAGAAAACCAGACCTTATAATAATCAACAAAAAAAAAAAGACAATTTGCAAAATTGTCGACTTTGCTGTCTCGGCTGACCACAGAATAAAACTGAAAGAATGTGAAAAGAAGGATAAGTACCTCTACTTTGCTAGAGAATTGAAAAAACTAAAGAACATGAGATTGGTGCTTTTGGCACAGTAACAAAAGGCTTATTAAAGGGCCTGGAGAAGTTGGAAGTTGGCGACCGAGTGGAGACCATCCAAACCACAGCATTATTGAAAACAGCCAGAATACTGAGAAAAGTCCTGAAGACTTGAGGAGACTTGTGTCACTCAAACTCCAGTGAAAAACCATCACCTAATGCTGATGTGAAAAAGAAGGATGTGAAAAACTCTAATATAATAATAATAATAATCTTTTGTAAACATTTATTTTTTGAAGTAAGTATTCTTAATTCAAATAATCTGCTTAAAGCTATGTAGTTTCAAGTATTTCCGTCTAATACAAACAATTTTCAAACAGTTCTATACGACACACAGATGTTATTCTAACAGGTAACCCCTCCGATGGAAAATGGACTTCGGAGTTTTAGCCATAAAGGTGTGACTCTATACTACCCAGCGCTTCGGAACTAGATCCTCACCACTGGCTGTATTTTAGAGTCATACCAAGGATTCAACGTTGCAAGGGGCTGTCTTACCCTTTTGCAGAGTAGGCGAGGTCTAACTCATACTCACGAGCGAAGCTAAATGAACACACCATTATAGGTGAATGGAATTCTCACTTGGTAACACATACTTCTGGTCTAAGCGAAGCTAAGTAAATGACCTGGGCACGTCGCTTGGTGTAATAGTTTGTGAATTAAACAGGAGAAGCATTTTTAGTGAGTTTGATTCTTACTGAGTGAACCATACTCGTAGCCTTTTGTCAAATTAAGTTAAGCTTTCTAGATAACTTGGCACTTCGCAAAAAGTAATAGACGAGACTACCAGACCCTTGATAATGAGTTCGAATCTCACTGGATGTCTAATACATCCGGCCTTGTGGTAAATTAAACTGCGCTTGGTAAATGACAGGAGCATCCGACTTAGTTCAATGGTTGGTTGGCTGGTTGGTTGGTATTTTCGGCATGTCAACTCTATTTATTTTATGCTGAAGTCAATTTAATAAATACAAAAAATGTATCTTCATTATAATTTTAGACAGTTCGACTCATTGGCTCAGTGGGTAGAGTTCACCAATGGTCCGGGAGACCTGGGTTCAATCCAGGTCACGTCATGCCAAAGACTTTAAAATGGTACTTGATACCTCCTTGCTTAACACTCAGCAATATTAAGTCCGTATCAAGGGTGAATTGGGGCAATCCGTGGAAAGGAGTAGCGCCCTCCCCAACACTTCGGTGTAGTAGCTATCGAAAAGGGAGCCTTCAGGTCGCCATCGACAACGGTCACCAACAACTAAACACATAATCCTGAACAGATCAATTTGACCTACAAATAGAATCTGAACAGGTCCTACCACACCGAATCAGACTGAGCTTGTGGATAATAGCAAAGAACGAATAACTACCTGCTCCCCAAAGCTGCAAAACTAGAATCTAACTTGCAAAGGCAGTTTAGCATCGGAATCAAGAATTTTCCATTCTTTAGGTGGGTTTTACATCTTTATAGAGGATGCAGTCAACGTATTCTACGCTTTGCCAACAAGGCAGATTGTGTAATGGTTAACAAGTTCGGATAATCAAACCATTCTTAGTGCTCTGTATTCCCGATCTTGTACGAAGCTGAGAAAATGACAAGAGTTAGTAAGTTTCTTTTAGATACATTACTCAGAACTTACTACCACTGGCAAAAAATATGGAATTCCCACACTTAGAGGATGTTCTCTTGTTAAACTAATAATAGATAAGACGCTATACACTCTTTATTTGATAAGTGAACTTTCTAGTTTCATAAAATATTCTTTAAACCAACTAGATTAGATCATTTAAATTAATGGTATGTATATATGATCAGTCGGTGATAGATCAATAGATCTAAACAAAAGAGAATTGACTCAAAGATTGGGACCTAACAGGTAATGGTAATCACTTTGAGAAGGAACATACTGGTGAGTCAGATTTCAGTCCAAGAAACCCTTACAGCTTATTCCAATCTAATATTGGCTCTAGGTACCCTATAATTCTAACCTTGAGGCACTAATACAAATTATGGATATTTTGACCGCACCTAATGTTTAACAAACTTGTTTTCCAAAACCAATATGTCTATCATAGGTAGTACATTAAGGCAATAAACCAGACCCCAATCATATCAAAAGCTTGTGACGAAAAGTTTAACTTGTTACCAATTCGACTAATTGCTGCAATAAAATGATAGAATGTTAGTGAAATTTCTCCTGGAAGCTATAAGAAATATAACGGTATATTTGCTCCGGAAATCTGAGACCATATTTTAAAAAATAGTTGCTCTCCAAGGAATTCTTGCTTGTTCATTCATTAACACTTTTGATCTATTTTTGCGTACATACTGTATCGATCATAAATAAATACTCTTCAAAGAATTTTATTCTCAACCAAAGGTAACAAGACTTTGATTATTTCTAATTGGAAGTTATATAATTGAAACGGATATCATTGTGTGTTATTTATTTTCAGGCATTACAGGA
The DNA here is from genome assembly GCA_963585895.1 of Sepioteuthis lessoniana. Lineage (NCBI taxonomy): Eukaryota > Metazoa > Mollusca > Cephalopoda > Myopsida > Loliginidae > Sepioteuthis > Sepioteuthis lessoniana. Next base: position 55,522,440 of record OY757912.1, read on the forward strand.
CTGAAACTTTGGAACCAAAAATAAAATTGTAACCCCTCTGTAAACAAAAATAAAATTGTAACCCCCTCGGTAAACAAAAATAAAACTACATAAATAAGGTCTGTATTCATTTTTCGACAGATAATTTCATTTTCCTTGGATTGATTAGTTGATTGGCATTAGAAATAGATCTTCACCATCAGATAACATGTCATAATCAGGATGCTTTATAAAAAGGATTTTACCTCTTAGCAAAGGAAATAGTCTGCGTACTCTAATCCCCACCGACATGGGGGGCATATGATTAGCTACTACGTTAAATGCAGTAGAGTTTGGTCATAAATATTACCTAAAGAATATTCGTTTCGATAGTAATAATGTTCCACTGAAAATAATACAATCGTGATATATATATATATATATATATATAAACTAACTTTTTATAAAAGAAATTTCGATTGTTTTTATGGGTGATACAACACACACGCGCGCGCGCATAATCTGTGACAAGGATGGAGTTGTGGACTGGTGCATTGTCCTACTGGAAATGCCACTGAGCCAATTTGAAGATTACTGGCCTCTTTCGAATGAATCTCTTTCTGAACTCCCTTAAAAACTCAACATAGCATTCCTTGTTGACTATCTGTCCAGTGGGAATCCAGTGCATGTAGATCATGCTAATGTTGTGAAAAAAAGGGAACATCAAAAGTTTCTGGGTGGATTTGCTCTGACTGGCCCTCTTGGCTCTAGGAGAGTCAGCATGCTTCCACTGGGAACCCTGTCTCTTGGTCTCTGGGTCATAGCAGTAGATCCAGCTTTCATCGCAGGTCACCAGAGCATCAAGAACTGCAGGATCAGAATTGATTAGCTCGACCATCTCCCTGCTGTCATGACAACGTATTTCTTTCTGATCTTCTCTAAGCACCCTTGGGACAATCTTCATGTAAATTTTCTGCATCTTTACTTCCTCGCGGATAATTGTGTGTACAGTTCCCACACTGACATCAAACTGTGCACTTATTGTCTCTATAGACACGCGACGGTCCTTATCCATGAAATTCTTTATTTGGCCAATAAACTCTGGTGTTCTGACTTCCTTACTTCTCCCACACCTCTCATCATCCCTCACAGACTTCCTGCCTTCCTTGAATCTCTTATGCCACTCAAAAACTGATGCTCGATTCTTGCAAGATGCTCCAAAAGCAGTCTGAAGCATTCCATACGTTTCTGTAGCATTTTTTCTAAGTTTAAAACAGAACTTTATTGCATATTGTTCTTCTAAAGTGTCCTCAAGTCCTGATTGCATTTTTGAAATTCACCAGTTGTGACAATCAGGCTTTAGTAGGGTGTATTCCAATTGCTGCTGTAGCTGTTCATTTGAAGCTGAAATCCTAAAAATTGGTCAGTCATCTCATAAGTTGTATTGCAATAGCATACTGAATTTTCGAGAGTCTACGTCAATGTTAAATGTCATGCCACCAGCACGGATATCTCTGAACTTCTCTCGCCACTCCTCCCTATTGTTCATCGCGTCTGCCAGGTCCTCAGGGTTACATCCCGTATCCTCAGAGAGCTGCTGTATGTAGGTTCGAGCTGGTCTCCCTGCTTTTGTTTGGCCAAGTGAGGGGGTCCATTGGAGAACATCACTTATGGTCTCATCCCCGCTTCTCCAGCAGTGTCCATCATGTCTGGTTCGTCTAACTTCGTTAGTTTTCGTGATGGGAGGTAGGTGGCTGTACAGCTGCTGCTTTATAGGGTGTTGCTTCTAGGATTTGTTCAATATTGCTCGCAGCATTTTTGTGTAGTTGCTGTCTAGCTTTTTCTCCATCCATTTAGTCTGCGTCCATTTGCGCATCCATATAGCAGTGTCGACACGACCGCTGCTAGGAAGAAATTGCGATTCATTCAGGTCTGACTTCTATATGACCGATAACCTATCTAGTGCTGTCCATGCTTTTGCTAGTCGTGTGTCGATGTCTTTTTCGGTTGATGAGACACTGCTTTCTTGGTAGGTAAACTTGTCAACTAGTTTCAGAGAGCTACCGCCTAGTGTAGAGATGTCGCCCGTTTGATTTATGCACATGTAATCCATTTTGTGTGCATTGACATGGAGGCCAATGCCTCCAGCGGCTCGTTCCAGACTATGCAGTAGTGTTTTTGCTTGGGCAGGTGTATTTGCCAGAATTGCTATGTCATCGGCGTAATTGGCGTCGCTTATTGTTTTTGTGGGGTATCTTCTGCTTCTTTTTTTTGTCAGCTCGAAACCGTTTTCTTTGATTTTATCAATCGATATTCTAAACGTGTAGTCTAGGCAGATGATAAAGAGATATGGGGCAAGTATGTATCCTTGCAGTACGATGCCGAAGTAGTCTGTGTCTCCATCTGGAGAATGCACTTTCACTTTGGTGTTGCTATAGAGAATCATTATAGCTGCGACGGTCTCTTTTGGTAGGCCATATGCTTGTAGAATTTGTTCCATCTTCCCTCAGTGAATGGAATCAAAGGCCTTGGTAAAGTCGACAAATAGTATTGTCACCAGTAGGTTTTTTGCCCGTACGCCTTCAAGGATTCTACGGATGGTCAATATTTGTGAGGTCGTGGGTCTATTTCTTCGGAAGCTATTTTGGTTCTTCCTAAGAAGGTTGTCAATTTTGGGTTCTATGCGGTTTCGTAGTAGGGCATTGTATATTTTGGTTGCTATGGATGTAAGTGTTATACCTCGGTAGTTCTTGACTAATTCGAGGTCACCCTTTTTAGGGAAAGGGAGGATGCATCTCTTCATCCATTTGTCGATCGGATTTTGATTATAAACTGCATTACAGTGTCGTCGCAGTATGTCGTCAAATTGTCTGGGGGAATTTCTTCTCGCCCTGTGGCTTTTCTATTTTCAATTTTTCTAAGTACTGAGTCGAGTTCTACAGTAAACGGTCCTAGCTTAATGTCTAATTGCTCACAAACAATTCTCGTGATTGGTTTTTCGGTGGGTTTCCTCGTAGATTCTCGAAATGCTGCTTCCACAGTTTTATTCTTTCTTGTTGGTTATATATATATATATATAGTAAACAATTTGGTAAATCTAAATCATCATCACCATCATCAAGGCGTGTGACAGCTCAAATTCCTTTGCTTTTCTCTTGCCATCCATCTCAATCCTTTATCACTCTTTGTAAATTGTCAATGTTCCACCCAGTGTCCGCAGAGAGTGGACGAATGTAATTTTTAGAGTTCGGCCAACTCTGATATGTCCATGTGTCACACTTCCTAGGTGAACGTTGCTTATGGGTTTGTCCTTAAATCACCAGAAGTGCTTTGCTTATCTTGCTCGTTTTAATTGAACAGTTTGTTAGATTGAAGGTAAATTGCCGTTCAAAAGCTGTTTTGAAGGTTGCTACTTCCAAGATATACCCAAAACAACATGCAGCATGCTTTCGTGGTTCCAGTCTAGCTTTTTTCTCCAAATGTTTCTTTAGAGTTCAATTGTAGCGACCATACAATAGTGCTGACTCGGCTACTATTTAGAAAAATTCCCGTTTTCTAAACAGTAAAATATTTTGTAATTTATATATATACCATACATATTATTTTCATATTAAAAATGTGTCATTTTTTGTGCAAAAAATAGGTTCGAAAATCTATAATTTCTGTACCAGTATTTTTGAAACTATTGACCAATCGGCACATTTGCGCTAGTTTTAAAATATCTTCGAGAACTCGCAGACGAAAAATTTGAAGGATCAAAACCAAAAATAATTCAAGAAATCGTTAGATTCCTAGATTGTTAAGAATTCATTTTTTAACCAATTAGATTCATAGATCAATCATCAACTTTTTAAAATCTGATTTCGAGCCTACTTCATCTTATAAATGATGAAGAAATTGATATTTTCTTTATTAGGTATGGATTCATTTTATATCTACTTAACTACCTTTCAGTTTATTTCTCTTGCGTGAAAATCTAGATTCTTTTCTTTGAAGAATGAATTAAATTTCAACATCGGTTAATCTATCTTAACTTGAACGAATATGTTACTATTTACAAAGATTTCGGGCCATTGGCCTAATGAGTAGAGTATTCACCAATAGCCAGGGAGACCTGGGTTCAATCCCAGGTCGAGTCGTACCAAAGACTCAAAAATGGTACTTGGTGCTGCCTTGCTTAGCCCTCACCATTATAAGGTAAAGATCAAGGGTAAATTGGAGCAATCCAGGGAATTGAGTTGCACCCTCCCCAACACCTCGGTGTGGTAGCTATGAAAAAGGGAGCCTTCGGGTCACCCTCGACTAAGGCCGCCAACTTTACTTTTACTTATATGACAGCCTAAGCTTGCCAATGAAAATACCAGCAGCAGCCGCTTATACGTTTAAAGCATAAACTCATTTCTTTCTCAGATATTGACGCACTGACGCACAGAACTTTTATATATATCCCTTAGACTTGGTTAACAAAAACTGCTATATTTTCATGCATGAATCTTCAGTTTCTCTCTTAAATATTTGCGCTCTGACTAATGTTGTCTTTGTTTACACGAAAAGATTTTGTAACTTCTGTTTTTCAGCAAACCTTTGACTCAATTTAAAAAAAGATTAAAATTTATTAATTTCTTAATTGGAGTTTTATTAAGTTATTTTCTTCACTTCTGTCTGCTACAATGTATGTGCGTGTGCGTGTGTGTGTGTGTGCGTGTGCGTGTGTCTGTGCGTAATTCACCAAATTTCAAGGGTACACTGCTAAGAGACCAACGTGAAATGAGTGTCTATTATTTTTAAAGAATCAAAAGTTGGAATTTGTAAATCAAATGAAAGAGAAACTTGGGCTGGTCAAACTAAAAAAATAAAAATAGAACAAAATAAACAAATGCTTTTACATAAACATTCATTGTCGATCAATCAATATACTAACATGATTGGTTGCCATGTTTTTGCTTCTGCTGGGCAAAAGTCACGTGTCATTAGGCGGGCAAGCATCGAACCACTACTAGTAAAAAGTTTTTTTTTTTTTTTTCGTCTCCCGTCTTGAGTCAATAATTTATCGAATCAGTAGAGGGTCGATATCATTTTATGATTACAGCCAGTTGAACCTAGGCTTATATTTATTTAGTGAATTCAGTTTACTCAAACATAAGACTGGACTTTAGGTACTGCAGACATTCTTTGATCATAGCCCTCGCTACAGTTCGACCAGAGCCTCATGTTTTACTGTATAGCTGACTGATCATATCTAGTCAGTTCAATATCTCTTCTCTCTGTTTTTGTCTATGTCTATGCCCCACACCCTCTCTCTCTCTCTCTCTCTCTCTCTCTCTCTCTCTCTCTCTCGTTATATATATACATATACGCACATATATACATGTGTGTGTGTGTGTGTGTGTGGTGGGGTATAATGTTGTCTTTTTTATGTTGTGTAATATCGAGTGATCTAATGTTTGGTTTCTTTGTTTGATAGCATATCAACTTGCGGGGTTTATTTAATGCCAAAGTCATCTTTGTAGAAGACGAGTGGTACTACGTAACCCATACTATTTAACCTAAGGGTATCAGTCAAAATATGAAGTGAAAAGAACGAGTGGAATTCAGAATCGCTTGCTACCATTACAGTATTTAGTCATTACATACGCTCAATCCTTACTCTATAGTTTAAATAAAATATGGTTTTTGATACATTTATATATGAATACGTAGCAATGTGACAAGCCATTTCGATGTTTAGGTTTGCAAAGGTGATAAATTTAATTATATATCATAAAAGATTACTTAAGTCGCCTATAGAGATGAGTTAACATCGAAACAATCTATCTGATTTTCACGCGTCAGTGTATATATATATATATATGTGTGTGTGTGTGTGTGTGTGTGTGATCTGACAATAATATTTATTCGTAATAAAACCTTTATCTATACATAATTTAAACTGTGGAGAGGTCAGTTTTTCTGTCTATATATCTATCTATCTCATTCTGTATTGATCTATCAACTAGCCCTGTAGACTGAAGCTGTAGAATACACCAACTGCACCTCTGCAATAGGTAAGACCCTTCCATTATTGAGGCCACCTGTTGGACGTGGAGAGCGACCCGAAGTTGTCGAGGACGGGATCTTGGTGGTTGAGCAGTTCGTCACCCGGTATCCCAAGTTACAACATGACCTGCAACATTCCACTTTGTCCTTTACTGACCTAGGCGGGTGGTCATTGAGGCCTGACTCGATCACTTGGCAGGTAATATCAAGCCTTAGCACTTACATGATTGTCCCTACCATATTATTCGAATTGCTAGGTACACACATGCACCCAACCCTTGAAGGTACAAGACGGTGGTGACTCAGGGTCTATAGCGCTGAAAAAATAAATGGCTTTGAGTGTTCTGCGTATGATACTAAACTGCAACTGATGGTGAGGCTTCAGTCCCTGAGTTTGAGGAATGTAGAATATCCTTCATTACTATTGCTCTCAGATCGAATCTGACACGAAATTATAGTACCTTATGGGTCAAATAGAACTCTTCAATCATTTAGCAAGGATTATCATAAATAGTTATTTGAAATACTGCAATGTACAAATTATTTGCTTTGGATAAAAATACTTGCTAAATAGAAATACTAATATAAAATCGTAATAATTGAAAATAATTGGACTCGAAAAATAGTCACCTAAAAAGTATCCACTAACAAATCATGCAAACAAGCACACACACACACACACACACACATATATATATATATATATATATATATATATATATATAAACAGGATTTGGCTTTCAACAACTCACAAGGGTTTATATGCCATAAAACACAAACCAATTAATCATCTACCTCTCTATCTGATTATGTTCATGTACGTATATTATTCAGTCCAGTTAAACCAGAGTCGGAAAAAATTCCGTCATGACAAAAAAAAAAAAAAATCATTCAAATATGAACATTTAAATTTTCTTGGTAAAGAGCTCAATGTAACTGACATCACCAAGCAATAACTCCTTTAAGAAAAGCAAAAACCGATCACATTAGGATTATGAATTTATTTCTATGCTGTTATGGGTATTGATATGAATCAATAACACCAAAAATAACAGGACTTCTTCAGATCTAATGGATAAAATAATTACAGTCAGAATAAACATAGGAGAGAAGGGTGGGAGTGGATAGAATAGGAGTGAAGAGATTCCTCCCCATTTGTCCACTTCCGGTTTTCCTTTTTATTACCGGTTGGAAACATAAAAAAGTAACTAGACGTATATTCTAAACTCGCTTTCTACGGCAAATTAATTTTTTGCTTTTTAAAACTTAAATTCTAAATACATTTCAACGTAAATCTCCAGATTTGATAATAATTTAGGGAATTATAACATTTTTTAACCTCACGTAAAGATTACAGTAATACCTATCTTAGATTAAATTCAAAATTTGAAATTAAAATTTTTAATTTTTATCATTAAGGTTTTTCGGACTATTGTCTTCATCTTTATTGTTATTTCCATAACGTTTCGGCCGATATGTCCTCTGGCCTTCTTCAGGTGTTTGTCGAACTCGGGAACCTTCACGGAACTTCGAACTACGTCCTTTATTGAAACCACGGGGGTCGCCTGTTCTGATTCCGTTTGCCATAACCGGGTACAAGTGTTAAGTATTCCTGTAAATTACTCGCCTGCAAGGGATGGAGTAAACACAGTTCTTGGTCATGTTGAATTCCTTTGGTGGTTTGACCCGGAAGAGATACCTCCGGAGAGTTGAACCACTTGTGAATACTGTCCTAATGTCATATGGGCTACATATCTTTTTGATCCTTTCGGCTAATCTTTTGACATAGGGCAGACATACCGTGGTGAGTTTTCGGGTATTATTATTATTGTTTACTCCATCCCTTGCAGTTGTGGTAAAATATACAAAGGTGAGACAGGTCGGCCACTAAAAGTAAGGCTATAAGAACATCGGAAAGCAATAGTACGAGGGGAGATTGAAAAGTCGGGTATGGCGGACCATATATGGAAGGAAAATGGAAATCATCTCCCCTTAAAGGACAAAGTTGAAATAATTGATATGGCTGAACATTGGAGGATTAGACGCCTTAAGGAATCAGCACAATGTTGGACTACAATGACCTGCTGACTAGACCAAGTATAGAGGTGAATACAATATGGGAACCGATAATCAAGAAGGTTAGATAAAAAAAAAAACAAAAGAAAACTGAAATCTGAATATGAGCACAGGTAAAAAATCATACATAATTGTAGTAATTCTAGCTAAAGTAAGAACATTAAGTTTATAATACCCAAAAATTCACTCTGAATTGTCCAGTAGGGCACATGGCGTAACGGTTATAGGCGTTGGTTCCCTGAGCTTCTAAGAAGACAATCATCTGCAGGTTCAATCCTCACTACAGGCGAGTAACATACAGGAATACTTAAAACTTGTACCCTGTTATGGCAAACGGAATCAGAACAGGCGACCCCCGTGGTTTCAATAAAGGACGTAGTTCGAAGTTCCATGAAGGTTCCCGAGTTCGACAAACTCCTGAAGAAGGCCGGAGGACATATCGGCCGAAACGTTATGGAAATAATAATGAAGACAATAGTCCGAAAAACCTTAATAATAAAAATCAACAAGCTTTGTCTCAGAAATTTTGACAACTAAAATTTTTAATTCAAAATTTGTATTCGTACCCATTAATTCAATTACCTTTCCATTGAAAACGTACGTTCACATCACATGGTGTCTTCCCCTTTTTTATTTTATTCATTTCGCCTCAAATCTCAAAATAAATCCTACTTTTTTTTTTTTTTTTTTTTTTTTTTAGTGTTTAATTAACTAAGGAGTTTTTATTTAGGCTGTGGTTGCAGACACTTATTCAGCCAATGTGAATGCATATAAGATTTTCCTTGATATGTTTGAGTAGGATAAAAAGAACCACGTAAATATTCTCAATTCTCCCCCAAAATATTTCTTATTTTTTATTCAGTACATATATCTAAAAAATTCGAAATAGCTTACGGAGCTATCCACTATAAGAGAGTTTGCTGAAAGAATTTTGGAAACTTATTCTCCAAAATATATTTTTATTTGTGAACAACACACTGAAAAGGGACTTAAAATTGCTGCAAAAATTGTTGTGAATGTATTTTACAACAACAAACAAAAACTTACATCGAGTAAAGTTCGAAAATAAACAGTCAAATATTTTTAAAAAGGCAAAGGTCAAAATAAAATTGATTTATAGAAAAATTGTTGGAAAGTTTTTTGTTTTTTGTTCTTTTTTATTTGTATTTATTTTGTAGTGCAACAAAAAATTTTAATAATAATTTTTGTTTGTTTACAATCATCTATAATTACATTTCTGAAGAAAAAGAAAAAAAAACACTTTGTGTCTATGAATCAAACAATCCGAATAGACGACTGAAAATCATAAAAGCGAAGTAACTCACAGCCGTTTATAATTCGTTGACAAAATATAAAATTTTAGTGTTGAAAGGAATAAAAATAACGTCAGATAAATTCTGCCATCATGATTATATTATTTTCTCTGTTTAACTTTTAAAGTTAATTCTCTTTTTAGGTCAATTTCATGAATGGGTTATTTATTTTTTGTTTACATCAAGTCGACCAGTTAGCTTTCGGCCTTGAAATGTGACATGCTGATCCGTATTTACAACTTGGACGTGGACTGACATAGACTGAAGTATATGAATATATTTACCAAAAGAGATAGTGTTTCATTCTTGATTAGTTCAGCACTTATGCCATTTTCTCTTACTCTTCAACAAATAGTTTCTTATTTAGTCACCAATGCCCCCTCCCCTATTGTTACGTGACAGTGAAGTTAGCGACAAATTGAGTATCTCACTGGTCGTCATATAAAAAGATTTTTGAACGGAATAACTGAGTCTTTTTAGCAAAGACATTAGAAAGTTTCTAGTAAACACTGAAGAGGCAGATATCGTGGATATTTCTAAGGATTAATACAAGAGTTAGCGTGCACTACTGAAACCATTCAGGAATAATTATTATTATGAGGTTTCAATAAAATTTGTTGTTTATTTGAATACTAGTTAATGAAAATTGACCTGTAGTGGAATGGCATAGAGTGTTGGTTGATTGGGTTGTATTGCATATCAATCCTTATAGGTTATTTAATGCCAAATCGTGTTTATACGTACCAATATGTCAAATGTACGATTTGAAAACAAACAATTTGCTGGTAACATTTTCACCTGGCCATTGCTCGTTTTTTTGCACAAAGTTTAATGGTTTCACGTATTGCTATCAAACACTGACAATTCAATTTAATATCCATTTATTTTCATCCTAACAGGTAATATCACTCCAGGTCAGAATGGACTTTGCAGTAATGGCAATAAAGGAGTACCTCACATTTCCAAAAGCTCCAGGACTAGAGCCTTGCCATCTGATAGTTTATTGTCATATCCAGGACATGGCAAGCACCGACAAGTATTATCCATAATTAAATGCACACGTGGTTTTTTTCTAGAAAAATTTGACTTTCTTTTGGAGAAAACTTTCCAGGTTTTTACTGTTTTTAGTAAAACATTATAGAAGAAAAACGGGTTTTACAAGATATTTCTTACTAAAATCTACTCAACTGATACTCCATGATAAAAGATTGGAATATGTAGCTGTTCAAAAATAAATACAACCCTTTATGCAATCTTTAGCGATAGATATTGTAGATAGTGGCAACAAGTTATATGATAAAATGATAAAATTCTAATATGATTGATTTAGAGAAAATTGTTTAAAAACAAAAATAATAAAATAAAATCAAGTGTATTTACTTACTAATGAAAATGTACGTATCTATTTACGCTGCCGGTGGAAGGTAGAATACGTTGACTATATCTTCTGCGGAGCGGTAAAAATCCCTACCCACCAAACAAATGTGTCATCGGGATGAAAATATACTGATGGTGAGGCTCCAGTTCTGGTGATCTGAGGAGTGCGGTGTACCTTTTCATTGCTTTGGGGTGTCCTCGTGGTGTAATGGTTAAAGCGATGAACTGCGGAATCGTAGTACGCGAGTTCGTACTCCAGTCGCGCTATTACGTTCACTTTCGGGCAAATACCCTTGGGAAAGGTATGAACCCTCTTATTATCCTTCCAGCTATGGGTAAATAGTAGGACGGACTATGTTCTTCAGCCTTGGTGAGGTAACTAGTCTAGGAGAAGGAAAACTCTGAATTCAAACCTGTTAAACTCCGCTTAAAAATTGACCTTGTGTCATATCCTGCCCGAGCGGAGGGGTTGGTAAATAGTACATTTTCATTGCTTTTGTTCCCATGCAATAACCCGGAGTAGTAGTCCTAGTTATGGTTATATCAATGGGTCAAAAAGATTTGTTTGAAAATTATTTGTAGACCATAGAACAGAGTGTAGAAAAGAAGAACAAAGACAAAAAACAAAACAAAACAAAACAAATCGAAACATGAACATATAATGAATGCGATTCCGTAAAATCTTAGCATAAACTCTTGATGGGTTGACATTCCGTGAAAATCAACCATTCTTCTCCCCCCTCCTCTTCCTCTTCTTCTTTTTCTTCTTCTTCTTCTTTGTTTAGAGTAAAACCCAGAATACCACTTCTTTGGGCAAAGCTTACCCCTCTGCAGGGGATAGAGTCAGCACACTCTAAGCCCTGCAGTTAGATGAAAAGAAGAAGAAGAAGAAGAAGAAGAAGAAGAAGAAGAAGAAGAAGAAGAAGAAATTTCTTTATTTAAACATAAAGGTTAGTCATCTTAAAGGAAGCGTGGTCAAACCTTTTCAAGGTAATCTTTTGTCCACCTCTCCAAAATGGACATTGTTGATCGAATTGACATTTGCATTAATTAGTTAAACACTGGTAAAATAATTGTAATGGACAGTGGACACCAACTATCACTAAATGAATTAATCCAACACCACGGGAAGAAGACCGGAGTTAACATGATCGAAACGTCGTAAGAATAAGTTTTAAATGACGCAGAGTTCGAAGAAGTCTCATTAACAAAAAATACGAAAAGAAAAAATAAAGAAGAAATAAATGTATAAAAGGTTTGCCATTTGATTTTCTTAATCGGTTTCAGTCGATCGTCTTGGGTGATTGAATTTTTGTCTATATTTAACGACAATTTCAATCAGCTAAAACAAATAAAATTGTCTGGGGATGAATAATGATCGGCTTGGAATGCAGATCGATATGGTTTTAAGGCAGCTTTACGATCGAAGCGCTAATCAAATTTCTTTCGCTCCAGTCTCCACTGTGACTGACTTTTTTCCATCGGAAATATCCGGAAACGATTTGAGCCACGACACACACACACACACACACACACACACACACACACACACACACACACACACACACACACACACACACACACACACACACACACACAAATAAAAAAAAAAAAGAGGAAAACAAACACCATATGTATTGCGTGAAAAATTCCTGATGGAATATTTAGTTCGAAGAGCAACAGAATCACTATCTGTACCGAATTTGCAGGAGTAGGTAAAGGATTGAAACGCCAGCCAAGAAATATATGCTTTTTAAAGAATATCGTTAAATAGCAGACAAGACTGTAACCTCGTCATGGGAGTTCGAAAACGTGGACTGTATTCCTAACCGAAGGGTAAGACGTCTCACCCACTCAAGAAAGAGGTACACAGGACATCGCATCAAATTGCATCTGATCCAGAGTCTCAAGTTTTGGACGTCTCTGGAGTTTGGAACACTACTTCATTGCTATTACTCCCAGGACCACCCTGTCTCGGAGTACCTGATAAGGTACCATCTATGGGTAAAATAGATTTGTTTAAAAATTATTTGTATTCGATAAGATCGTGTGAAAAAAATCTAAGAAATAACTACACAAAAAACTAAATATAAACATACAAGGAACGCGATTTCTTAACCTCTACGCATATAATAAAACTAGACGGGTTGACATGCCATTAAAATCAATCAACCAATAATGGAGGAGTGGGTAACGTAATGCTTATCGCCATATCGAAGAGCAGAGTTCAAATCCTTGGCTTTCGCAATGACACCCATTAGAAAGGCATGAATCCATCTCTACTTTTTTACTCCCCTATGACAGTAATGTTGCCTTGTATGAGTGATATCAAAAACAGTAGATAAGTTGTGTGATGATCTGGAAATGACCCTGACGTCATTATGTAAAATAAGGAAGCTCAATGTATAAATAGTAGAAGAAAGAGTATAATCAGTCGTCAACTAATTAACCCCTTCTTTTCAACTCCGATTATTAGTAAAATAATACGGCTACTATTCTTGGTGAAGAAGAAAATCTCTTAAATTATAAATCAAGGTATCCATAAGATAGTTAGACTTTATCTTCAACCTCGTTCTGGCAAGTTCTGCGAGATCACTAATACCAAGTTGTATAGAACTTTGCTCTTCCCTTAATTATGAACATTGAAGACTTGCTGCAGGGGCAATAGCATAAAGGCAGGCAGCCTATAGAATTAAGTTATCATTGATTTGTACGGACATTTTTTAATGGTTAATCAATAACTTGTGATAACAAAAATATCAATTTTTATAGATCATTATGCATATACATGTATGCACAAGAGAATGCTGAACAGTTCTTGGCCTCACAAAAACGAGAACGAAATTTTAAAAATATAATTCTATTGAATTTTTGGAAACTTCAGAAAGGATGTGCCGAAGATTAACGGATTGACTAATTTTAATTGCATACCAATCCGTCTAGGGTTATTTTATGCTCAATGTCATAGTCAAGATATCCTTTTTGTGTTTGGTGGGAGTCTTACTCCTCTGCAAGCGATGCAGTCAGCATATGCCCCATCGACAGGGCGAAAGGATGCATCAAGTGGGTTGACATGCGCAATGAACGTGGAGAGTAAGCAGTAAATTTCTAGGTTCATAGTCATTTCCTTCTCGGTCGAAACGAAAACATTTAAGAACTTCATATCCCCCTCCTCTCTCTCTCTCTCTCTCTCTCTCTCTCTCTCTCTCTCTCTCTCTCTCTCAGTATACATGTATATAAAATATCGTACATGAATTAATAAACTTTTGATAAAAAACATTTTCTTCTAAACCAAATATACGAGGACTTAATATTTCGAATATATCATTCAATCAAAGCATATATAAATAAGTAAAGTTGGCGACCGTAGTCGTGAGTAACACGAAGGCTCCCTTTTCAATAGTTACTACACCAAGGTGTAGGGAAAGGCGCAACTCCTTTAGTTATAATTTATTGCCAATGATATAGATTTTCGGTATGTGCATAACAGGTATAAACATTTTCAAAATATTCAGTCATCTTGTGATGCAGTAACATCATCAATAGCGTACAGCCTGTATGAGGACAAGATCTGTATCAACCCCTAAGGAGGATATACAGTGTATTATTATAGAGTCTGAAAATAGATTGTACTGAGTATAATATGAAACTGCATTCGGTGATGAAACTCTTGCACGTCTATCACGGTGTGGTTGTCTATGTGTGGGGCACATTTTAGTGTCAAATAGATTTGGTTGAAAATCACCTGTTTTAAACAGGAACACTTGAAACCTTATAACCAAGTGTAATTATTTTAATGCGATGATACTTGAAGAGAGTGATTTCAGTTTTAGATAAGCCTGCAAGTGCTTATATGTCGTAAAACTGACCAACCAACCAACCAGCCAGTGCTATTGATATATTACTTTTTTTGGAAATTGTGCAAATATTAATTTGTATATGTCCATTTAACGAACATTCCGCTACGAAAAGAATGCGACTCAAGGTCAGTTACTTAATTAGAGTAAGGCTGGTGCGGAATCAGAGTTTTTTCCTTCGCCTTGACTGGTTTCCAAACCAAGGCTAAACAAACTGTCTTCCATACTATTTCGCCATATTTGGGAGTAGAAGAGATGGATTGATGCCTTTCCCAAAGCATTAACGTGAAGCGAGACATAAAAAGCCTAATCCTGGAATAAAATTCGTGTCGATTCCATTTCCTACGTTGATAACCGTTACGATAACCATGCCTCCTTGATCTGAATGTAACAATAAAAGAACACTAATTGCTGCGGATGGGATTTTAAGACTTCGATTTGATGTGACACGATAGTTATGTGTGCTAGTCAGAGACTTTTTTGGCGCGAAACCCACACAAAGGGCCAGCGTGACATCTCCAACGAAACCGGAAGTGGACGATGGAAGGAAGGTCCGAGAGAAGACAGAAGAAGATAGTCAGCAGAAGGGATCAGTAGAGACCAGTCAACAGAGCAGGTCAATCAAGAGATGAGCGCAGGGCAGGGAGGAGACCAGTCAACAGAAGTCATAAAGGCGGCTGCCAGGACCTATTGATCCCGGGTTGACCAACGTGAGAAGATGAGTCAGCATTCCTAGTGGCTTTGTAGAAGTTTCACGCAAATACATGCCCGCGATAGCCTGCAAATACACGGGGAGCTGCACAAAACTGTCACAAACTTCTCCCTCTTGCGCTTGGAGTTAACCCAAGCCCGTGATTGTTTGCTCTTCTTTTCTTCCACCCTATCGGTTGTATTTTTGTGTTAGTAAAGAAATGTGAAATACCGCTGGCCAGGGATGAGAAAAACCACTCGACGATTCTGATGGACATGAGTAGTTTGGTTGGTTTAGATAGTGAGGGGTCGGCCGGCGGTGTATTGTCACCTTGGGCTCTCGGCGAAATAACTACGAGAAATTATCAATGTCTATTATCGACCTTACCGAAGGGCTATTGGCTTCTTCTGTTGTGACATGAATCCTTATGTAGAAGGGAATTTCGAAAAGCAACACAATAAAGTTTTTTTTTACAAGTTTGAAAAGCTTTTGTTTCTTGTGCTTTCTCCTCTGTTGTGTCAGTGAAGAAGGCATGGGTTTCGTCGAAGTCATCTCACTACACCAGCCTTAGAGTTTCATCTCTTCTTACCCCCGCCACTCTCTCCCTACCAACAAACTGGCTTCAACCTCAAACCTTACTCTCTGACTAACTCACTCCTACTGTCCATCTTTCTGTATTTCTTGTTTTATAAAACAAATTTCTTTTTTTCAAATATTCAGAAAGTTTTTATCATATTTTCCTATCTTTCGAGTCTGTTGAGATAGGTGGAGTTAGTTGAAGTCTTCTTGTCACAACTGTGCAAGAGAATCATCTTCTTTCTCCTCTCCTCGTCCACAGCGCCTTCAAGTATGAGCTATCTTCAATCACAAACCTTACTTTCTCACAAACACGCTTCGATTCTCCAAATCTGTCTTATGTATATAAACGATAATTTTAAAAATTAACCGTGTTGCGTCCTACTTGCGGGGAAGATTATATATATATATATATATATATGAAATTACTTTATGCCATGTCAATCATCATCATCAGAGACGTGTTTCCATTTGGCTTTCTTTATTTTCAATCAAATTTAGAATCGACCGACTCTACTGATGGCCAATGCACACATCAAACAAAATATTCAGATATCGTACGTCATTTACTTTGATCCAGTTATATGACCAGTAAGTTTAATTATACCGGAGGTTGGAGAAAGGACGAAGGGAACATCGACAATAAAAAATTAAAAAAAGGCGAGGGGATTTGTGGGAAAAAAATTATGATGTTTGATTTTTTTTAAGTATCGAGACTGATAATGTAACAGAATTAGTAACAAAGTGTTACCACTTCATTTTTTGTCAGTATATATATATATATATATATATATATATAGTAGCGTCCAAAACTAAGAGACAAAATTTTAAAACCTAATATTTGTTAGAAATAACAACTGTGAAAAGCTGAAATTTTGACAACTGGTAGTCGTTATCATCCATAATAACATACTAAAATTTGAATTATTTGCAAAGGATAGAAAAAGAATTATAACAATTATTTATTTATTTTCAAAATAGGATCGTCCAAAAGTAAGGGACAAAATTGAGAAAAACAATGTAAACAGTATGCTATATTCAAATTTTTTGATTTCCTCTAA
This sequence comes from Sepioteuthis lessoniana, assembly GCA_963585895.1. Lineage (NCBI taxonomy): Eukaryota > Metazoa > Mollusca > Cephalopoda > Myopsida > Loliginidae > Sepioteuthis > Sepioteuthis lessoniana. The sequence continues at coordinate 55,539,385 of OY757912.1, forward strand.
AGAATATGTCTTACTTAGTCATTTGTAAACGTTGCATCAGCCGGCACCATGGCGAAACGCCAAAAACCTGATTAATCTGTGAGAAAAGCTATTGTGAAGCTACACAAGGAAAAGCACACCATTAGAGATTTCAGAGAAAGTGAAACGTCCCAAGAGTGTTGTAGGCAGGGTTGTTAAATCCTACAATGATACTGGCAAAATAGTTAGTGCTTTTAAAACCGACAGACCCCGCAAAACTTCGGCAAGGGAAGATCGAATAATGCAACGTATGTCATTAAAGGACCGTTTTAAGTCTTGCACAGAAATTAAAAGGGTTATGAATAGTACCTCATGTGTTAATGTGTCAAGACAGACTGTTTCTAGACGACTGCAAAAAATAGGGCTGTTTAATCGAACCCCAATGAAGAAACCACTTGTTAGTTCGAAGAATAAGAAGAGATTAGAGTTTGCAAACAGGTATGTAATTTAAACATATGAAAATTGGGCAAAAGTATTTTTCAGTGATGAAAGCAAGTTTAATTTATTTGGAAATGATGGAAAAAACAATGTAAAAAGACGTATTCGTGAAAGATTAAGTGCAAATAAAACATTGTTCAAGATCATGTTGTGCCAATCATACAGAATTCAGGTTTCGATAGGGCTACTTTTATGCAAGATAATGCCCCATGTCACAAGGCAAAGGTGGTAATGAGTTACCTTAGCGAGCAAGATTTCGAAATTATGGATTGGCCACCGCAAAGTCCTGACTTAAATCCAATAGAAAATCTTTGGAAGACCTTAGGAGTGAAAGTTATTGAAAGAAATTCTACTAACACGGAGGATTTGTGGGTGAAGCTTCAAGAAGAATGGTCTAAAATTAGTATCAAGGATTGTCAAGAACTGATTCGTTCTTGTAGTCGAAGATGTGCAGCTGTCATTGAGAGCAAGGGCTCATTTACTAAATATTGATTGTACATGTATTTTTATTGTTTTTTGGCTGTTTACATTGTTTTTCTCAATTTTGTCCCTTACTTTTGGACGTTCCAAATTTGAAAATAGATAAATGATTGTTATAATTCTTTTTCTACCCTTTGCAAATGATTCAAATTTAAGTATGTTATTATGGATGATAACGACTACCAGTTGTCAAAATTTCAGCTTTTCACAATTGTTATTTCTAACAAATATTAGGTTTTAGAATTTTTTCCCTTAGTTTTGAACGCTACTGTATATATACGATATGCTGCACAAAAAAGTTCAAGGAAATTTCACCATGAGAAAAATGTTTAATCTTACATCTCTTCTGGATCGTTTCCTTCGATGTAGTACTTTTCGGGCTGTATAAAGATATTTCATAAAATGTGCTACTCAGAAATGTTTGCGGCAAATATCCGTACTTCATTCTTTTTTAGTGAGCTTTTCAAAATCCATAGAGGTTTTGGTAGACCCTCAAATATTTGCTTTGTACATGTTAGTGATCATATGTGAGTTTGTATATATATATATATATATATGTGTGTGTGTGGGTGGGTGTGTATGCATGTGTGTATGTGCGTGTGAGTGTATGTGTGTGTAAGTGTCAATATAAGAAAATTCTCATTTATCTTCTCGCACACACGTACGCACAAGTAATTACATTGATTTGGAGAAAACTTGTATAAACAATTTACGATCGTATTGAGAAATCTCCAGCCACGTTTAATAAAACGTTGCAAGATAAAAGTAAATGGAACAAATTTATCATTTGGGTTTTCTACTTTTCATTTGCAGCCAGTCACTAAATTCAGACAATCACTTCTCTCAGGATTCAGTTCTCGCTTCATTCAATATTCGAAAGCTGCAATCACACGCACACATGCACTCACACACTCAAGAGCCAAATGGGGAATAGAACCTTTCGATATCTTCACGAATTTATCTAGTAATCCTAAGTCGCTTTTCAGGGCAAAGTGCCAAATTCTTTAAGGTTGACCTTCTTCTTCTTCTTCTTCTTCTTCTTCTTCTTCTTCTTCTTCTTCTTCTTCTTCTTCTTCTTCTTCTTCATTTACGACTTATCATTTTCTGTGTCTGTTATGTGCTAGTACGGTTTGCATGTTTGGACCAATGCTCTTTACACAGTTCTCTACGTATGACTGTTCCTTCTCTCTGCTTGGATTTATGTGCCTTTTTGAATCAGCTGGTTAAATTTAAGTAGAATGCGGGGTACAGTCTCCTTATTTTCTCTATAAAGGTTGTATGTAAACAGTTATAAGACTGTTTTTTTTTAGCAACGAAGTTTGTGAAAATTAAAACACAAAGAAAGGAGAACTTTAAAGCTGCAAATTAGAATAAGTAGCCATTCCCTTTTGAAAAAGAGAATTGAAAATATTTTGCGAGATATCTATTAATACACGAGGAGAGAAAAATTGTATTGTGATGAGTTTCCGAAAGTAGGCGGGAGCCTATCGAGAAAATCTGCTTTCCAATTATTCTCTCTCTCTCTCTCTCTATATATATATATATATATATATAGAGAGAGAGAGAGGGGGGAGATATGGAAAGCAAATTTTCTCGACAGGCTCTCGGAAACTCATCACAATACAATTTCTTTCTCTCTCTCTACCTCTATCTCTCTTTCTCTCTCTATATATATATTCACACACACACACACACACATATATATATATATATATAGAGAGAGAGAGAGAGAAACTGAGCGAGAAAGACAAAGAAGATGGAGGAAGATAGAAAGCGAGTGATATATATATATATATATATATATATATATATTCTTCTGAAGTTCACTATTTGGAGGCTGACAGAGTGTACAGCGAAAAAGCTCAATGGCGATTGAACTAGGATGCTACTAGCTATATTAAACAAATCCTGGGAGTAATGTCCCACAAAATAGCAGCTGTACAGCCACTTATCGCCCATCTCAAAGACCATTCAAATAAGATGAACAAACATGCAGAACACTGCTGGAGGAGCAAGGACGATCTCATGAGCGAGGTTCTTCTATGGACCCTCTCACTCGCACGCACGAGGGTAGATCGACCAGCTATAACCCATCAACAGCAGCTCTGTACGAACACAGGATGTTGCCTGGAGGACCTGCTGGAAACGAAGGTGATAGAGATGTTTGGCGAGAGAGAGATAGGGAAATCCGTACAAGCAGCATGACATGATGATGATATATACATCACTCTCTCCCTGTCTTTCTCTCAATATATATAAATATATAGACAGAGAAAGAAATAGAGAGAATAACATCTCTCTCTCTCTCTCTCTCTCTCTCTCTCTCTCTCTCTCTCTCTCTCTCTCTGTGTGCATACATATATATAGTAATAGACGAAAAAAAAGATAAATAAATTTAGAGAAAGAAAGAAATAGAGAGATAGAGTGATATATATATATATATATATATATATATATATATATATTGTGGCGTACTGAGAGACACCAGAAACAACTTTTTAAGCCATAAAACGTTACCTACGAAGAGGTCTTAAGCTAAAATACGGCACTGTCTCGGCATACATAGAAGTAAAAAAAATAAAAATGGAAATTTCCCATAACACAGAAGAAATTCATTTTTTTTTAATTAAAAAATTGAGCACATACAGAAATCTGCATCGGAATATTTCTGGTGGTCTTTGAAAAACAAACAGTAAGTGTTAACTTTCCGGCAAAAATTGCTTATTAAGCTAAAATTCTGAAGTAGCTTTTAAATGTATTCATGAAAACAAGTTCTATGTTACTTTTTATCCCCTGAAAAATCTTTAGTAAGGTGGTAAGGATTACTACAAGAAGGTGTAGGAGGCTTTAGTATCATTGAATGCATATGAAACCTTAGAATATATATATATATATATAATTGTGTGTGGGGGTGTTTGTTTATCAATCTTCTCCAAGACCAGCTGTCATACAAAGATGAAGTAGTTTTGGCTTTCCTACAATTTACTCAAAATTGGAGAGATAATAGTTGGAATAATACTTGCCTTTCTTAGGAATATTAGCACTCTATAAAAGCAAACAGCCCCATCCACGATTTAAAATCGGGTCACCGTGTCCATTTCGAACGACGATAACTGTTACACCACAGGGGCCTAAACTTGAAACTTGATACGCTAGATAGTGCCCAGCCATGGCTATTTTCCCAAATGGTCACAGTCAGAACCAATAACCCCAGCTATCATCACTCTATCCTTTATCAATTTCTCTACCTTTCTTTCCGTTTTTGTCTCTTTTCTTTTGTCCCTTTCTCTCCTTTTATATTTTCATCTTTATTTTATCTATTTTCTCGATTGGTGAACCCATTTTCATTCCGAAGAAGTTCTTTTTCTTAATAAAAAACGAAATATCATTGCTGAATTCGTTGTCAGAGTTGGTTTATTCACTTATTTTTATCATGTTGTCAGTTTACTTTAGTCATTACTCCACAGTGACTTCACTCATATCTGTTTTTAGATTCGTTTTAAATATTTATATGAACATATATATTGTAACAATGTTGGTTGTCACTAATTCACTTTCTGGGTTTGTGGTGAACCAAATGCGATATAATTTGTAGAGTGCTCAATAACGGTGATAGAGCAATTATATAATAATAATAAATAGATATATATTAGATATATATTTAATGCCTTGGGAGGTCGCAGACAAACCTCCATGGCATTAAATACATAAATCTGTGATGCATATTCCTCTCTTGAAGGAGTACCCGCTGATCGCAAATTTATCTCGGTAAAGATACGCCTGAGTCTACGCAGGAACAAGAAACCACGCATTACGACTGGTCTTCACTTACCAACAGATATAAGTAATAAGTATACGGTAAGTGTAAGAAGCAAATTCGATACTCTTTAGGTGATATTTGAAAGACATTACGCGAATGATGGATATGCAAACTTTGTCATTGCCCACATGGACGCAGCAGAAGAATGCAGACCAACCGAACCAACAACCAAAAATAGAGTTGCAAGGCAGTCACTAGTAGTTAGAAAAAAACGGGATAGCTTTAAAAAAACATCCTTACTCATTGAAAGAAATACTACAACTACAACGCGTAGAATCTTAAGAAAGCCCAGAAATAGCTAAGCAACACATAGCAAAAAAAAAACAAAACAAAAAAAACAAAACAAAAACAATTAGAATATATTTAAGGCCAAATTAACAAAATAAGAAATTCGTCAAACGATAGACGATTACAGGTCTCTTGCCAGATTGTAGATGAAGTGAGCGTAAGGAAGAACACATCGAGAGCAAAACTAAAAGCTGCCAGCCATCAAGATGACCCCTGAAGTGGAAAGAACATTTCAAGAATTCACTCGTAAATTCTTCTGAAATCACTGACAAACCTCTCCAAAAATCATTAATGGCCAACTAGACTTCCAACTAGGACAGTTTACCGAAGATTCAATTTTATGTACAATGGAAAGATGAGGCAAATATTACTTGGTCGTCTACTGCATGCCCTTGAGCAAACACCAGGAGGTATTGAGCTCTTCGTGAAAGCAAATGAAACAGAATGCAATAAAACAGTGCAAGCCTCTAAAATTAGTAGACTAGTTCAAATGCCTCGAAAGCAATATCTCATCTGCTAAAAGGGATGTTAGCATAGCGAATGCGGGGAATGCTATTGACAGATTATCGATCATATGGAAGTCTGATCTATTCGATAAAATTAAACGGGATTTCTTCAAAATTGTAGCTGTGTCCATACTATTATATGAATGCACCATATAGACGCTAACAAAAAAGAGAAAAGGCTTAATGGGAACTACATGAGAATGCTACGTGCTGTCTTGAATAAACCTTGGAAGCAGCACCCAAAAAACAGCAGCTGTACGATTAATTACCTCCCATCTCATAATCATTAAAGTAAAATGATCATGTCATACGAGACACTGCTGGAAAATCAAGGACAAACTCATAAGCAACGTTCTCTTATGGATTCCTGCACATGGACGAGACAGTGTTAGCTCTACCAGCAAAGGCTGACTTACAACAGCTCTGAGTAGAATCAAGATGCAATCTAGAAGATCCGCTAAGAGTGATTGATGATATGGATAGATGGTGAAAGATAGTTACGGTCAGTGCAACTTGATGATGATGATGATATGTTTATGGTCATAAAGAAATGTACTCGATGAGCCGAATTCGAATCTAGAATGATGCAGTTTGTTTCACTTAACTCTGATACCCATGGGAAAAGCTTAAATCTATCTCTTTTACTGTCAATTCTGAGTTAAACAGTAGAACAGAATCAGCTGTCTAGCATTGGTGGGCAACAGGTCGACGAGAAAGAAAATTCTGAATTTAAAACGAAGTGTGTTGTTTGGGAGAATCTGTGGCACAGCGATACACCATTCTTTTGTTATCCGCCGATCTACAAAGTGTGGCTGGTTCAAAACTAGCTTTAAACTCTATGTATTTACCCAACCCATCTGCACTAGCAGGATGTGACACAATGTCATTTTCAAGCGGGGCTTAACAAACTTGAATTCAGATTTTCCTTCTCTCAGACCGATTTCCATACCAAGATAAAAGTGCTTAGTCCTCTCAATTATTTACCGATGGCTGGAGGTAGGATATTCAAATGCATACCTACACTAAGACTTTTAGTACAGTGAGGAATGCAAACAACTTTATCCAGATTTGAACTCGGTTCGCCGTTCATTCGCGCATCATAAAAATACTAGAAAATAATAAATATTAGTGGATATTACAACCTTAGGACCTGCTCCCAAATGGCATTAATAGCCAATTAAATGAACCTGAAATCATTATTTTGTGGACTAGTAAACAAGGATATATACTTTATAATTAAAAACATATCCCTTTGCATACATATATATATATATATATATATATATATATATATATATTAACGTCCACTTGTATAGAATGAATGTTTAAAAATGAAAAAGATGTAAGTAAAAGAAAAATTTTCGATCCTACAGATGCGAACGAGATAAAATTGCCTTCGAAGAATTCATCGGTTCGAGGACTCCAGAATTCTATGCTTGCGGAATTTTAAATAGACTTGTTTACTGCTGGCAACAATGCAGAGATTCTTACGGTTCTTATTTCGATTAATAAATTCTATTCTGAGATATACTGCTTTTAAAGCTTTTGGTTGAAAGCAGCATTTTTGCACCATTCTAAGAAGTGAATATAGTATAAAAAAAATTAAACTTAATCCAAAAACACGTGTCAAAATTTAAAAAAGCAAAAACCGTAATTATTTTTGCACCAACCTAATGTATAATTGACAGTCTCATCTCTTCTTCTTACATCGTAAACATTTACTATTTTACGGCGTTTCATCAATTTTTTTCTTTATTAAAGCACAGTTACTCTGCTTCCCATTGTATGGCTTCCTATTTTAGGATATCTTTTTTTAAATCTCAGACCCCTTTTCTTCTAATGAGTTTAAATGTAACTTCTGATGGTTTACGATTTTATTTACACGAGTTTTAATATGTAATTTTTTTTTATGGAAGTCTGATTGATGGCAAGTCTTGTCCGGTTTCCCGGACTCTTTTCAGTATTCTAGAGGATGTTAACAGCGTTTTGATATTTAAGGTCTCGGTTCTCTCTCTAATCTCCAGTTCTCCACAGGTCTTTTACAGGCGTTTGGGTTGTGTTCCAAAGTCTCCAACGACAACTTTTCCCAGTCGGCTTGGGCTGTAGAATACACCGACTGCACCTCTGCAGAGGGGTAAGACCCCCTCCTCAATGAGTGTCATGGATATAACATAAAACGATCTGATGGTGAGGCTCTAGTGACGCTGGAGCTTTGGGGAATGCAGAGCACCCCTTCATTGCCATTGCTCCTAGGACCACTTTGGCCCGAAATGGTAGTACACGACAGGGCCCCATCTATTGGTTAAATAGAACTAACTGCATACTTATGCTAAACTTAATTGTTTAAATTAACACTGTTTGACTAAACTAAATTGCTTGAAATAGAAATGTTTTCGACAAATAAACTGTGGCATAGTGATACACCAATTTTTTTGTATTCAGCTGATCTACAAATTGTGGCTGGTTCAAAACTGCGTGCTTATGCTAAACTGAATTGTTTGAAATGGAACTGTTTTGACATAGAAATGTTTTTGACAATTAAACTGTGTACTCATGCTAAACTGAATTGTTTGAAATATAATTAATTTTTTATAAAAATGGATTTGGCGTTAAATAACCTACAAAGGTTCAATTGCCATAAAATCTAACCAACCAACCATCCAACAAGAGCTGCCAACACCATCATCATGTTTCACTGGTTTTTCAGCTCTCTGGTATGATCCAGCTTTTTTACTTTCTTTCATTTTCACTCTGTGATCCGGTGGAACGACAAAATCTTCTAGATTACAATATTTTTTCGTGTTAGTTCTGGTCTTCCGGCAGGGATAGGGGGATTCATTTTAATCTCAAATTCCTTGAGAGTTTTAATCATCATCATCATGTAATTATGCAGGCACGGATTTCCTAGACTCATTCGTCTCTATCGTCCATTGCCTTCGGTAGGTCTTGTAGACAACATCCTGTGTTTGATAGAGCTGTTGTAGATAAGTCCTAGCCGGACGTCCAATACCTGCTCGTCCGTATAAAGGAGTCCACAGGAGAACACCGTTTATGAGCTGACCTAACTTCTCCTGCAGTGTCCCGCATGTATTGTTCATCTGATTTGAATGGTTTTAGTACTGGGTGGTCGGTGGCCGTACAGCTGTTGTTTTTTGGGATGTTGTTTCCAGGATTCTTACTATATAGCTTGTAGCATTCTAGTGCTATTGCCGCCAAACTTTTTGCCAATGCGCGAAGTCAGCATATGTGTAGTGCGTCCATATAGTAGTATGGACATGGCTGCTACTTGGAAAAAAGCTGTTTTATTTTATCGGATTGTTCTGACTTCCATAAGATCGATAACCAATCGATAGCTGACCATGCCTTCGCTCGTTGTGTATTGACGTCATTTTCCATTGATTAGACGCTGCTTTCAAGGTAGTTGAATTTGTCCAATAGTTTCAAGGAATCGCCTGTTAGAATTGAGATGTCTATTTGATTAAAGCACATGTACTCTGTTTGGTCTGCATTGAGATGGAGGCCTCTACGGCCTAGTGTCTCATTTTCTTGGGCAGATTCTTGTTTGCGCAAATATTTTTCTTTCATCTCCGTTTGCTTGATGGTTCCCCACCTAATCCTGACTATTCTTGCTTTCCTTTTGTACTAGTTTTCTGCATTCATTTACTATGTGAATAACTGTTTCATATCTGTGACCACACAACCTTCTTTTGGCTCGTTGTATTATTCACAGTTGATTCTGTTCAAAATTGTTGCATTTTTCCATACTCTCTTTTTGTAGGATTGTTCTTAAAATAACGACGAAGTACATTTTTGTTCTCTATTCTTGTCTATTTTTCCGTTGGTCGTTGCTTGTGAACCAGAAATTAGCCAACATTCGCATGATATCTTCTTGGTCCCCAATGTTGATTATCAAGGGAGCACCCGTCAATCACGACGCCCAGATCTGTAATCTGAGCCCCACTTTGATTTGGATTTGTATGAGACATTTTCCATGGTTAGTAAAATATGGCTATACCAGACACCGGGTTTGATTATTAATATTATTATTATTCCATTTTCAGCAATGCTTTTAATTTCTGGCAATCATTCATTGGGTCTCTAGCCAAGACTAGTTGAGAGAAGGTATTCATTATATGCATTCTTTTTTTTTTTTTTTCCTGTTACCTCTTTTGGAAATTATTTTTTCGTTCACATTGATGGTACTTTTCTTTGGAGATGAACCGTTCCACACAGGGCAATTTTTTCATATTGATAATGACTGCCAAGTCTCTTGTAAATGTATTTATCTGTGCCTTTCTTGATTATAAGCCAGAACTCCGATTATTATTGGTTAGGTTGCAGTTTTAACGTGCCACATTTTTTCAATTTCTATTTCCATCATTTTGTATTTGTTTTATTATATTCTTTGACGAATATGTTATACTGACATATAATTTAGAAGGCATGTTTTTCTACTATAATCCTTAACCACTATATCTGGTATACTACTTTTTATTTTCTATCAGTTTGGGAAGCAAAGACCGAGATAATAGTAGCTTCTCTGGCTTCTATAAAAACTTCTGGTTGGTGTTCATACCATTTTTCATATTTCGAAATACTATTGTATTCACATATTTTTCAATGAAAATAATGTCCCATTTTATCATGCCCTTCTTTATATTCTATTGGTATTAGGATTGAGCAACCGGACATTAAGTGATCAATTAATTCAGTTTTTTTTATTCATACTGCCTATATATTGGGTTTGATTTATTCTTTATTATGTTTGTCTGATATTGTCTTGTTGGTCGGTTCTAGTCCTGTGATGTCTCCGCCTTTTGTCCAGTACATTTCAGATGTTTTTTGTTGTTTTTGTCAATTAATTAAGATTAATCTTCTTCCGATATTTTCTTTCTTAATGTTGAGATGTTCTATATCAGCACTTGGATGATGAATTCTTTGGCAAGTTTCCTAACTTTAGTATCGACCTTCTTTTTTTTTATTTCGGCTTACATCCAGTTTATAATATTAAAACTGTATGTCAATACTGGTATTGCCAGGGTGTTAATTGCTATAAATTCATTTTTTCTATTATATTCTGTTCTTTAGATGGATCTTATTATCCATTAGAATTCTTTTCTTATTTCATCTTTATTTATAATATGATTGATACCTTTCGTTTCATTGATACCGAAATATTTATAGGTTTTGAGTTCTAGCTCAATGATTTTCGTGTTTAAACCTAAAATGATGTTTTTAGAAACATTTAAACTACATTTAAGTCACATTTTTCCAGATCCAACTGCATCTCCATGTCGTTACTAAATATTTTTACTGTGCTTAATAAGCCTCCTAAGCCGCCATTATTTTTGGCGTATAACTTTAAATCGTTCATATAGAGTAGTTGGTTTGTTTTTTTAGAAATTGTTTTATATTTGTAGGCTGTGTCTTTCAGTCATATGGAGTGATGTAGAAGAATTGTATATAAAAAAAGAGAAAGTGAGGCTCCTAAGAAGATTCCATTGTTAACGTTAAGATTATGATTTTTTCATGGATTAATCTGAGGTTTGTATGCCACCTTTCCATATTGTATGTTTCGAACGTTATTTTTACTGGGAATATCTTTAAAATGTTTAGAACTTTTAAAATCCAGTACCTTATTAAAAGCTTTTTGTAGGCTATTTTCGCGTTTGTCATCTTCATTTTTTATTGCTAAAGCTTTCATACAACTATTGCTGGAATGTTTTATTGCATAATCTACTTCATTTTAACCTGCGTTAATTTCAAGTGCAACATTTTTTTGGATATCAGCAACAACCAGTTCTTTGATACGATCTTTTTCAGCATCTGTTAAATTGTTGCTTTTAAGAATATATCTTCTCGAAAATTAATTTGGATCTAAGTGTATATATGTACTTTTAGTCCTCTCTTGTTATAAATTGAAGGTTACTTGGGTTGTATTTCTTCCAGATGGTTTAATTGTTTATATATCTATATATATAATATTTCTTTACAATCCTTTTTTGATCCTTTTTTTTTTCGAGTTTTTAATTTATTATATTTTTGTTGGGACAGGATTGGATTTATACCGGTTCTTATAACATCGAAGTGAGTGGAAGATTTTGTTCCAGTTGCTGGTTTTTCAATCCCCATCAGGTTCATCATTGAGAGAAGAGATCCTTTGTTATCCATAAGAACACTGATGCAGTGGGTGTTATAAAGAGTTGTTTTCATATATGGTTCGGTTGCGTTTAATTCCCATGAGATGTTTTTATTTTGCTGACACCATTATGATACCAAATAAAGTAATAAATAGTACTTATCATTATCTTCTTCAATAGCAGCAGCAGCATGGACACATGGATTCCTTGTGTCTATTTCTTGCGTCTGTTTCTCTCAGACCAAGGAATTCCAGTTGAATATGAATTAGATAAATTCAATACGCCACACAAAGGAACAACTTTAATTCACGACCAAAATTGGCTATGTCGATGACGATGTCTAATTCCGTTCCGGCACGTAGCTCTTACTTCACCTCTGGGCAACAATAATGGAGACACGCACGCCTCTCCCCAAATCCACCAGACACACAAAACTCACGGTGACTCCAAAGTTTATTTCCTCCTACGGCAAACAAGACTTCCACTAAACTACGGCGAACACAATCCATACGATACGCGCTGCTTTCTCAACTCTATCATATCTCCATTTCGTCTCTTTACTCACAACTTTTTCCACAAGGCTTGCAGCACGAACACAAACTCAATATTCCATGCTGCAAATAAAAACTATTCCTAAAAGCATTTCGACTTCGACATCTTGAACCTTCTCACCTTTATATACCTAACAACAATTAGCGAGGGACTTGCACACTTAGCGAGAAAACAACTCAACGTAAACACACACACGCACGTTACAGTTTTTCCTCGCCCAAAAACAACAAACACTTCTCCTCGCTAACAATAACAAATTTTCCTTTTCGCTAAAACATCTTTAAACTAGCATGAATTCATTTTTGCACACATTTAAATAGTTTCAAGTATTTCTAATAAGAATAATTCTATTTGCTATAAATCATTTATCTGAACACAGTTAAATACTTTCAAGTATTGCAAACCAACACAAACAATTTGATTTTTACATCAATCTTTTGTTTGCACACAGTTAAATATTTATACATATATCATTTGTAAGTGAATAGTTTATAGGTATTTTTATTTTTATATGAGTTTGAACTAATTTGTTTGCACATTGTTGCTACACAATTAAATGGTTTCAATCATTACAATATAGCTCGAATATTTCAATTTAATATTGATGATTTGTTTGCAAATAAGGATGTGGTTTCAAGTATTGCTATTTAACACTATTCAATTAAATATTAGCCCAGTCGGCTGGGACTGTAGAATATACCAACGGCACCTCTGCAGAAGGATAGGGTTTCAAGCACTGTTATGTATCAATAACAATTCAATTAAACAATAATCATTTGTTTACTCAGTTGAATAGTCAAACAGTTCTATTTCTAACAATTCGATTTAACATAAGTCATTTGTTTGCACACAGTTTAAATGGTCAGATAGGACCATAGACTCTGTCAGGTGCTACCACTGTGGGTTTGAGTGGATCTGGGATCAAAGGCAATGAATGAGTACTACACATTCCCCAAAGCTCCATAGTTTAGAGTCATATCCAGGACACTCGTTAGTGAGTAATCTTACTCCTCTACAGAGATGAAGTTGGTATATTCTGTCGGCACAGCCGACTGGGCTGGACACATTTGATTTTCTCATACTGACACAATCCAAAAGGTATAATTTTCCTTTACAAATCCAATCTTCTTGTTTGGATAAGGTCGTTCGTCTGAATGGAAAATTTCTGGAATATATTAATCTTTTTTATTTTCAAGGACAGCTTCTATTATATATTGATACCATTAATTAAAATGATTAGACCCATGTCATTTGCACAATTACCGAGGGACCGGGGTTTAATCCCAGGTCGAGTCATACCAAAGACTTAAAAATGGCACTTGATGTCACCTTGCTTAACACTCAGCATTATAAGGTAAGGATCAAGGGTAAAGTGGAGCAATCCAGGGAATGGAGTAACGCCCTCCCCTACACCTCGGTGTAGTAGCTATTGAAAAGGGAACCTTCGGGTTACCCTCGACTGCAGTCACCAACTTTACTTTTTTACTCTGTCATGCCTGGTTTTATATAGCTTTTAAGCTTACCTGTTTTATTCAAATATGGTATATTTTTCCGTTTCGTTTCTTTCTCCAAAATAACGACAATTTTTTCAGGGTTATAAACAATTATAACATTTCTCATAAAAAACAATAGACAGAAAGTGCAACAAATATTTTCTAGCTTCTTCGTTAGTGAGACACGTCAACACAAAGAATAGAACGGGTATTTTGAAATATTTATTGAAATGGAAGTTAAAGACTGTCTTATGGTAACTTTCCGAGTCAAGAAAATCATGCCTGTCAAGAAAATCAGCTTTCTAAATTCCGGGCTTGAATATCAACCTATAGCATGCAAAATAATAAGCCCATCGAAGACAACTAAAGCATAAAAAGAAAAATATTCAATCTCTAAAACTTCTCTATATTTTCTCATTATGATGCTTGATATCTGTTGACTTTGCAATACAAATGGATCACCCAATTCTGGACAAATGACCAGATCTAGTATTAATTACCAAGAAATTGAATCTTCTACTCCAGTGGATTTTGCCGTTTTAGTGGATCATAGAGTGAATATAAAGGAAAGCGAAATAATAGACAAATACCAGAAAATTGTCTGAGAGCTAAAAAAAAGCTGTGGAACATGAAAAAGCCAGTGATAGGGATTGTAATTGTAACGGTCCCCAAAGCCCTGGGGAAAAAATTAGGGGAACTACAGATCAGAGAAAAAATCAAAACCATTCAGATCACGGCAGTGTTAAAATCAACTGGAATACTTTGAAAATTCATGGAAACCAGAAGAGATTTGCGGTCTCTAAGGTGTGGTATATATATATATATATATATATATATATATATATATATATATATATATATATATGTGTGTGTGTTTGTGTGTGTGTGTGTAAAATAATCATAGTCACACATGCACGCACGCGCACACACACAAACACGCACAACTGACGCTGTATTTTGGGAGTCCAAATAGAATCGAACCCAGTACTGTAGTTATAGTTTACGACACAAACCTCCTATCGTGACTGACAGTTACTCATTAAGTTTAACTTAGTCTGGCAGATTTCTATTGCAAGTGTCTCTACTGTCAAGCAGTCTGATATCTCTTAAAGTTTATCCTTGATTTCTCATAAGAAAAGTTTGTTTACTGGAATGAAAAAAAAAATAGCTAGGTAATTTGGCAGATGTTCCCTCTAGAAATTCGACTGGCTGTCGGCCAAATTGCCGCTAGAAATTGGAGTCTTGGAAGGACAGGACTTTTCAAAAGAGTGAAAAGCCCTTAGGCTAGTGCGAGAAGTGCAGACGTGAAAAATAAAGATGGCTTCAGCAGTCCATCAAAGAAGTCAGGAACGATAGAAGACGGGACTGAGGGGTGTCAAGAACGAAAGGAGTTAAGAGTCTCGTTCTTGGGTTCAATAACGGATTAAATAAGGTGTCAATGAATGATGGTTGGCAAAGAGCAGTGAACAAAGGGAAGACTGAAAAAGACGATGATGATGAAAATAAAGTTAAAAATACTCGAATGAATAAAATTTTTGCAATATTTCAAGTTATTTTGTCTTTCATGTATTTCAACATCTGTTCACAAGGCTAAGCTTATGGAGGTGTCGATTGATGGTTCTTTGTGAAGAACTGAGTTCACACGACAATATACAAGTGCATGTGCTCAACTGTCGTTAAGTTATTATCTTCCATAACAGGTCTCCTTGATCTTGGTTTATGTTCGAGGCGAGTGTCACTTTCCCGGAAACGCCAGAAGCAGTTTTGTGCCACAATTTCGTTAACAGTTATTAGGTCTTCTACATCATCAATTTCTTTTGTCACTGCCCTAGCACTCAGTCATTTTTTTCACAGTGAGAGTAAAATGGCTCTAATTGCAATTTTTTGACAACTCATTATCAAATGTGTAAAACAATATTTACATTTTGTAAATGAAAATAAAGAATAAAAAATTCAACTACGATTGGACAACAAATCGTATCAAATTAATGGTACGTGTTGGTTAAATTCGTTAATGAAAACCCGAAAAAAAATTAGCTCAGTGTTGTAACTTGTAATATTTCAGAACTTTTGATTCCTCCTAGTAGACAGGAATATTTGTTGGCTCCTCTAACTAAGAATTACTAACATTTGCTAACATGTTAAAACAATGGCTAAAACGACTAACATGGCTTAAAAAGATATAATAAATATTAGCTATTATGAAGATAAAATGGACAAGTGACAAACTCACACAGATAGGTCACACAACAAAGAAACTGATGACGATGCACGAGGCCACGATGAAATTAACAGACTGGGTCAAGAAAAAAAGAAGGAAGAGGATACGCCAGCATTGTATCTATTCAAGGACTCGAAGAATATTAAAAAAAGAACAAAGAAAGACTGAACATGGAAGCCAGTAACAGCAATATCAAAAGGATCATAATCATCATCATGTCATGCTGATAGCACGGATATCCCTGACCCTCTCTCGCCACTTCTCCCTTTAGTTCATCGCCTCCAGCAGGTCTTCTGGACTACATCCCGTATCCTCACATAGTTGCTGAATGTATATTCGAGCTGGTCGTCCTGCTTTTGTTCGGCCATATGTGGGGGTCCATAAGAGTGCATCACTTATGAGTTCGTCCCTGCTTCTCCAGCAGTGTCCTGCATGTCTGGTTCGTCTAACTTGGATAGTTTTCGTGATAGGAGGCAGGTAGCCGTACAGTTGGTGTCTTGTGGGGTGTTGCCGCCAGGACTTGTTCAAGATTGCTCGTAGTATTCTTGTGTAATTGCCGTCTAGCTTCTTCTCCAGCCGTTTTGTTTGAGTCCATGTAATGCATCCATATAGCAGTATCGATGCGACCGCTGCCTGGAAGAAACTGCGTTTCATTTTATCGGTTCGGTCTGATCTCCATATAATCGATAGCCTATTGATAGCTGTCCATGCCTTCGTTAACCTCGTGTCGATGTCCTTTTCGGTTGATACTATTTACCAACCCCTCCGCTCGGGCAGGATATGACACAAGGTCAATTTTAAGCGGAGTTTAACAGGTTTGAATTCAGAGTTTTCCTTCTCCTAGACTAGTTGCCTAACCAAGGCTGAAGAACCTAGTCTGTCTTACTATTTACCCATAGCTGGAGGGAGAATAATTGGATTCATACCTTTCCCAAGGGTATTAGTGCTATGTGAAATGCAATCAGTATCGTCCAGGATTTGAACTCGTATCGCCGTGTTCATTTCCTACGGTGATAACGACTACACCACGGGCACCTCCTTTTCGGTTGATGAGACGTTGCTTCCTAAGTAAGTGAATTTGTCTACTAGTTTAAGAGGGGTTCCGTCTAGTGTGGAGATGTCACCTGTTTGATTATAGCACATATATTCCGTTTTGTGTGCGTTTACATAGAGGCCTATGCCTGCGGCTGCTCGTTCCAAACTATGCAGTAGTGTTTCGGCTTGGTTGGGTGTATTTGCCAGTATCGCTATGTCATCGGCGTTGTCGGCGTCGGTAATTGCTTTTGAGGGGTACCTTCTGATTCTTTTCTTTGTCAGCTCGAAGCCGTTCTCTGATTTTATCAATCGATGTTCTAAGTACGTAGTCTAGAGAAATGATAAAGAGGTATGGAGCTAGCTTGTCCCCTTGAAGTACTCCTGCTACAATGTCGAAGTATTCTGTGTCTCCATCTGGTGATCGTACTTTCACTTTGGTGTTTCTATAGAGAATCGTTATTGCTGCTACGGTTTCTTTAGGTAGGTCGTATGCTAGTAGGGTTTGTTCCATCTTTCCTCTGTGAATGGAATCGAAGGCCTTGGTAAAGACGACAAATATTAATGTCGCTTGTAGGTTTTTTGCCCGTACACCTTCAAGGATTCTACGGATGGTTAATATTTGTGAGGTCGTGGATCTATTTCTTCGGAAGCCATTTTGGTTTTTCCTAAGCATGTTGTCGATTTTGGGTTCTATGCGGTTTCGTAGTAGGGTATTGTAGATTTGGGCTGCTATGGATATAAGTGTTATGCCTCGGTAGTTTTTGGCTAATCCGAGGTCACACTTTTTAGGGAAGGGGAGGATGCATCCCTTCATCCATCTGTCTATCGGATTTCAAAATGATAAATAGGTAAAACAGCGAATATAAAAAATGGAAAAATATAAGAAAAATGACTGTATGGATACTTCAAGAGACAAATTAAGGAAATTAGATGTGAGATAGATTGTACATAGTTAAGAAGAGGAACCCTAAAGAGAAAAGCTGGATCTCTTTTAGTAGCAGCACAAAATTAAGACGTTAGCATTAATTATGTTAAAGCAAAAATCCGTTGGGAAGTGTCATATCATTTTATTGCAAAAATAGATTGGATTTTTCAAAAGATGCATAGTTTCAAAATTGAATATTTTCATGGAAATTTCAACTATTCATAACAATAGTCACCGAGTCTTCCTGAAATGCTGTCCGTCCAGTCAGTAGAGCTAACAACTCGCCCACTGTATCCCCAACAAAGAGATAAACAATCATCCACACACACACACACACACACACACCAAAAATGGTGTCACTATGCAAGCAGCGTTGAAGTTCTGAAGATTTGGGGAATATGGAGTCACTCATTCATGGCCATTACTTCCAAGTCGGCTCGGACATTGAGGGATATTACATGTTAGGGTCCCATCAATGGTAGAATTGATCGGTTTGAAAATTATTCGTATTATATAAGAATACTTGTAACCATATAACCGTGCATAAATTATTTGTGTTAAATAGGAATACTTTAAACCCGATAAATATGCAAACACATGTTAAGTGTTATCAAAAGGTAATAGTTATTTGAAACGCTATAATTACTTGAAAAAAAAAAAAGACTGACCGTGGCATTAAATGACAACAAGAGTTGACGTGCCGTAAAACCAACCAAGCCAACCAAACCAAAGTTTAATTTCTGTATGATATAATTGATATATAATAACAGGTTAAACTTAATAAATAAAGATATCTAAAATTTCCGTGGAATAATTTTTACAGTATTATTCTTGCATACGTTGGTTTTTAGGAATCCACACCACTTATATATATACATATGTGTGTGTGTGTGTGTGTGTGTGTGTGTGTGTGTGTGTGTGTGTGTGTGTTGCTTAGCATCTTTCTACCCGAAATTCCGTGGTATGCGCAATATGCATCCAGTCTCCTCACGTGGAATAGATATTAGTAAGATAGACTCGCAGACCATTGTTAATGAGTTCGATTGTCTCTAGGTACTCCATACTTCTGGCCTTGTGGCACAACTAAGCTCAGCTTCATGACTATATACAATATATATCAGGGTTCTGATATATTAGGCATAAGCAAAAATATTCGGGGGAGGGAAACAGTGACCTTGGAAGAACCCAAACCTTTATAAAAGGTAATTTTATCTGAAAAAAAACTTCGTATCATTATTAACTTGGAGAAAATTTTGACCTAAAACATTTTGA
Source organism: Sepioteuthis lessoniana (assembly GCA_963585895.1). Taxonomy (NCBI): domain Eukaryota; kingdom Metazoa; phylum Mollusca; class Cephalopoda; order Myopsida; family Loliginidae; genus Sepioteuthis; species Sepioteuthis lessoniana. Next base: position 55,558,573 of record OY757912.1, read on the forward strand.
GTAAAATCTTTAAAACTGGATATATTTCTAAAAATCAATGGCTTAAAAAATTGTTTACATGTCATGCAAAAAAAATCAATTGCATGGCAGATATTTCAAGAGACAAAAATAAAACATTCGATTTCAAAAAATATATACATATCAAAGTTCGACTGATTATTGGTTTGCTTACGTTACAAAATGTAAGATGGTAAGTAATTTTACGACAAGCTAATCCTTTTCAGTTTATTTAGTCAGCAGGCAGTAAGAGGCATTGATCTTACATAAAACGGAGTTCATGCGTTTTAATCAAGATGTTACCGTCTCGTCATTGAATGGCAACCCTCTGAAATCAGTAGACCAGATTATATACCTCGGTAGCAATATCTCCTCCACTGAAATTTGAGTCAACCCACGCACGGGTAAAACTTGGAATGCTTTTGACAGATTAACAATCATAGAGAAATCTGATCTCCCTAATAAAATAGATTCTTCTAAGCTGCGTTCGTGTCGGTACTACTATATGGATGCACCACTTAGACCCTAAAGAAACATTTGGAGAAAAAGCTTGATGAGAATTTTGCCCAGTCGGCTGGTGCTGTAGAATACACTGACTACAACTTTGCTGAGGAGTAAGATCCTCCCCAACAAGCGCCCTGATATGACACTAGATAATCTAATGGAGAGGTTCCAATAATGCAGTAGCTTTGGGGAATACAGAGCACCCATTCATGGCCATCACTTCCAAGTTCACACTGGCCCGGAGCAGTAGCACCTAATAGGGCCCTATCTATGCGTCAAATATAACTAAAAGGTGTACTTATGATAAACTGAGATACTTAAAATCGAACTGCTTTGATATTTAAACTGTCTACTTATGCTAAACTGAACTGCTTGAAATAGACCTGTTTTGACATGTAAACTGCCTACTTATACAGAACTGAGTTGTTTGAAATAGAACTGTTTTTGATATCTAACTGTGTGTAAACAAAATCTACACTTATACTAAACTGAATTGTTTGAACTAGAATTGATTATTTGTATAAAAATGGATTTGGCATTAAATAACCAAAAGTTTATAACCTACAAACAATCTACATAGACGAGAACTACACAAGAATGCTGTGTGCTGTTTTGAACAAATATTGGAAGTAACATCCTCCAAAATAGAAACTGTACGGTCATTTGCCTCCCATCTCACAAAATCATCCAAGAAAAGCTAGCAAGACATACTGGACATTGTTAGAGAAGAAATGATGAAGTCATAAATGACTTTCTTCCGTCGACTCCCATATATGAACACAGCAGTATTAGCCGACCATTAAAAAACTCACATTGGGTGCCGTCTAGAGAACTTAACAAGAGGCGGGGTCGATATGAATGGATGTTGAAAGAGACTCGAGTGAATCCTTGGTGTCAGTATGCTTTGATAATGGTGATTGTGACCAAATAACCAATGATAATAATTTTAATTTGTAACTTCAAGTAACGGTTCTTAATACTAATAATTTATCCATCGTTATATATGAATTCTAGAAACTCATCTTATTTAATAGTAATCATTTGTTTGCACACTTTTATATCAATAATAATTTACTTGCTCACAGTTTTGTGTTGCTTTATATAATGTATGAATTATGTTTTCTTCTTAAGCAGTGTAGTACAATTTAAGCAACCAAGGATGTGTTTGTAACACACACAGCAGCCCATCGTATCACTAACAGAAATTATCTTCCAGCTATAATAATCAGTATACGTTTTATTTCCAATTCAATTTTCCATCAAAATCTGTTACATTCGAAAACAACAGCCTTACTGTATGAGCAGAGACCGACGGCCATGTTGGCGCATTTATGTTCTTGTGTGAAAAGTTCACAGCATGTCAAAGTTTATTAAGCAGTCATCGATTTCCTTGGTTGCATTGAAAGTAACGGCCGATCAGCCCTTGGCTCATCAGTCGAAATCTCAGCTCGAAGATGTCGAAGATAATTTTGGGGCCTTGGATCTGAAGAGGAGAAAAAGACGAAGTTTAAAACTCTAGAAGCGGTTATTGGTTCTTTAAGGTCATCCTTTGATAAACAGTGATGAATGTAATCGCATATTTACATCGGAAGATTGGAAAAGGAACGAAATGGTCGAGATTTGAAAGAAAGAAAGAAAAAAAGAAAGAAAGAAAACAGTTGAGGAGAAAAGAACAGTAAATTAGAAAGGAAAAAAGGGAATTTGAAAAGAAAATGAAAGTTTTTCGAAAGCTAAAAGATCCCGAGATCTTGTGAGAAGAGAGGAAAGAAAACTTTAATTAGGAAGGATTGGAAAGGAAAAGAAACTGAAATTGGGAAAGAAAGGGACTAAAGAATGGTGCTTACTTTGGAAAAGACAGGGACTAGAGATTGAGACGAGGGATGGCGTTTAAGACTGATTGTATAGGATAAGAATTAAAAATTGATAAGGGAAGGAACTTGAGATAAGGACGGAAAGTAAATAGAGAGTGGAAAGAAAGGGAATCCAAGATTAGAAAAATGATTTTAAGATAAGAAAGGAAAAGAACCAGAGCTGGGGATAAAATGAACATATGGCTGGAAAAGAAGAAAAATTCAAATTAAAAAAGAAAAGGAATTCGAGAATGGAATATAAAGCATACTCTGTTTAGAAAGAAAACGAAATATTAAAGAGAAAATTAATGAGGTTTATAGAAAAATAATTAAAAAAGAAAAAAGAAAGTAAAACGAAGATAGTGAAAACATAGGATTCGAAAGAAGTATTTAGCCTGGTGATTCAATTAACATATATTTGTTCTCTCTCTCTCTCTCTTTGTTTTTTTATTCTTTGTTAGTTTCTTTGTTTTTTTCTTTATTTCTTTATTTCTCACTCTCTCTCACTCTATCTCTTCCACTTTCTCTCTCTCTCTCTCTCTCTCTCTTTATATATATATATATATATATATATATATATATGAAAGCTGTTGTAACGAAGATTTTGGGGTTTGTTTATCCGAATGTGGCACGTTGAAATGAACAGAAGTAGATAAAATTAACGACTTTGAATTGGTGTTATTCAAAAGCTAGCTGTCATCAGAATACTACCAAACAAGTTCTTCAAAATAGATTCTAATGCACATTGATTCATCTTATTAAAATAATTTATCTATTCCAATTAAATTGGTTTTTGAAGAATTTAGTATATATATATATATATATACTTTAAAGAATTTGAGAAAGAAATCAAAAGAGAATTTTAAAATTCTCAACTTGCGTGTTTCTTTTAAAACTTCAGAACAATTTGACAAAACATTCTATGAATACAATTAATTTCTCTCCGAAATATTAGAAGCCTAGGGTATAGGCGTTGGTGCCCTAAACTTCTAAGGAGACAATCATCTGGAGGTTGCAGGTTCAATCCTGGCTGCAGGCGAATAACAATACAGAAATACTTAACACTTGTGCCCAGTTATGGCTAACGGAATCAGAACAGGAGACCCCCGTGGATTCAATAAAGGACGTAGTTCGAAGTTCCGTTTACGTTCCCGAGTTCGATAAACACCTGAAGAAGACCAGAGGACATATCGGCCGAAACGTTGTGGAAATAACAATAAAGATGAAGACAATCGTCCGAAAACCTTTAATGATAAAAAATCATCAAGCTTCATTACAGAAATTTAGACATTTAAATTTAATGTTTTTAAAACAAAATTTTTAGAGAATTGATTGCAGATTAAAAATAAATAAGTTTTACGATTAATTTCAAAACAAGTCGACCAATTTACACAAATTTTTGTCCCAAACGATTCAGCTTTATAAAATATATGTTTCATTGAATACGAGGTTAGGCTGAAAAGTTAATTGGCTGAAAACTTTATATGATGACATCATATCTTTTATTGAGGACCTTTTTTGATCAATGGGATCCTAGTACTGCAACACAAATAGAAAAAGTGTGTACATCTCAAGGTTACTATGTTGAAAAATAGACTTCATTTGCTCACATTCCATAATAGTATATTGGTTAGCCTATGAATTTTCAGCCAACCTCTGCAGAAAGTTTTTTTTTTAATTATACGGAATTTTGCTCTTCCATATAAGTTGCCAATTTAAGTTATTTTAGATTTATATAATTTGATTTTTTATATTTACTTTCGTAAATTTGAAAAAAGGAATGAATGAAAAGAAGGATTAAAGAAAGGAAAGATGGATGAGACAATTGAAGGATGTTGTATAGTGGCTCGTACCATGTGACTTCCGGTATCGCGGAGGTATAAAAGACGTCATGTTTCTTAAGCATCAGGGTTCTGCAAGATTTCGGTCAGTAGTAAGATCAACTTCGGACGTAACACCCACAGCGCGAGATTTATAATATTTGTTGGACTGTAACACTTCAGTTAATGAATAATCAACTCTTTATTTCACTGCGTATCTCTTCCTTACCACGATACAACAAAGGAAGGAATAGAAAAGAATCTAGAAAGGCAAAATGAGAAATGGTCAGGGAAGGAGAGAAAGATAAGTAATGGGTAATAAAAAGAAAGGAAGTAGAGAAGAAATAAAAAAAAATGAATAGAAAAGAAAAGGGAAGGAATGAAATATAAAGAAAAAAGACAAAAAGGAAAAATAAGATTGACGGTAGGAAGAAAGGCTCGAAGGTTAAAAGAAGAAAGATAAGACAGAAAAGAACACCGAAAATATAGAAACAGCGGAAGAAAAAGTAGAAAAATAATACAGGAGATAAGGAAGGAAATACAGAAGAAAGACAAGAGGTAAGAAAGAAAAAAGACATTGGAAAAAAGGCAAGATATAGCATAGAAAGAAAGAAAGAAAGAAAGAAAGAAAGAAAGAAAGAAAGAAAGAAAGAACTAGGGAAGTAATGATCTAAAGATGTATTGAAACATGCGGATTACAAAATGGCTTTGACTCACAAGGGATATTTCGAATTGAGACAATTTGATTAATAGGAAAAGAAAACAGGAAGTAAAAAAGGATGGAAGAATGAAGTGGCTGAAAGAAGAAATATTCAATGCAAGTAAGAAGAGAGCATAAAAAAGAGAGAAGGATTTTCTGAAAATAATAAAAAAAACAAGATGGACCATTGAAAAAGAGACAAAAAGAAAACAAATATAGAATAAAGAGTAGGAAACAGTTATAAAATTCGAAAGAAAAAATTTCAAGAAATGTAAGTGAAAAAGAACGGTTTATGGCGTCGTCTTTATGATTAGAGAACAGTCTGATTAGCGTAAATGAATTAACTACAGTAATTAGTGTCTTAGAAGTGACATTGATTGCCCGAAAGTTCGTTCACAAATAAAATAAAACAAAATAAAAAATTTAGTGACCTGTTTGCTTTACGAAAAGATTAAATTCCTCATTATTTTCCTTATGATTTAAAAAAATCTTTTGCTTTTTTTTCAAAGGTTCATAGTCATTATTTTCTTTTCTCACATTTCTTGTATGGAAAGGAACTTTCTAACGCCTCTAAGTAAAAATGTGAAAGACGACAAAAATAAAACGACAAAAAGGAAAAAGCAAAGTAAGAAAGGAAGGGATGAAGTAAAATAGGAATTCCAAAAGAAAGAATGAAACACAAGAAGTAAAAATAAAGTAAAAGCAAACGAAGGAAAACGGACAAGAAAGAAGAAAAGTAAGAATTCAAGAAGGAAAACAGAAAAGGATGGAAAGTTACCGGAAAATCAGTCACCTTAGTAATAAAGTAAAGTTGGCGACCGTAATCGAGAGCGACCAGAAGGCTCCCTTTTCAATTGCTGCTACACTGAGGTGTAGGGAAGGGCATTACTCCTTTTCCTTAATTGCTCCACTTTACCCTTGATACGTACCTTATATTGCTGAGTGTTAAGCAAGGATGTATCAAGTACCATTTTTAAAGTCTTTGGTATGATGTGAACTGGTATTGAACCCAGGTCTCCCGGACCATAGGCGAACATTCTACCCATTAGACCAACGAGCCGAGAAGTGGTTCACATAAGCAACCGTCTTCTTTTGTTCTTTTCCACAACCACACACACACACACACACACACACAGATAATATTGCATAAAAAGATATATGTAAATAAGATAATATTGCATGAAAAAGTCTTCGACGTTACCCTAGCAAATCAGAAATATAACAAATCATAAACATTAAAAGTCCGTTAATCTAAGTTTCATGTGGTGCGCGCACAATCAACAGACGGAAAAGTATATACATATATATATAGAGAGAGAGAGGGAGAGAGAGAGATGACAGTGATGCTGTATCTTGATTATAGGACAGAGATTTCTACTGAAAACTGATTAAAATTCTGAGTGTTTTCAGATAAGTTTTTAATATATTTTATTTCAATAATTATTTTCATCTCTGAAAATCACAATATACCAGCGTCCAATATTTGAGAAAAAGATTTTTAAAATCTATACAAACAATTTTGATAATAATAATAATAATAATAATAATAATAATAAATATCTATAAGACCTTTTTCTAGACTTTGCAAAATTTTGCTAGCATATCTCAATAGACATTTTTGTGGTCTTTTTCCTGAATATTGAATTTGGCTCTTTTAAATCTTGTACTGCTTCGGTATTTTTTTTTCTTTCTTTGTCAGCATTTCGAATTATATTTCTTTTGATTATTTTTGTGCCACACATATCATGACTATTGAGTCAGCGTCTTTCTTATCTTTGCCTTGACAGCAATAGGATCAAAAAGGGCAAAGTGAGTTTAGTCCTTCCAAGCACGCTGGCCCGATTTCACTCGGGATATCACTCCATGTTTCTTATGAAGGATTTTAAAAGATATCCGCTTGAAGAAGCGCCGGCGGGCGCTGTAAACACCAATACAAAGGAAAGTGACAGCAAATAAGACCTGACACGTTGGACACTAGAGAAGGATTTAAAAAAAATGTATAACATAAAGGAAGAGGAGGAAGAAAAGAAAAGAATAAGGTAGAAGTGCTGGTGTATAAAGAATGGAGCCGAGAATTGTAAATGTAAGAAACAGAATGGGAGACAGTGAAGAACGTTTGAAAGTAGAAAATTAGGAAGTGAAAAAAAAAAAAAAAAAGCTGTGGTGAAAGAAAAGAATGAAAACAAATGTGAACGTGTTCGTTAATCATTAGAAAATATCAACAATAAAGATTTAGAATGAAATTTTAACGAGAAAAGAAGATAATGGAAGAAAGAAAAGAAAAAAAAGAAAAGAAGGAAGCGAGAAAAGAATGAAGGAAGACAAAAGATAAAAGAAAGAAGAGAATAAAGAATGAAAAAGAAAAGAAGAAAAGAATGAAGAAAATAAAAAAGAAAAATATAAATCGAAAGAAGGGAGAAAAATGAAAGAAGTAAAATATAAAAAAGATAGAAAGAAGTAAGGAACGAAGAAAAGAAAGAAAAAAACGAAGGAAGGAAGAATGGAAAAAAAGGAGAGTGAAGGGTCTACAAGAAGCCACAGACAATAACCGGAAAGAAATCAAGGAAGAAAAGAAAGTAGTAAGTAATGAAGGAGAGAAGAAAAGAAAAAAGTAGAAAGAAAGGATAGAAGTAAAGAAGGAAAAAAGAAGAAAATAAAGCAAAAAAGAAAGAAGGAAAAACGAGGACGAAAGAAAAGAAGGAAGTAAAAAAGGAAAAGAAAGAAAGGAAAGCAAGAAAATGAGAAAGAAGAGTTTACAAGAAAGAAGAGTTTGTAAGAAGCGAAAGAGAATTGAAAAGAAAAGAAATGAAGAAATATAAAAGGAAAAAATAAAAGGAATAAAGAAAGGAGGAAAAAAGAAAAAAAAAGGCGCGGTTGAAAGAAGTTAAGAATGTAGTTTCTACAAGAAACGAAAAAAGGAGGTTATTTAAAAAAAAAAAAAAAAGGAAAAAGAAAGGAAAGTCTTTTTAAAAAATGCATGAAGAAACTGAAGAAAACCTAAAGAATAAGAATGAAAATGAAAAAAGAGGGAAAAGAAAAAGAAGAATAGAAAGAAAAGGATTACAAAAAAGTGGTGTGAATGAGAATAGTCGAGAGCTTTAAAAAAACAATGAAAAATATCAGGAATAACAGTAGAAAAAATCTACATCTGAGATTTATTTACAGAAGAAGAAGGGTAACGAAAGAGTGAAAAACAAAGAAAAAATAAGAAAACGAAGAAAAGATATTCGTTGAAAATGGATACATGCATTTATCTTATGGGTGTGTCTGTCTGCACCTCTGTTGCTCTGTTGTTGTCACTCTGTCCTTGTCTATCTCTCTCTCTCGCTCACAATACCTCTCTCCCTATATATATATATATATATATATATATATTTGTTAGGTAGAAAAAATCAGATCCTCAGAAGAGCACGTAATAAACACGTCTTGTCTAAATTCTGTTTTTTCCTTCTCTTTAATCAGTTGCCATACCAAATTAAAGAACTCTCAGTCTACCCAACTATTTATCCTTTACTGAAAGAAGAATAATTGGATTTATACCTTATCTATGAGTCTTTACGCTACAAGCGCCAATGAAGTCTTGATCTTTTCTGTATGAATAACTTGGATTATTTACCAACTTCTGCTCTCATAACATTATTCTTGATATTTCAGGTTACGGAATCCTAGAATATCTTCAATAAAAATGATCCTACTTTTCTACATCAAAAGGACTGATAAAAATCTTGAATGCTTCTAAAACTTGCAACAGCTTCCAATTTTTATAATATCAACAGGTTGACAGTCACAGTGTCGATTTCATAACCCTTTTTGCAATATTATTGATCGTATACATTTTCATCTTTCACATCTTGTGCAGATACATCTTTCATAGAAATCCTATTTGGCGAGGATTCCAGATAATCTGGTTCTCTTATCACCATTCACTTATTAATGTTTTATAATCGTTCCCCTTGTTGTTTTGCCTATTTCCTATCGAGTGCAAGGTACAATTATTATAGCTATTTCTCTCAGGTCCATCATGACCTTGCGTAGCAATGATTTTTCGGTTTCCATCAATGGGTCAAATATAACTGATCAATCTTTTGTAAGGGATTATTATTATTGGTTATCTGAAACCATACAACCGTGTACAAGTCGTTTGTATGAGATAAGAATACTTGATAAGTAGAATTACTTATCTTATATAGCAATATTTAAAATAGTAGGCAAACAATGATTGATATAAATATAATTATTTGTTTTGTATAGGAATACTTGAAACCATTTAACTGTATACAAAAAAATGATTTCTAAATCGTTTAAAAATAAAATTATCTGCAGACTGTTCTCTTACAACTATATCCTATATATATAAACAGGATTTGGTTTTAAATAGCCATCAAGGTTTGATATGCGATTAAACCAAATAACCTGGTCTAACTGTTACTTTTGGATAAATAATTTCTATATTTACACAAGAAAAGAAAAATGGTGCAAATAATATGTATTATTTTGATCACCAAAACTGAAAAATATTACACAGAAAGACAATGAACATATCAAAGGATATCATTGTTTTTTACCATTATAATCAGTCTTAGTGCAATCCATACGTTCTCAGTGTATGACTTCCATAACTAAACTGTTTTACCAAGATGTCCATGACTAACCTATCTTGGTATCAATAGCATTCCTCCAAGTTTTTGTCCAAAGCTGAATCCAGCAGAATAGTATTATTAGTGTTAAATAGGAAGACTTGAAAGCTCTATCTTTCATCTAAAGGTCTTACGGCCCTTTTAACGGAACTTAAAATACTCTGAGTATATTCCATACAAAACCCTCTTTAAAGGGGTATCCAAAGTATGTCATTAATTTATATCTAGTGGAGAGGCTCCAGTTATGGAGTTCTAGGATCGTGTTGAGTACCTCTTCATTGCCATTACTACTAGATCCACTCTGACACAGAATTATTGTACCTGCTAGGGTCCCTTCTATAGTGTAGATAGATGTGTTTATGAATTATTCGTTTTAAATAGAAATACTTCAAGTCACAAAACAATGAGCAAATAAGTTCAATCAGTTAGAAATATTTAAAACCATATACATAACTATGTGCAAAAGCTCTGAAGAAATAACTCAACAAATATAAAAATGAATGGATTATGTATGGTATTCCCTAACCTCTAGGCATAAAGTAACCCTAAAAGGATAGACATACCGTTAAAATTACTCAATCGAAAGATCCTAGAAGTCTCTTGAGTTAGTGTTAAGAAATCTTTCTAAGTTTTGAGTACTCAATGAAGTCATACTGTTACGTTTTTACGTACAAAGAAAATATGTAAACGAAAGTGAAAAGAGATAAACTCGTTGTTGTACAACAAAACAATTAGGCTTATTTACCACAGGCAAAGACATGCGTTTAATGACCAGGAAAAGAACTGTTTTAACTTTGTTGGCGCCAGTCAATTGTACTCCCACTATTTGCCTTGGTCGGATTCAAGTCTGTCTTCTTCGTCTCGCGTGTCTCCGTTTTTTCGGTCCCTACAAATCCCACAATGCAATGTTCCTGAGAGGCAACTCCCTTTTTATCCCTCAGAGGGAATAAATTTGATATTTTTGTTAGGTCTGATTCTTAAAACATACCGATCAAAATACATTTCTCTCTTTTGAAAGGCGTATACCGTTTCCAAGACTCTGGTAGGATCTTGTGTCAATGAAATGTCTTGTCATGATGCTTTCCAGAAAGAATTTCTAGTAAAGAACCAAATGCCATCATTCCTGATTCCAAAAGCACGTCATTAAACTTGGATGCTGCCATTTTTGCCATCTTGAAAAAGGGACATATTAAGTGAAAAGTTACTGTCATCATTATCATGTTTCAGATTAAGAGGAAAGCCGTCATGTAAACTCTTTTATTAAATGTGGTTCTAATGTATGGTTGTCTCACTTGGGTGATGGTCTCTTCGAAAAATTTAAAATATTCAAGGATTTTTATGCGCACAGCAGAAAGAACTCTAAAGATTATTTATTACTGGGTAATAGTCTATAGTGGTAAGGACAGTACTCCTGATACGTGTGTGTTTTTGATTAATTGATTGATTTTAACGGTATGTAAATCCGATGTGGGTTATATTATGCCTAGAAAATTGCTTTCATTGTATGTTCATATTTACATTTTCGTAGTGTATTTTTTTGCATACAGTCCTCTCAAATAAAAATCATTTTTAACTTGATCTATTAGACCCATACATGTTAGTCTAACTGGTACGAGACACCCCGTGTCATAGCATAATACACCAGGAAGTAATGAAAGTGAAGGTATTATCTCCATTCTGCCTAAAACCAGATATAGTTTAGAGTCATGCTCACGACATTCCTTTTTTTAAGGCAGAGGTTCTTACCACTTTGCAGGAGATACAGTCAGCGTATCCAACATGGCAAGATTCAATATTCTAAATAAAAAAAGTGACTCAAAATGTTTAATGGGAAAAACTCGACAAAATTTCTTCCATTAAACATTCAAAGATAAATGTACTTGTAAAATATCTTAGAAATAGCTAACACCATTAGAATTTTCTTGTTGCTATAAAATAAGTTTACAAGTCTCTAGAAACTATAAAAATGTACATTGCTTTGCACATTAGTTCATTAAATATACAAGAAAATATTTTTAAAGATTACAATCGCATTCTATGGTAAACATTGCATAAGGGACACGTGTTCTTAAGTGATTTTTCATGCAATTTAACGCCACTACAGCAAACAGTCTGAAAAAGTTATTATACCCCAAAATATCTAATATTTCCGTCTTTTTCTTGCTTAGACCATTCTAAGGAAGGAAATTACCTTCATAAAATAGATTAACCTTACGGGCGTAGTACAGAGCGTACCATGTGACGAAAAAAGACAAAAGTAAATCCTAGCATTAAATTTTAAATCAATACACTGATGAAACATCAAATGAAAAGTTTAGTAGTGTATATATATATATATATATGTGTGTGTGTGTGTGTGTGTGTGTGTGTGTGTGTGTGTGTGTGTGTGTGTGTGTGTGTGTGTGTGTGTGTGTGAAGGTGTGCAAAAATGATTGAATCGAAAGGCTATGTGTAATTAAATCGTAAGTACAGGAGATTTGTTATCTAAAAGACAAGAGTCAGAGTAGTAAAACCAATGTCATATTTGGAATGAATGCACTGCCTTCGCTCATAGAATCTTATGATATAATTGACAATAAAATTTGTATAGCCCCGTGTAAGCATTTGATTATGTGTACTTAAAGTATCAGCCTAACCTATCAGCAGGCCGACTATATCTTCTGCAGAAGGAAAAGACCTCCCCCCCCAAAAAAAAAGAATATCGTGTAAAGGACACTAAAAATTCCTATGGCAAGATTTCAGTTATAGAACTCTGATTTATTCATTGGTTGATTGATTTTAACAGTATGTCAACCCGTCTATTTGTTCCATAGATGATACTTAACAAATACTACCAATTCGGGTCAGAGTAGATCTGGGAGTAATGGCAATGAAAGGTCACTTTACACTCCCTAAAAGTCTAGATTATGTGCTTCACTTTCAGACACAGTTTACTGTAATACCCCAGCCACCTCAGAAGAATACATCGACTGCATCTCTGCAGAGGGATAAGGCCCTCACAGTGAGTGTCCTAAATATGACACTAAACAGCATGTCATGGTGAGACTCCAATCCTCTATCTTTGGAGAATGAGAAGTACCCCTACATTGCCATTACTCCCAGGTTCACTCTGGCCCCATGTGGTAAGGTTAATGTTAGATTCGTTAGAATCCCGTTTATGGGTCAAATAGAACTATGTAGTCTTTTACTACACTGGAAACAAATGATCAATGTTAAATTGATTTGTATCACATGGCAATGTTTGAAACCTTTTCACTATGTGTGAATAATGAATAATGTTGAATAAAATTATTATAGTAAAGTAGAAATACTTTAAACTATATACAAATAATAAATTGCAATATGTGAAACCATTGAGGGAAGAACGAGCAAATGCGCCCTGCGTCATTCAAAAATGTTAGAAATAAATCATATATATATATATATATATATATATAAAAACAGGATGTAACATTAAATAACCCGCAAGGGTTCATATTCCATAAAACACAACCAACAAACCAACAAACTGGTCACCCCTTTGGAGATATAACCCCTCGGCAGGTGATTCAGTCGGCATATTGTAAGTCTCACCGACTGGAGCTCCAGTTCTAGAGATCTTGGAAATGTGTGTACCCCTTCATTGTAATTATTCCATAGTTCACTCTGGCCTGAAGGTGTACATGTTAGGCTCCCATATATGAGTCAAATAAACCTATTTAAAAATTATTCGTATTCGATATCATCGGGTACAAAATTTAGCATTAAATAATCCAACAAGGGTTGATATGCAGTAAAATCAACCAAACCCAAATCTTAAAATAACTTTTGTAACCAAATTTCTCAGAAGTATTCCATCAAAAACGCCAGAAGCACGTCTGAAAAGACAAAATCTAACTTTTCCCAAATACGGAATTGACAGCAGGGTGCTGTGTGCGTTCTTCCAAAGAAATTCACATATACACAACTCAGTCATTTGGCACCACGCCCCAAACCGTTTAAACAATACAGAAAGATAACACTTGACTCGTTAATAAAATATTTTGGAGATTGCAGCGTCAGCCTTTCTTATGGACACAAGTGAACTTATTTACGTTTTCTTTCTGCATTCTAGCAAGTTGTTCCATGTTTGAGAATATATCAGGTTGAATTTTCCAGTGGGAAACTGTTTTTTTTTTCCTTATCTTATTCTTCTTATCATTTGATGCTACTCAAAAGTAGAATTCGTGGCCAACTGAGTGATTTCGAAATATACGTGTTCGATGAGGCAAGGGGAAATTGATTTATCAATCTCCTAAAATTTCCAACACGGTGAGATATGTATGTAGCTATCCTTTCTGACACAGACAAGGTGCAACAAAAGGGTAATTTCCATGTAGAGTACGGTTGGTTTGAATGAAGTGTTTACCTTCTCCAAGAACTTTTGTAGTACAAAGAGTCCAGTCTGTTCCATTATTTACCAATAGAAGGCGGTAGAAGAATATTTTATTGATTTTAACGGCGTGTCAACTCGTCCACGATTATTCAATATCTAGAGGTTCGAAAATCACGTTCATTATAAGTTCACGTTTACATTTTAAAAGTTTTTTTGTACCCAATGATATCGAATAAGAATAATTTTTAAATAGTTTTTTTTTACTCATATATGGGAGCCTAACATGTACAACAACTTTAGGCCAGAGTAAACGTGGGAATAACTGCAATGAACTGGAGCCACACTATCCGATGCAGATAAGTATCATACCCAGGTTACTTTTTTAGTTCGGTTTAGTTTCTTTGTTAATTGGCATAGAAACCATCGTGGGTTATTTAACACCAAAGACATCCTTGTAGAAGTTGAGTAGTATAACTATTTACCAAATAGCTGGTTGATAAGAGAGTTCATACTTTTCTCACGTTCGAAAGTAAATGCCTTAGCCCGACTGGAGTTTGCATTCAATATTATTATATCATAATCTTGCGGGTTAGCTACAACGTCATGAATCCTACTATCTCCATACCTTTTTGTAAGAGAGGTCTCACTCCTATTCAGGGGATACAGCAAGTGTGTTCTAAGCCTCATCGAAGGAAGTAATTTTTAAAAGCCAAGTGATCAAATATTTTTCAAAAGAAAGTTCCATATATGCGAGGGGTGGGTAAAACTAGTTTCACGAAAACTTCAATAGGTATTAAGAGGACAGTATTTTCTTCGGAGCGCCCACGGTAGCTCTATTGATTAGAGCCATTTTTCGATACTAAATATATATTTTTTTACGTGGTTATCATTAATCCAGTATTTTCGATGAATATGAACCTGGATCCTGCATTCGTAATTCCCGTATCCCCATTCCACAGACTGTTGTTTTGATCCTAGCTCGTAATGGTTACACCACGTCTAGTCACCAACGATGATTGATAATACGACCCAGCAAACTGACGCATTCAGCTTCATAGTGTTCAGAACTTTGTAACGTTCTTTCTTTCTGTTATATTCAATGGCAGTCAAAAATAATCTTATAAATAAATGTTTTATAAAAATGCTAGAACTTTCTTTGACATTCACTGTTTTAATTTCTACTATAAATATAATTTCGATATAGAATAAATCTATACTATTAAAAAGACTCAGTGTACATTCGTATTTTATGAAAATGAAATAATTTTACCAATTTTCACAAATTTGGCTTATTCGTGTATCTGATTTGGTTCGGTCTTTTTGATTAATGGCATATCAAACTCCTTGGATGATCCAATTTCCAAAGTCATCCTTACTCAGGGATTGATCGCTTGATGCTTCACTAATAGCATGATCATATGTATGAAAAGGAAGTAAGAAAAAGAATACACCGAATCTCCTAAGTTCATAAAGCTCTTATTACTTGCGTTGCCTAATCTCTCGTGTCCGTGACATGATTTTACCGAAAGTCATCTTTTTTCATTGATTAATCTTTTTTTACACTCATTCCCCCCTCCAGTGCCCTCCACTATAAGCTGGCTTAAAGCTCGAAACTTCTGCTTCCCAATTGTCTCTTCAAGACTCTCTCATTGTTTCTTTTCGATCTGTTTATTGTCGTCAGATTCTTGTTTATGTTTACATCTAAATACAATCAACCGTATCCTGCATCGAGTCACTTTGTTTATTGCAAAAGCAATGACGAACATAATGCCCTTACGTTACACACATATACATAGAGACAAAAACATATATATATATATATATATATATATGTGTGTGTGTGTGTGTGTGTGTGTGTGTGTGTGTGTGTGTGTGTGTGTGTGTGTGTGTGTGTGTGTGCGTGCGTGTGTGTAATGTTAATATAATTTGTTAAAGCGTATAGATTATAGGACATGTATATCCAAATTTGGGCAGCGTAGACATAACCGTTACAATATGAGCATCTCCTTTTAGCAGTAAGACATTGTATGAAATTTGCTAGACTTATTTTGGGAATAAAATAGAGCCATTTACCATGCTTCGTTTACTTTAGCCCAAAGCCAGAAGTATGAGGCATCTAAACAGAATCGATGCCTAGCTTGTTAACCATATAAGCTACCAACGCCCGGCAATGATATAGCTTTGTTCCGTTAAAAACAAAGCCGAGTTGATATCAGTAATCTAGCCTAAGGTATTATTCAAAACAGTGTTATGTTCCACAACTGAGTTAATTCCACTAAAATACGTGAAGCCTTTCAAAGTATAGAGTCCGTTCAAGTACCAATCAACTGAAGTGAAAAAGAAAGCATGTTGTTCCATTACTCATTCATCCAGGTTACCTAAACGCATTCATCCAGGTTACTAAACGAAACTTTACATTCCTAAGCAACGCTCTCCCAGGGCAACGATCGTCTTCTTCAATGCACTTCCGTTGTACCATAGACTGATTGACGGAAGAAATCATTTGTCCTGATGTAATGAATGATCGATTATTCGGTAGATCTCCAATTAGCTCTCCTGTGGTAGACCACAAATCAACAATGGCTGAAGAAAATAACGACACGTTCCCCCCCCCAGCTCATTCATTCCATTTTTGTAAAAGAAAGTTTTCAAAACAAGGAAATCAGAGCAAATAAAAGAAGCTTATTCTTCATTTCCTTCGGTCGTCGATTAATAAAATGTTTTGTTGTAACTCTTGAAATTACGGTGAGAAGTTATTAGACTGTTGATTTCACTAAGGATTATCTATTAAGTAACAATCCAAATTTAGTCAAGTCATACAAATTGTGCTACATTTTTGCTAACAATTCCTCAATTACATCATTTTTAAATTTCTGGCGTCTGCCAAATTGTTATTTAAACTTATTCTCAACCTTTCCTTATTTAAAATAAGTGAACCATTTCTAGCATGTTTGCACCTACTTGCTAACAACTATATACTTCTGAGATTAATAACTTTGCATCTGTTGGATTTTTTCATTGACTAAAACTGGTATTATAGTTTCTAAAAATAGAGTAAAATGTTCCTTTCTTAACCCAAAATAGTTCAAGTATATGCATGCAGAGAAATCAGAGAAAATGGCTTCGAGCTGACTAAGAAAAGAAGCAAAAGGTACCCCACAAAAACAATCACAGACGCCGATTACGCTGATGACTTGGCGTTACTGGCGAATACGCCTAATCAAGCAGAGACACTACTGCATAATCTGGAACGAGCCGCAGCAGGCATTGGCCTCCATGTCAATGCACACAAAACTGAATATATGTGTTACAACCAAACGGGCAACATCACCACACTAGATGGAGCCTCTCTGAAACTAGTAGACAAATTCACCTACCTAGGAAGTAGCGTCTCATCAACCGAAAACGACATCGACACACGACTGACGAAAGCATGGACGGCTATCGATAGGCTTTCGATCATATGGAAATCAGACCTGACCGATAAAATGAAACGCAGTTTCTTCCAGGCAACAGTTGTATCGATACTGCTATATGGATGCACTACATGGACGCTAACTAAACGGCTGGAGAAGAAGCTAGACGGCAACTACACAAGAATGTTGAGAGCAATCTTGAACAAGTCCTGGCGACAACACCCCACGAGACACCAACTATACGGCCACTTGCCTCCCATCACGAAAACTATACAAGTTAGACGAACCAGACACGCAGGACACTGCTGGAGAAGCAATGACGAGCTCGTAAGTGATGTACTCCTATGGACCCCCACATATGGCCAAGCAAAAGCAGGACGACCAGCTCGAACCTACATACAACAGCTATGTGAAGACACAGGATGTAACCCTGAAGACCTGCCGGAGGCGATGAATGATAGGGAGAAGTGGCGAGAGATGGTCAGGGATATCCGTGCTGGCAGCACGACATGATGATGATGATATGCATGCATATAAAATGTTGAGCCAACCTTGTATACACATCACGGATTTCGCTATGATTTTGAGCTAAAGGTGGTATCACACACACACACACACACACACACACACACACACACACACACACACACATATAGATATATATAGAGAGTGAGAGAAAGAGAAAGAGAGAGAAGGGGAGAGAGAAAAAAAGAAACAGAGAGACAGGGGTAGATCAATGGCGTGTCTAAAATATGCTGGGGTATGCAAATATCACTATTATGATATTGCAGGTTGAATTAAAGATAACCAACAACAATTAAAGACTAAATCAAACGCATTACAAAGTCTTCGCTCAAATTGACTTTATATTTCGTTAGGAAAAGTCAAATAATTTTCTTGTAGAAAGAGACTACTGCAACTTGAACTGCGTGTATGAAAGACACAATTTGTTATAAATTCACTGAATCTGCTTAAAGTTCAGTATGATATAATAGAAACATATGATTCTTTAAATCTAATAAATAAGATTTTTCCTTAATTTTGTAAGGAATAATTTTATAGTCTAAAACCTGCTTAAGAATGCAAGCCACTTATATATATATATATATATATATATATATATATATATATATATATATATATATATATATATATATATATATAACACCACTGTCAAAAATTATAGAATTAGCACACTTATAAGAAGTTTAGTAATGTTTTATTTTATTTGCAGTAAATAAACTAATAACAGATAAGTCGCAAAACATTTTTATGTGATCACCGAACATTCTAACTTTATAAAATATACCTTAAAGTAGATTAAATTATTCAAATTAATGATATGATTTATTTTTTCCAAGACATACAATGAAGATATGGAATAATAAAATATTGTAAAAGAATCATGGAATTAATTGACAAAATTTAGACTAAATTCTTAAATGGGCCCCCTCAAGGTTTTATGGCAGCCCTAATTTTTTCAAGCAAGTATTTCACTAATTTGAAACTGTATTCTTTATCAAAGTAGATCTAACCCCAAATGGCAGTTAATATATCTTTTGGGGGAGATGGCTACTTTTAATAGGGCTTAATTTCTACCACAAATTGTCGATTGGATTTAGATTCGAACTGTTTGCTCACACTGTCATTGCTTTTTTTTATGCTGCGAGTAATATTGAACAAGTCCAGGAGACAAAACCCCACAAAGCAGCAGCTATACGGCCACTTGCCACCCATAACGAAAACTACCAAAATTAGACGAACCAGACACGCGGGGACACTGCTGGAGAAGTAGGGACGAGATCTTGAGCGATGTACTCCTGTGGACCCCTGCACATGGACCAGCAAAGGTAGGAAGTCCAGCTCGAACCTACATACAGCAGCTCTGTGCCGATACGGGGTGTAGCCCTGAGGATCTGCGAAAGCAATGGACGATTGGGAAATGTGGCGAGAGACGGTCAGGAATATCCGTAGCGTGACATGATGATGATGATGTCATTGATTTTATATGCCTTTCCCGAAGAAAAGCTTTTGTTCCTTTCACTCTGTTGTGATAGATAGATAAATGGAAGATAGTATATATATATATATATATAGTGAAAGAGAGGATAGCGGTTAAGGAAAAGTAAAATCAAGCTTGTACTAAAATTTGATCTTTGTTTTTTCTACAACATTAATCTTTTGTTTACTCTAGTTCTTATAGACAGATTTTATTTTCGAAGTTTGATAGTTCTACTTTTTCATAACATTTGGTAACGTTGCCTTTCAAATGGATTTTGCCGACAACCATACTTTTAAACAAACAAAATAAGTACAACCTTTTGCGTCTATTTGAAATTATCTCAGAGAAAAATGACGTCCAAAATTTATCGTCAAAATCCTACCGATATATTCGTTAGATGTTGCCATCTAGTTTTAGGTGGTCAAACAAAGTTCACTTTTTAGTTTTTTGAATGAGTGATTCATTAATCAATTGATCTATTTAAATGACATCTCAATCCTTTATTTCATGCTTAGAAGTTAAGGAATCGCATTCATTGTAGATTCATACCTAATTTTTATGTAGCTGGTTTTTAAGATTTTTTTGTTTCGTTTTGCACACCATCCCATCAAATACGAATATTTTTAAACAAATCTATTTGACCCAGAGATGGGACCTTAACAAGTTCTACCAATGCAAGTCAGAGTGAACCTGAAAGTAGTGGCAATAACAGAGTACACCTTACTCCCCAGATCTCCAAAACTGTGCTGCAATGCAATGATATTTTAACTTGACGAAAATAGTTAATGAATAAATATCAATTACATTTATTCTTTCATTGAATTTTTTTTTATTTAAATGTCCACCGAATATATTAGTGTCGAATGAGCAAAAGTGAAATGATATTTTAAAAATGAAATAAATGTGTAAAAATTGAGGATGAAGTCATTTGAATTCTGAAATGAAGTATTTTCATGCATACTTTTCTGACTAATTTATTTTAACTTATTGTTGTGTCCATAATGGGCTCACTTGGAACAATTTCGAAAAAAAAAAGGCTTGAAAGACATGGACTTCAATAAAAGTTGAAATTATCTGGACAAAAGTACTTCTGAAATCAAGAATAGAAAGGAAAGTCCTGTAGTATGTAAGATATTTGTGGATCTTCCCTAAAATAAGACATCAGAGAAATTGGTGAAAAATTTCGATTAATAATTATCACATAAAAAGCGAATATAGCATGCTATTACAAAAAAGTCTAAGACTATGGACGACTGGGACAGAAAAGAGATCCACTGGGAGTTATGTAAGAAATTGAACTTTGACCTTACTACCAAAAAATAGCATATGCACAAACCAAAATCCGTCCAAGGGAATTTTATGCATCTCATTCTCTGGGATTTTGAGATACAAAAAATCACCTAATTCCAGCCGAAATACCTGACCTGGTGCTAATTAACAAAAAAAAGTGAGTGTGTGTGTGTGTGTGTGTGTGTGAAGAGAGAGAGAGAGAGAGAGAGAGAGAGAGAGAGAGAGAGAGAGAGAGAGAGAACGTGCCACATAGTGGATTTTGCCGTTGCAGTGTTCTGGAGACCTGGGAAGATTTGTCACTCAGACTCCAGTTAAAGACCATCAGCTAATGCTAGCGGGAAATTTTTTTCTATTTTTCTTTCTTTCTTTTTTTTTGTGACCCGCTGTTCACGAACAACCACTATGACTGTTCTCGGTCACATCTGTGTCAGGCGCTCTGATCATAAACAACCCCTGGGTCTGATAAAGCCACAATATACCACCCATGATAAAAATGTCAGATTACAATATTACACGACGTGGGATACAGGCAACAGGCTTGGGTGTCATGATTGGCAGGTGTTATCTATATAGCCAACATGGGAGACCTGTTCGTCATCCTGCGAATGTTGGCTGCTCTTTTTACAGGTACAGGAATGACGACGTAAGGAAACATAACGAAGATGGGCTAGGAAAGACAATCAACTTGCATTACGCAGCTATTTTGGGGGCAACCCTTCATAAAAAGGATATAGGAAAAAAATAATAGAGATCTGGCAAGAATGTGCTAGTTTTCAGACAACAAGCCAAAGGCTTGCCGATCAAATTAGAGCAATAATTAAGAAGGGTTAATTTTCTGACATTGAAGTATTAGAAATACATCAGAAAACACATAAATAAGATAATACAATACCAGACACATCAAGTGTCGTCAAACAAAAGCAACCAAACAGAAATGAACTGCCAACTTCTGAAAATGAGGACGCCACACAACCTAACAGCGCACAACCAAGTAACCCTAAAGAAACACTATCAAAAGAACAAAAGATAAATCTAGAAAATGTAAAGAGAATCATGAATAGTGAAAAAACTATTTTACCATCAAGAAACATAAAATGGAGAACACTTAAGATTGAAACGAATAAAATAAATCACGTACTACCTAACATATCAAAGAATAATATAACCGAGTTAAATGAACTAATCTATGCAGGGGCGAAATTAGTTTGTGAGAAAATTGGGATCCCTTCAAGAAGCACGAAGAAAAGATCAAAATAAGGATGGGGATTTCGACTGGAAACGCAGATAAAAAAATCTACGAAAACAGGCCAAAATGATAAAACAAAAGAGAGGCGCAGGAATATGTGGGAACAGAAAGGAAAAGGCAACATGAGAAAAAAAAAACTGTACAACTTGAGGAAATAAACCAGAAAGTACCGGCGAAAGAAGGGAGATTTAAGAGATATCGACAAAGGGTAAAACAATACAGACAAAACTGGACATTTCAAAACAGCGAATAAAAATTCTATCAACAATTGGGAGGGCATGACACAAAAACATACCAACTATCATTTTGGACTAAAATGTGGCAACCAAAAAAACATAACGAAAAGGCTGAATAGATAAAGAATAGGACAAGAGAACTATAAGGACTCGAAGAAGGCCCGAAAGCAGGAATACACATCGATTTACTCTAAGAGACATTAAAAAAATATCAAACTAGAAAACGCCACGTCATGATGGAATGCATGGTTTCTGGTTCAAGAAATTCACCTCCATTCAAGACAGACTAGCACTAGAAATGAACAGATGCTTACAAGGAGCACAATTACCTGAATGGAGGACCAAAAGAAAGACTACATTGATCCAAAAGGACCCAAGCAAATGAACCGCACTGAACAACTACAGACCCTATAACATGACTACCGATGATGCGGAAAATATTAACAGCACAAATAAGGGAAGAGATTTACTACTTGCTAAAAAGCCACGGATTGTTCTCTGAGGAACAGAGAGGATGTCGCAAAGGATACAGAGGCACAACAGAGTTACTTTACATAGATAAACACATCCTAAATGAGAGCAAAACCAGACGGAAAAATCTAGCTATGGCTTTATATTGACTACAAAAGGGCATGTGATATGGTTCCGCAGAACTGGATAATAAACTGCATCAAAATGCGCAAAATACCACATGAAATCATAAACTTCATCGAGAAAACCATGAAAACCTGGAGAGTGGAATTGACAGTAGGAGGAAGAAGCTTAGCTGAAACAAAGATCCAAAGAGGTATATTTCAAGGAGACGCACTATCACCTTTACTATTCATAATTGCCATGATACCACTTTACCACAAACTCAGAAAATGGACTGCCGGATACAAATTTAATAGATAGCAAGAAAAGATCTATTATCTAATGTACATGGATGACATCAAACTATTTGCAAAAAATGAAAAAGAACAGGAAACTCTAATTCACGCAGTCAGAATATACAATCGGGACAGAGGAATTGAATTTGGCAAAGAAAAATGTGCCATGCTTGTAATGAAAAGTGGCAAATGACATATGACTGACGGAATGGAACTACCAAATCAAGACAAGATTAGAACACTAGGGAAAACAAAACGTACATATACTTGGGCATCTTGGAGGCTGACTACATCAAACAAGTGGAAATGAAAGACAAAATTCACAAAGAATATACCAGGAGAACTAAAAAGCTACTCGAGACAAAACTCTCTTGTAGAAACCTTATCAAAGGAATAAATAATTGGGGTGTTACCCTCGTTAGATATTCGGGACCCTTTCTCAATTAGACCAGAGATGAACTTAAACAAATAGACCAAAGAACTAGAAAACTAATGACCATGCACAAGGCATTACATCCCAGAGACGAAGTTGACAGATTACATGTATCAAGAAGAGAGGGAGGAAGAGAACTTGCCAGCATCGAAGACAGCGTTGACGCATCAATACAATGAGTCAAAGACTACAGAGGAAAACACAAACGAGCACTGATTACATCCATCAGAAACAATACTGACAACACGATAGATAACAGACTGACAATAACTAGGAAACAAAAATGGGAAGGAAAAAACTCGATGGGCGTTTTAAACGACTAATAAACAACATCTCACACGACAAAACCTGCACCTTGCTAAGAAAAGGAAACTTTAAGAGAGAAACAGAATCTCTCCTAATATTAGCACAAAACAACGCCGTAAGAACCAATCATATCAAAGTGAGAATAGATAAGAGTCATCAAAACAGCAAATGTAGGCTATGTAGTGACAGAGACGAAACGATGAATTACATAATAAGCGGATACAGCAAATTAGCACGGAAGGAGTATAAGACTAGATACGAATGGGTGGGTAAGGTGATCCAATGGTAAATGAGCAAGAAATTTAAAATTGACCATACGAACAAATGGTATATGCACGACCCAGCACCCGTCCTAGAAAATAACACACATAAACTCCAATGGGACTTTGACATTCAGAGGGCTTACCTAATTTAGGCCAGAAGACCAGACCTTATTTAAAAAAAAAGAAGACCAGACCTCCTAAAAACAGAGAATTTGCAAAATTGTCGACTTTGCTGTTCCAGTTGACCACAAAATAAAACTGAAAGAATGTGAAAAGAAGGATAAGTACCTCGACCTTGCTAGAGATTGAAAAAACGATGGAAACTGAAGGTGACGATTATACACAGTAACTTAAGGATTACTAAAGGTCCTGGATAACTTGCAAGTTGGTGGACGAGTAGAGACCATCCAAACGACAGCATCATTGGGGACGGCCAGAATACTGAGAAGAGTTCTGCAGACTTGAGGAGATTTGTTGTCACTCAAACTCCAGTGAAAGACTCTCAGCTAAAACTGATGTGAAAAACTTTCAAGGGGTAAATAATAATAATAATAATAATAATGATATGACTTGAATTATTGACAACAGCAAGAATATTAAGGAGAGTCCTGGAGATTTGAGGAGACTTGATGTCACTCAAACTCTAGTGAAGAAACCATCAGTTAACGCTGATGGAAAAAACTCAAAAGGAGAAAATAATAATAATAATAATAATAATAATAGTAATGATAATAATAATAATAAGAAGAAGAAGAAGAACTAATGTGAAAAACACTCAAGGAGTAAATAATAATAATAATAATAATGTGAAAAACTCTAATGAGTAAATGATAATCTGTATTAAAAAAAGAAAACTTGCAAATTCGTGGACTTTGCTGTCCTGACTGACCACAAAGTAAAATTGAAAGAAAGTGAAAAGAAGGATAAATACCTTGACCTTGCTAGGGAATTAAAGAAACTGTGGAACATGAAAGTGACTATTACACTAATTGTATTTAGTGCTCTTGGTACAGTCACCAAAGGATTTATAAAGGGACTGGAGGACTTGGAAGTTGGGGGACGAGTGCGGACCATCCAAACTACAGCATTATTGAGAACAGCCAGAATACTGAGAAGAGTCCTGGAGACTTGATAATACTTGCTGTCATTCAAACTCTAGTGAGAAACCATCAGCTAACGCAGTGTGAAAAAATCTTGTAAGTAAAGTTGGCGACGATAGTCGAGGGTAACCCGAAGGCTTCCTTTTCGATAGCTACTACACCAAGGTGTAGGGGAGGGCGCTGGTGATACCAACTGTAACTGGTGCTCTTGATACAATAACCTGAAGATTGGTACAAGGACTTAAAGATTCAGATATAAGAGGACATGGGGAGACTATCCAAACAAGTGCATTGTTGAGATCAGCCAGAACACTGAGAAGAATTTCGGAGACTTGAAGAGGCTTGCTATCACTGAAACTCCGGTGGGAAACCATTAGCTAACACTGGTGTGAAAAACTCCCAAATGAGCAAAATAACAATAACAATGTCTTATTAGAAAAGAAGAATAAGATCCTCAAACAATACAACTATATGAATGATGACTGTGTTAGAGAACATCATTCAAATGTTTTTACTGGCATGATCACGAGTTCTTTCGCTTCTGATAACATTGTTCAAAATTCTTATTTGACAGTCACTGGTTCGTTTCAAGTTCCTAAAGATTCCTGCTTGATTAAAACATTCTATAACTCTTATCATGTTTGTTGTTTTTCTATTCCACCCTTCTTCTTCTTCTTCTTCTTCTTCTTCTTCTTCTTCTTCTTCTATTTGTACTTCTCTTTTTAGTTTTTTTCAATGTCTAATCTCTCTCCTTGCTTTTACATAATGGCAAGTGATAACTACGAGGTACCTGTATTAGAAAGATAGAAAGAACAAAAATGAGTTGAACAGATGATTAGAAGGAATAATAGAAATAATAATAATTATTATAATAATCACAACCAGAATCAGAATCTGTCCTACAAAGTAAAATGCATACAATTCTCTGAAGAAGATAAAACTTCATGTTAATTTACAAAAAGAAAAAAAAATATCAAGTAGAATTTGCTTTGCGCAAATTCTACTTGACGATGTTTTTTTAGAAAAAGAAGGCAAAAAGCTAGAAAAATACTTGGACCTAGCCAGAGAGCTGAAAAAGCTGCGGAACATGACGGTAAGAGTGATATCAGTCGAAGCAAAACATTCCAAAAAACCTAGAAAAAAAGTTGACGTATTAGAAATTAGAGGAAGAATTGTAATAATCCAGGCAATAACTCTACTAAAATCGAGTAGTGTACTAATAGTCCTGGAGATCTGAAGAAACTTTTGTCACTTAGACTCCAGTGAAAGAGTATCAGCTAGAGATAGTATGAACAACATGCAAGGGGTATAATAATAATAATAATGATAATAATTTGCCTTCGCTTTGACCTAATTAAATAAAGAGTTCGTATATTCCTTAAGTAGTTAATAAGGAGAAGAAAGAGACAGACAGACAGACACAGAGAAAAGGATTGGGGTATAGAGAGTGTCAGAAGAGAGAAATTGAAGAATGACTAGTCATTTATCTGGTTTCTCATCCCTCTCACCTACACCCAGTGACCAACTGACCCAACCAAAAACCACCATCCCCACTATCATATCGTCATCATCACCATCGTTATCATTACTCAACTTGAAAGTAACCTCATCGTCAAGCTTGATTTATGAGGGTCGGATTTGAATATTAACCCTCAGGCAGCAGACTGACCGGGTCAGTGCGCCTAAGTCGGACGGAAATTTTAATCACTTAGCCCTCACGTGCAAGGCCACTTATGATGGACAGTTTTGCACAGGAGAAGCAAACTAATGCTATTATGCTAATCACTAACTTTATTGATCCACAAACCATTAATATTGCTTCCATCAGTTAACACTTTACTATAAGTACAAAGCCAAATAATGAATTATTATCATTATTATTGTTATTATTATTACAG
Source organism: Sepioteuthis lessoniana (assembly GCA_963585895.1). Lineage (NCBI taxonomy): Eukaryota > Metazoa > Mollusca > Cephalopoda > Myopsida > Loliginidae > Sepioteuthis > Sepioteuthis lessoniana. Next base: position 55,585,494 of record OY757912.1, read on the forward strand.
ATGGCGAGTTTTTCATTCTAGCATTAGCTGGCGGTCTTTTACCTGAGTCTGAGAGACAGAAAGTCTCCTCAGGTCTCCAGGAATTTTTTCAATATTCTGACCAATCTCAATAATTCTGTAGTCTGGATGGTCTCAACTCTATCTGACTTCCACTTCTTCCCGTCATTCTTTCAAGCCTTTTCGGACCATTCCAAGTGAACTCCATACAATTAGTATCCTCATCAAGCTCATCTTCAACAGAAAGCGGAAAGGGAGACAAGTACTTGAATCTTGCCAGAGAACTAAACTCTGGCAAGATTCAAGTACTTGTCTCCCTTTCCGCTTTCTTTTATTTTTACTCGGTGATACGCCGAAGCGGCATGATCCGCAAAATGGCAATTTCTTTTTACTAGTTTATCAATTCTAGGTCTGGTCATCTGGCCAAGATTAGGTGATCCGTTTGTATCCGAAAATCCCAGAAAGTTTTATGCGTCTCATTCATCAAGACAGATTTTGGTTTGTGCATATGTCATTCGGTAATATGGTTTAATTGTAATCTCTTGCTCAATTCTCAATGGATTACCTTTTAAATCTTGTCATGTCCCGTCTAGAACTCTTTTAGTACTAGTTTGCTTATTTACTAATTAACTCATTGACCGTTTCACCCCTATTTCTATAAAACCTACACTTGCAATTTTTTTTGTGACATTTTTTGCTATTTTTGCTATTATTTTTTTCTGTCATTAAAAGAGATTTACTTTCAACTTTAAGATTTCCCCTTCCTAGCCTAATTCAGATGTTCTCGTGTGCCATCTCACCATTTTCTTGTTTGAAGTATCCATGTAATTGTTTTTCTTCCGGTTTTTTTTTTTTTTTTCATTTTTGTTGTTTTTCTGTTTGATGCTATTGCTTTTATTGACTGCTGTAATTAGCCTTTCTTTTCATTCTAGGCGAATTTTTTGTACAAGTTTTAACTTGATGTTTTTCACTCGCGTCTTGGTGACAGCAAGTCTCCTTAGGTCACAGGACTCTTCAAAGTATTGTGGCTATCATTGCTGTGATCTGGATGGTCTTGATTCAATCTCCGATTTCTTATTCCTCCTGTCTATTTTTCGAGCATTTCAAGACCATTCTAAGCACCCTAACGACAATTGTTATTATAATCTCCTTCATATTCCACAGTTTTTCCAGCTCTCTAGAAAAAGATCAAAGTTTCTATATTTGCTTTCATTTATCTTTACTTTGTATTCCGCTGGAAGGGCAAAATCCATTTATTTTCCAGTGGACCACTGAAGGAAAATAAAATTAAACTAAAACATTGACAAAGAGAGCTGAAAAAAATGTAGTGTAAGAAAGTGACGGTGATACTAATTGTAGTTGGCGCATTAGGAATGGTTCGAAAGGCTTGAAATGGAGATTGGAAAAACTATAGAGTCGTGGAAGGGTCGAAACAATAAGGACAATAACATGTTTAAGATTGGATATGATACTGTGATGCTGCATAAATAATTATCCCAGGATGCGAGTCCATTTTATGCGCATGTGACGTCGTGGGCAGTCTGGCACTTGACCCTCCAAAAAAGTAAGTCCCCGTCAAGACTCCTACTTCGGGCATGTGGTAAACCGGCAAATAATGTGGAGGTTAATTTAGGGTTAGACTGATCTCAGACGCTGGTTAGTGGGTACTAATTCACTTTCACATACACCACAAAGTCCTTTGTCTTCCTACCCTCTCAGATAGCGGAAAAAAAGACTTCGAGGTTAGAAAATATTAACTATAGTCAAATTTCCAAAGTTCCCTTGCAATGTTTTAAGGTGGCAATAAGACGTTTAGCGAGATTTAATGACAGCGATACGAAGCTGAAACAGATATGTGCAAAAGAAGACGACTCGACAGAAGAAATAACACAACCAAAAGATTTCAGCACGAGGGTGCATTTAAAATATAACAAAATTTTAATTGGCGACGACAAAACAAATAATGATAAGATTTAAGAAACAGTTCCTTTTTCTTTTCTCTTTTCCTTTTAAGATACCGGCAATATTAAGCCAACAGGAAGTATCAAACATAAATATCTCTCAACAGTCCTTTTCTTCTTTCTCCTTTTTTCTTTCTTTCTTTTTTTCTTATACTTGAGAAAATGTCTAAGTCACCGGACTGAAGCATGTAACAAAGTTCATTCACTAATTTACTATTGAGGAAACAGAGTCTTTTCAGTTTCTCTTTTTCTTTTTTTTTTTCTTTTTGAATACATATAACTTCCCAACATTTAGGAATTTGTAGAAGGAAAACAATTTAAGTTGAACTTATCTTTGACGAGTTCCAGTGTTCAGATTTCTTTCTCTTTTTTTACGGGCGAGTGACCTTCCCGGAGTCGGCTGAGATCAGCGTCTTTTTCTGCTGACTTCTGTCCAAAGACTCTGTTCTATTCTTTTTACGGGAGACTTTCCCCGGAGTCGGCTGAAAATCAGCATGTCTTTCTACGCTGACTTCTGTCCAAAAACTGTAGATTCTCTGCCAAATTTCTCTAACGGAAAAATGGCATTTTGGCGCTAAGGGTCTATGGGCCAATCATTTGATTTTTTCCTTCTCCCACTATTCAATCCGGTCATGATACCCGAGTGACCTGGATTCCTTTATTTGTTCAACAGAATGCAGGTCATAGAGTGAGGGGATGTGACCTCCATTCATATGTCATTTTAACCGGTCAGTCTTAGTGCCCGTTGATTCAAAGACAGAAGGGTAGGGGAACTGGCCTCTCTTTCCCTCTCTCTGTAGCATACCACGTCACAATACTGAGAAGAGTCCTGAATATTTGATGAGATTTGCTGTCACTCATATTCTAGTGAATGGCCAGCAGCTAACGTTGCTAAGAAATACTCACTAGAAGTGATATAAAGTGTAGCAAACTGACATAAAGGGAAGACAAGAACATGCATGAGTGGGAAAGGCAATTGTTAAGACACTGAATTTTCACCATTCTAACAAATGGAATATGCCTAAACCAGAAGCTGTCCTTGAAAATATATTGCATATGATTTTCTGGGGCTTTGAAATACAAACAGCTCACTCAATCCAGCTCGATGACCAAACCTAATTTTAATTAACAAGAAGAAAAGAATTTGCCATCTCACTGACATTGCTGTTCTCGCAAACGACCGACTGAAAGTAAAGGAGGCAAAAAACTAAAGAAAAGTTCTGGACCTTACCAGATAACAGAAAAAATGTCGTATGACATGAAGATGATGGTGATAGCAGACGTGACCTATCCCTTGGAAAAGACCCCCCCAAAAAAAAGACTGGATTAGACGAAGAATTAAAACTATTCAGACTACAACACTGTTAAAATCAGCAAGGATATTTTGAAGTGCCCCGGATATCTGAGGGGGACTTGTGATTACTCAAGTAATAAAGCACCGGCTACACCTAGTATAAAAAGTTCACAATAATAATAATAATAATAATAATAATAAGAAGAAGAAGAAGAAGAAGAAGAAGGGCTGCATTAGTAATATATATATATATATATATATATATATACAAGAAGTTTGCAAAATTAATACTGTTTGAGGAATCTAAGTGATGCAGAGCTTGGTCATGAATGATACTTGATAATATCCGATTTGATGTTATAATGTGGCACAAGAAATAATAAAATCCAGGGATCTTTGGTTTAGAAGAAAAAAATAAGATATTTTTATGGGCCATACTGTAACAATGTATATGATTTTGGTGATATTCGAACTCATGACACTCATTTTTAAAGGAAGCCAAACACTTCATCTGTTTTAACCAATTCAAAGCAGGGAACAGGGCAGTTCATCGTTGTGTTCAATCTCTGGTAATTTCTGTGATACTGATGCCAAATTTTATATCACTCTGCTTATCGTTTGGACAACATCTGTGTTTTGAGGAGAAATGCCGGTCTTCCCGATAACCTTGTTTAGGCTAGTGCTGAGATCTGGGCGCAGATCCATAACCTCGTGAGATTTTCGGATAGTATAAAAAGGACTTCGGCTCTCACTCAACAGCCTTGTACCAGATTGATCGAAGCTTCGTAAATTGATATTCTTTTGATATCGATAAACTTTTAGTATTTGTGATTTATACTTCTTTTCGGAACAACTTACCGATTTACTGTGACCTTTCATTTCTAATCTATTTCCTCTGTCATTTGAACGTGACGCTATAACCTCTTACATCCAACTCCCTTTCCTTTTTTTCTACAGCTGCTTCCATTTCTATATCTATTCAGTTATATCCAAATGACATGCATCTACTTTTCGGTTCCATCCGCCATATATTATCGTTTGCTATATTTCCAGTAGAAAAACACTATAAATAGATTGAAAATCTCGCTTTTGAGCCATTGAGATGATCGATTTGCAACTGACGCATGCGCACTGAAACCGCTTAGACCAAATCTCAGTTGCAATCGCAAAGTTTTCATCGCCAATCATAAAATAGCGACCATTCAATTTCTCACAAATTGAAAACGCCACTTATATTGTTCATTACACATCCGATTGAAGATGAATGGAGGCAGAGAGAACCGTAGAGTAAAGTAGACAGCGTCTTCACATTGTGGTCGGGGAGGTGTTCTTTACTTGATAGCATCGAATTCCTTGCTCGAAACTGCCAAACAGGAAGTAAATGAAATTAAGCTTTCAATTTCCGGTCGAGAATGCCTCCATCCTTATGTACAGGTGCATGGTATCACGTGTCAAAGATGGCGGCAAAGAAAGCGCGCTTTGTGTCGAAGAGTGCCAGGAGTGAACTGTGAACTAAAAGAGATTGACTTGTCACACCTAGCTTTATTGCTTTGTTTTGGTTGCGGTGGGAAATTGGTTCGATCCTTTCCGCTTCATCTTCGGACGAAGAAAGAATTGATTGATAGACTGATCCTCACAGCTTTTCAACCTGCTAAGGGATATATTATGCCTAGAGATTAGGGAATTGCGTTCTTTTTATAATTATATTAACTTTTTCTGTTAAATAGATCTATTTGACCAATAGATGGGAAATTAACGGGTCAGAGTGGACCTAAGAGCAATGTCAACAAAAGAGTACTTCACACTCTCCAGAGCTCCAGAACAGGTGCCTCACTATCAGATGAAGTTTTGTGTTATACCTAGGACATCATTTTTTGCGGGTGGTGGTTAGAGGGATAGAGTCAGCATATTCTAAGCCTCACTCACAAGGTAGGGAGAAATAATGTTCCTAAGCTTTAGCATAGCTCAAGACTAGAACAACTGAGACACCTAGTGAGGATTGTACTCACTATTATCTAATAGCACCCTAAAAGACAAATCAGAACGATTTGGCACAAAGTCACAAGACTGAGACACCCAGCGAGGATTGTACTTACGACTCAGTTATAATTGATATGCATAAGTAGCTCGTTAAGAATTAATTATATATTCATAATTATATCCAAAATATAACTATAGGGTGTTTCAATATACATGGGACTCATGTGACTGCTAATAACTCGACTAATAATAATGTTGTGTTCTTTTTTGTTTCAGATTTGAAAATAGCAACTAATATAAAAATAAATAGCAACTAATAATCCTCGATCACAATGAGAGAAGGAAAAAAATTTTGCGTCGCTACTTGTTTGGAGACAAAATCATCACAAATTGTCTCAAAATAGCTGCAACCTATTAATATGATTATGATTTATTACTGAAACAAGAAACTCCCCAAAAATTGCATCGCCTGGAAGATGATATTTTAAAAAAAACGTGTTACCAAATCACCGCCATTGCGCTCGTCTCCGTAATAAATCATTATCATATTAATGAGGTGCATCTATTTTGAGACATCCTGTATATATCCTTATATTCATACTCTTGCATATACCTCTTCATATATACATTTATGTATCAATACTTACACAAATATTCTTACGAATATATAAATACTTTCCTATGGTGACTAACGTCGTCAGCGTGTTTGAACTCCACTCGCACTCACATTAGATTAATACTCTTATGTTCACTTTTGGATTAATACAATTGGGAAAGGCATGAACCTAAATTATGCAAGTGTAAAAATAATAATGACATCTAATTTTATTAGGTATATTTACCAAATAACATAAGAATAATTGGAAATACTATAGATTAAATTTATTCAAAGAAATTGTCATTAGCTTCTACCACGGTTTCAAGACGATTTCGGAATCTCCTACAACCCTTTCCAGCGGTCTCTTTGCTTGAATTGGTAAATGCTGCCATTATCCTTGCCTTCTGTTCATCTTAGACGTTTCACCCTAGTTTTGTTAGTCTCTCGTTCAATCGCGCCACACCCATAATAATTAAGGGAATTGCAATTTGAGAAGTTTGGCGGCCAGATGTTCGGGGTGATCGAAATAATTTTCTTATAGCAAACGTTGGATTTTCCTGCTTATGTGGCATAGCACAGACAGGGTCTTCCAGCAGCCACTCTCTTGATCCAGGTAAGGAAAAGGCCATTTTTAGGTGGGCCCGGGCGCAGAGCCGTAACCCAGGCCCCGTCGACATTCCCCTAAAAAGGGATGCCTCTGGCGACAGGCGATAAACTAAGCCCCTCCATGGAGGGTTAGAGTCTAGGGGACGGTCCGCTGAAGCTCGAGGATGCCGGTCAAGGCGCATCTCGACGGACTGCAACTGGAACCAGGACACACCCAACCAGATCCGTGTACCGACTAACGTGGCCGACCGACTCCCAGAGAGTAATGCATACGCTCCTCTCTGCTGGGAGGAAGTCTGTATTTGGCGTACGTCCAACCGATCGGACGAGTATGGTACAAGGTTTTTTTAGGTGGTGCCGGGCGCAAGGCCGTAGCTCAGACACGCCCAGCGGTTCAAAAAATGCCCCAGGCCCCGTCGGTATTCCCCTAAAAAAGGGGCCTCAGGCGCCAAGCGATAAACACTGCTGGGATGAAATCTCCCGGAGAATAAATAGGTTTCGTATTTATGAAGGAGGAAGAGTTCATCATCGTGGAGATTGGTCACCATAACAATATGAATATGAATCTGACATCAGAATGATACCCAAACATTGAAATTTTCATATTGCCGCTTCCGGCGTGAATGACGGACAGTATAGCATGCCGTTTCCAAATTTCTAGAGTGCTGCTTTCCTCATAGACAGTGCCATACAAATAAAGTGCATGTACGAAATTAATAATGTAAAATGGTGGTAATTTACCTATTGCACCCTGTATAAGTATATAGGTTTATAAATGCATTTAAATGTATATGTATATCTTCTAATTTCTATATAATCAAACACATATAACACACACACACACACACACACACATATATATATATATATATATATATATAAGTAAAACTGTGCTTAAGTATAGTGCTCTTCCCTAAATGCACTTGTCTTTTTTAGACATCTACCTAACCCACTTTTCTAGTGCAGCTTGATTCAATTTCATCTCGTTCCAAATTTCTGAATCGGATCAACAATCAAATTATTGATTTTTCTCTAAATTGTGCCACACAAAAAAGAAATCATTTAAGAAAAAACAAAACAAATTCCTTTTCCCATCCACATTGATTATAATCTGCAGAATTACAGCTCTGACTTTCTTTTTTGCACTCCACCTGCTCGTATGACCTCCGTTTTCTTTAGATTTTATCTTAAACTATCTTTTGTTCTTTCTTTTTCTTTATATCTTTAATTTTAGTGCAATTTACACAGTATATATATATATATATATATATATATATATATATATATATATATATATATATATGATTTGGGTTTTTGTACTTTCGTAACCTGTTTGCTTCTTTTTATTTTATCTGATATGTTTACTTTAAAAAATAACTTTTTCTAATTCTTTTTTAAAAATAATTTTACAACCTTTTGTTCTTCTTCCTGGAAACATTATCCGTCATTTTATAACATATCATGTATTTCAGTATTTAAAAACAAAACAAATAAACGAAAAAACTGAGAAAAAAAAAACTTTATGTCCTATTGTCCTTTTGTGCTTTTGTAAAACAATCATCGACAAATATTTTACATCACTTCCTCTAAATTACAATGGGTAAGAGTTGAAGGCATTCATATTTTTTAAAGAACGTCATTAATTTTTCTTGTTTTCTTTTTTCCTTTCTTTCTTTACTTTTTACTGAAATTCGGAAATAATTTCTAGACAGTATAATGGTCTAAAAACTATTTGCATCAATATTGCTTTAATAAAACGATTGCATTCGATACAATACGAAAGCTTTTGCTGACAAGAATTCATCAAAGGTAAATATTGAATGTTAGGCAGACAAAGTAGTTACAGCCATCCGCACTTTATTGTTCTGGGGAACTAGAATCGCCATATTTATATTCTGTTTGCATCTAACCAAAATTCAATGAAAATATATAAAAAGCAGCATCTTTCTCCGTCAATCTGTCTGTCTTTCTTTCTCTCTCTCTCTCTCTCTCTATATATATATATATATATATATATGTATATCATCATCATCAAGGGGTACTGATAACACGGATTCTTTTGACTCATTCCCGTCATCCGTCCTTAACGACCATCACATTTAGTATGTCCTCTAGATGGCATGCAGTGATTGCACAAAACTGATGAATGTAAGTTTTTTTTTTTTTTATCGGCCGACACTGGTGTATCAATACGTTATTGTCCGTTGCTAAACATCGCTTTTGAGTGCGTCCTTACTTTTCAAGCAGTCTTCAACATCGCTTGCTCGTTTTACTTGAAAGGTTTGTGAGATGGTGGGTAAGTGGCTTTACAGCTGTTATATATTTGTCTAAGCTAACCATTACGCGTGAACTCGACTCTTACCGAGTGCCCCATAATTTGTGACTGGTATCACAATTAAGGTTAACTTAGTAAATAAATAAATTCATTGTGTTTAAGTCTGAGAAGACTCAAAGCAGATGATATTTGTGCCGCAAGAAGTCTTTATTGCAAATCGTTTTATCCTTCCTGCTGTGAGATTTGAGAGATTTATTTCGTTTCGAAAAGTTTGTTGGGACTCACACATGAGAAAAACCATGTAAAATGCGGCTTAAATAAAACTAACCGCCATTTGGGGTGCAAAGGGCTGAGACTTTTTTTTTTTTTTTTTGTTGAATGGACCAAGTTAAGCTAGGTCTTCCTTTCGGGGACGTAACGAGTAATAAATGGCAGGGTCTTACAATAAAAAGTTGATTAGAATCCTGTTGTTTACCGACCTGAATTTCGTCCAGAGAAGACCTATTTCTATATGAAAGTAGAATTCTGAGATTTAACGGCATTATAATGTTAGGATAGTCTAATCAGCATCTTCAAAAGTGAAAGCAATATTTGTCATCACCCACTAAATTTCTATAAGGGGGTGGGAGAGAGGAAGGTTGACAGGCAGTTCCTGCTTCAGGAATAAGTAATTTAATGTGATCAATCAAAAAATGAAAAATGTAGTAAAAACACAAGATGAACATACAATATACAATAAGATCGATTGATTTTTAATTGTATGTCAACTCGTCTGGGGTTATTTTATTCCTAGCGGTTCGGGACTCACTTTCATTGTACGTTATTATTTCATTTTTTGTGTTGTTGTTCCTTAAAAGTTTTTTTTTTTTCACCTGGTTGCATCGAACGTTTTGGTTTTTAACAAAAATTAATCAATTATGAGGGAAAGTGAAAGAAGGCGCTCGTAGCACAACGGTCAACGTTGTTAGATATGGACTCCGCCATCCGAGTTCAAATCCTGACGAAGTTGTTTGCGTTTCACTAGCCACTAATCCCTTTGGGAAAAGCATGTTTTTTTTCACCCAGCTAAGGGTAAATAGTAGGACAGATAGAGCTCTTTAGCTATGATATCGTAACCACTCAAGAAAGATAATTGAATTAAAATCAACTTAAGATTTGACCAAGGGTCACATCCTGTTCTTAGCGGAAGAGTTAGTGGATGTGCGGTCACCCTACTCGTTAAAATCATGGGAAAAATATTTGGAAAATAGAGTTCAGTATTTGAAAGGCGTGAATCGACTCATCCCTTTCGTTATAAATGTATGAATAGCAAGTATGACTGTCTTCGAAGTGTAAAGAATAACCTCGAAAATGTACAGAATAATAGAATAAGTAATCTTACATCTTCAGAGAGATCTAAGGAAGCTGAAACACACAGTACCACCATAAATAAGTACCTTAACATATTTGAAGAAAACATTGATTTTCCTCTAAATCAAAAATACCAGAATATTTTTTAATTTTACTAGATTATGCAATTAAAACAAATATTATGTATTACAGTATCCTTAACAAATAGGTACACTCTTCAAATTTCTTAATACAATTTTGATTTTCCTCTAAACTAAAAATATCAGGATTTTATAATTTCTAGTATATTTAAAACAGATATCGGAATATGAAAACCACAGTCGTAGAGATTGAGAGAGGTCCTGATTACTTTCAATCTCTATGCCTGTCATTCTCAATTTCTTCGTCGATCAGTCTTCATCTCTACGTCGATCGCTTAATTTCTACGTCAACCACTCAATTTCTATCAATATTTCTCGATTTCTACCTTTATGACCATCTCTATCATCCTATATCTCTATCAATCTCTATGTCTGTCATTCTCTATAACTCTCATTTTGTCTATCTTTCAGTCCGTCTGTCTCTGTGTGTGAATGTTTCTTTGGATTATCTATATCAAGAATGCTCGCCCATGGCCTTACGAAAAAGTCATGCTTAAAGCAGTTGTTCCCACCAGATCACTGAAGTTAAGCATCGATGAGCCTTTTCAGTAATTCGGTTAATTAACTACTTACTAACAACGGTTACCTTAGGAAACCTTTCTCCCGCACTAAGAAAAAGTTAGGTCAATTCTAAGATCCCTTTCATCTTTTGCCGCGTCCTTCTACTCCTTCATACATTCCTCCTCCAACTTTTACCCTTTACTGTTTTGTTAGTTTTAGTATAGTGTTATTTTCTCTCTTTCTCTTTTTCTTTCAATTCTTTTTTTTTTTTTTACCTGTAGGTTATTTGTGGATTTAATAATAGCAAATAATATTATAATTAAAAGATGACATGGCTTGTTAACCTGTTGCTTTCAAAATTGTTGAAAAGTTATCAGAAATCCTACTGTGGAAGAAATTGCTGGTAGTTTTAATGAAAGTAAATGAAGAAGTGTCTCATTGGACTCAGTTCATTGGACTCAGTTCAATATGAGGCTGAGAAGCCATGGAGTGCTCATGTTAATTTAGCTATATTTCAGATCAAAATTTACCTGATTATTATTTTTAGAAACCAAGAAATCCTAACAAGTAACTCGTGGTAATAATGAGTTGATGTTTCGTAAAACTTGAGCATGTTAGTATTAAAGGAAATTAAACAAATAAACTGGTTCGAGTACTTCCTTTTGAATGCCGCAGTTACGGGTAAAAAAGACATTCAGGTATACCATATTGTTTGTTTACGGAAGGATGTGACATAAGGTCACTTTTTAAAGTGGAGTACAACTGGTGTGAATTCATTTTTCTTTCTCTGTGTACCCGTAGTTGATTGTGGGATAGAAAAAAGTATTCATGCCTTTCATCAAGGAATTGAATTCAAGTCGCCTGGGACAATTTCCTAAGACGATTACCATCACGCCCCACAAAAAGAGCACATTGTTATAGCCAAAAGACTATGTCAGCGAATTTCCGAAACTGCTCTGTCTACATGTTTAATGGGAACTTAAGTAATTTCCATACAAAAAAGGTTATCTTTTTTATTAAAAAATAAGCTCCAGAAGCTGTAATTTTTGTAACTGTATTTTTGCGTTTACCAACCAGTTAGTGAATTCGCGCTAGTTTTAAATTTCGAGATTCTCCGCAGACGATAATATTTGACTTGCGGCAAAAAAATTGAAGGATTAAAATCCAAAATAATTTTTTGAAAATTTTCCCTCTTAAATTATCAAAAATACAATTTCTTAGCCAATTAGATTCATAGATAATTATCAACTTTTTTTGCTTATTTCAAATTAGTATAAATTAACGGAGAAATGAATAGTAAGTATGAAATTGTCTATGCTTACTCAACCAACAGTAAATAAAGCATTATTACTTACTCAAATAGCTTTCGATTAATTTCTTTTGAGTAAAAATCTTCATTCTTTTCTTTCAAGAATGCTTTTCATTTCAATTAGCTTAATTTTTCTTAAAATTAAGGAATATTATTTATTTTTATATTTGTGTTATCAGCAGCATATTCTTTTGGGCATAATTACATTTTCTATCTCACAATGTGTCATACTTACACAAAAGAATTTTTACACACAAAGTATTTTCCTTTATTTAAAAGATTACTGCTATCACAATTGAAAAAATATGTACCCTCTGGCTAATATTATCTTTGCTTTGTAAGATTTTGTACTTTGTTTTTCAGCAAACTTTTCACTCAATTGGAAGAAATAAAAAAATTATAAATTGGTTGATTGGATTTTATTCATTCATTTTCTATTTTATTCGATACATTAACTCAGGTTTAGTTATAGTGAGAAACTATCAGCAGTAGTCCTAGAAAAGAAAAAAAAAACAGACTACTAATTGTAAGACATAGAACAGCCAATGTTTATCGTTTTTAGAAATGTAGGGAGACTTTATCACTACAGCATGAGGAAAAGGCAGCCTAAAGACTACTGAACACAACTTAAGGATTACTAACAACACGGAGTATATCAATTCTTGTTGCATATAAGGCTGAATAGCCGTGGACTCGTCAGATTACCAGAAAAGTACCCGTAGAAGAAGGTCACCTGCTTCGCTGAGTTTCGCTTTGTCCTGAAGAAAGTTCACAAGCGGGTGCATATACATTCATATAGTGAGGAAGTGATGGCACCAAGTTTGGACAACATTTTGTGGGAAATCACTGCGTACTACCATTTATAGAGAAGGTCGTGTATTCCCAACAAAAAACAACGGAGACAAGGAACACGTTTTCCCAGCAACATCTTTCGGCATTACATTTAACCCATCTATTGTTCAGTAGATGTAAGGGAAATAAAGCAATTATCGCTATTTGCGGTAACATTTCAGTTTTATTTGTTTACTAATATTTTTCGGGATACGATTAGTAAAAAGAGAAAACATATTCATGCTAACATCAAAATTTCACTTCAACATTACCCTTTCGATCTCCATACTTCCGAAAGAATATATATATATATATATATATATATATATATATATATATATATATATATAGATATATACACTACGGTCACCAACTTTACTTATTTACTTAGAGGGAGAATCATAAATTTTCAAAAGGTATTAGCACTATATGGAATGCAAATATATTTGTTCGGTATTTGAACATGGATTTCAAAGTCCAGTTCCTACGACGAAAACAGTTACGCTTCAAACACCTCTTTCTCTCTCTTTCTCTCTCTCTCTCTCTCTCTCTCTCTCTCTCTCTCTCTCAAATATATATATACTGTCCAAGTAGAATAAATATGGAATTAGCCAAGTGATAATTCATATTATTCATATGGCTATATATATATATATATATATATATATATAGAGAGAGAGAGAGAGAGATAGAGAGAGGGAGAAAGAGAGATCCTGTTTGTTTTTCGGGCTATTGTGCAAAGTGAATATTAAGGTATTTACTAAGACAATAGGCAGAGAAGTGCAGAAAAACTTTAATATTATGTAAGCAGATTTCCTCGTCATTTTCGATGAGATTATTTATATTCACATAATCTTGAGTAGCTTTCTTCAAGATTTCACTGATATTTCTCTCTTTGATGCACACTTGAAAAGCTGCTACCAATTTTTGACATTTTCTTTGTTGATCTTAACCGGAGCGAATTGCTTTATATTTGGCTTAAACACAGAGGAGTGGTTTCGTTTACAAATATAACCTTATTCACGCATACACACATACATAAATGTACAATTGTATGCATATGCAAATATAGAAATGATCTCATACGTACTAATATGAGTTTCTACGTATTATCCGCAAGTGCGTATATGCGTGTGTGTGATGTTTGAATATATGCAAAGATCTAGGAGTGGTTTAGTATTCAAAGTAATGCATAATTATATACACATATAAAGTAGATATTTTTAAATGTATAAATGTACGTGTAAACATACATAAAACATTTATGAGTCCATTTTTATCAATTACATAAAATCTGATATTCAAAAACTTTTTTGATAAACCTCGTATATATATATATATATATTATATATATATATATATATATATATATATATATATATATATATATTAAATAAGGTATTTCGACAGTAAAATTCTGTTGCTGGCATATTTTGTTTTAAATGATGGACAAGGATTTCGTGTTTTTTATTCGTCTTTTCTTATTAGGAAGCGACTTTGACTACATCAACATAGATAGTTTTTTTTAACTACCTTTAGTCAGTCTCGAAATCTCTCTCTTCAACAAGAAAAGACGAATAGAAAGCAAAGCAATAAACCTCTGACAGTCATTTTCCACACAATATGCCAACAATCTATCTATCTATCTATCTATCTATGTGTGTTGGGGGGGCTACATATTTTTGCTTAGGTTTTTTAAACTCTTAATGCTACCAGTTTTCGACATTTGTTGTAAAAACTTTTAAGGATGAAGCATTTAAAAATATGGTAAAGCAGTTTTAAAAAATTGGTTTACCAAGCTTATCTGATTCCTATTCCTGTGTCTTCGTTAATCATGTATATTCTCATTTTTTTCATCATTTCTGTAAAAAAATCCAATCAATTTTATTGGTTGGTTGATTGTTTGATTACGTTTTTGTCATATCAACCTTTGTAGGTTATTTAATGCTGAATTCTATTTATACATACATCGTAAATATTTATGATTTGTAAACGAATTGTAAGTTTGTAACATTTTTAAACGAGCTAGAGCCCACTTGTTTACACACAGTTAAATGGTTTCAAGTATAATAAATAATTTGAGCCATTGATGGGACCCTAACTGGTATGACCACTCAAAGTCAAAGTAAACCTGGGAGTAACGGCAACGAAGAGGTACTCCACACTCTTCAAAGCTCTAAGACTGGATCCTCACCATCAGATGCCGTTTAGTATCCAGGACATTCGTTTGGGGTAGGGTCTTATCCCTCAGCAGAAGTGCAGTCGACGTATTCGACTTGACTATAGCAATTTGAAATTCAAAGCAGTAAGTAAGGCTATAAAATATATGAAAGGCATGAACAGCAAAAGTAAAAAATTTCTCGACGTAACCACGTGTTGCATATCTGTTTCCTTAGGATGGGAGAAATGCTCGATGTTCAAAGGACCCCGCAAACATTTTCTTATTTAAAACATTTTTTTTTTTTACTTTTAGAAGGATTTGTAACTTCAGGCTTACTTTTCTGTTCACTTACTTTTATTTGAAACTCGTCCATCCAATTTGTAGCAACTTAACAACCCTGGAAAATCAGGCTAGAATAACCCCTAAATCCCTTCTCAGATTCTTGTTGGAATTCATTTGAATAACAAGACAAGAGGAAGAGGAAAAGCAAATATTAATTTGTTGTGTAATAAGGAAAATAAAATAGAAAAATAAAGGAGAGAAAAGAGTGTAGTATCTACATATAGAAAATCTCGATATAATAGAGTTTTAAAATCAGGCTAGTCTGCAAAACAAAAGTGAACGATTTCCGTACGCAGGCAAAAGAGCCTAATCAGCCCAATTATTTACATGGAAGAAAGGAGACAAGAGAACGATTTCTTCTTATCCAAAGGATATTAGTGGAAAGTAAAATGGAAACAACTCCGTACAGGATTCGGACTCGGCTTGTTGAATCCTTTTTCTTACGACAATAAGTGTTGCAACACCCGCAGCTCCATCCATCCACACACACACACACACACACACACACACACACACACACACACACACACACACATATATATATATATATATAGAGAGAGAGAGAGAGAGACAGAGACAGAGCGACACAAAGAGAGTGAGAGAGAAAACGGTCGTGGTCTAATGGATATCGTTATATGAAATGGACACGGTGACCCGACTTCAAATCCTGGACGAAGCTGTTTGCATTTCACATAGCTCCAATACCCCTGGAAAAGGTATGAATCGAATTATTCTCCATTTCCAACCTATGGGTAAATAGTAGGGCAGACTGGCTCTTCCACCTTGGTCTAGAGGAAGTCAAACGAAAAAATCTGAATTCAAACTTGTTAAACTCCACTTAAAATTGACCTTGTGTCGCATATTGCTAGTTCAGAGTGGTATATATATATATATATATATATATATATATATATATATATATATATATATATATATATATATATATATATATATATATATATAATTTTATTCATATATATCCATATATGTATTTCATTTTGTTCAACTTTCTCTCTATCTTTCTCTCTCGTCCCAACCCCTCTCTCTCCCTCTCTCTTTCTCGGTCAATCTATCTATATTCATTTAGATCTATCTATCTATCTATCTATCTATCTATCTATCTATCTATCTATCTATCTCATTCTTATGTGTCCAGAGTACGTTAATTCGGTTATTTATGATTCTATGTTTTCAAATAACTTTTTAATTTCTCTTTGTTTTTTTAAATAACTTTCAGATAACTAATTCGTATACAAGTCATAAAACAAACAAATTATTTCAAAACATATCCATAACGGCTTTATACTTATCCCATTGCGTATATATAAGCCTTTCTTTTCGCACAAGAATCTCTTCTTCTGATCTCAAACGTTTCTTTTAAAGTTATGATTCTATGATTCACCATTCGTTCTTTAATCCTTTCCTAGCAGATGTCTTAAGCTCCGACATTTCTTTACTGTGCGGTGTAAACAGTAAAATTCCTCTTCAAATAGAAATTCCTTTCTCTAGCGGTGACTGCGTACATTGGTGTTCTATGCATTATCGTACTATTACCGACATCATGTGTTCGCTGGACTTGTCTTGACAACAAAGCACAGCTTATGATATCTCTTGGGGGCTGAGCCCTTGTGAGTCAATCTTGCTGTTTTTAATTCTTTGAACATTCTTGAATAAAACAAAAAAGAAGAAAAAAAAAAGAAAAATATCTTGCTCTTTATCAAGCCCCGGCCAAGAACAAAAAAATCCATATTGTTGTCCCCAGTTAAAACGAAAGATTAAAAGAACGCCTATCTTTCTCAGTAGTAACAGTAAGTCACTTCAACACTGCTGAACTCTCCTTAGTTTTAGATATTAAAGGAACACTCAAATGTGTAGTATCTATTAGATCATCAAGCCTTCGAGTCTCATGGGGTGCCCATTCATTCGGCCTTGTGCCACATCTAAGCAAAAAACGCTTAGTAAATTACTCAAGCTTTCTCGTCTGAATTTCATATTATAAGATCTTTCACACTTGTTAGTATCTATTTGTTCTGAAAAAAAGGATCAAGTGACAACAACATATCTCACTATTGCAGCATTTTTCTTAGCATTCTACATGAAGTTTCACACACGTTAATATCTGTTAGTTTCGACTCTTGATAAAGGGACAACAACCCAGCATTCAATTTTATGAACATTTACACAAGTTGATATCGATTGAATTCTACTAAAGATGAAGTAACAGCAGACCATCTCAAAACTCGTGCATTCTCCTCAGTAAGCACTTTTATGAACTTTCACACCAGTTGGTATCAATTCTCCTGCATTCTCCCAAGAATTCTATTTCATATGTAAATATCTGGGTGAGTCTACCGGAGATCAATTAGCAACAAGTCCATTTTAGTTCTTGGGAATTGTCAGTATGTTATATTACATGAACATTCACACATCTGGTTGATTTTAGTGAAGATTAAGTGACAACAACGCATTTGTGCTCCACAGTGTCTGACTGCGTTAACTGACCATACAATATGAAGTCCATATGCTGCATATCTGGTGCATTCGGGAAACCAGTTGCCATCAGTTTCTTCATTGACTCCAGAATTTTGAATTTTTTAGTGAGTAGTGTTACTTTGAGACTTAGCAAAGTGACATTTTTCTGATATCTTAACTTCCCTTAGATGATTTCATGTACCATTGACTTTGTAGCACCAAGTTCCATAACCAGATCACAAAGTTTGCGCAGTCTATCTTATCAGAGCTTCAAATCACGAAGTGTTGTCTTCTATTGCTGATGAACGTGGACGATCTATCTGAAATCTCCCCCTTCAGATCTGTAAACGCACTACATTACACTGATTCTTGCTACTTGCCCATTACATGTTCATCATACCCACTAACAAGTTCAGGGTGAATTTTTTGTTGGATTTTTTACCCTAGACATACAAAAAATCTTATTTACAACTTGCCTACAGTTTTATGGCTGGTCGTATTTTATGGCATAACAACAATTGTGGGTTATTTAATGCCAAGTTAGTTGAATAGTTTTTGGTAACATTTTTTAAACAAGCTATAGTTCATTGGCACTTTTAAATGGCTTCAAGTTATGCTATTGTTTGCCCGCTGTTGAATTGTTTCAAGTATTTGTTCTATTTGCGCACATTTAAATGCTTCCAACTCTAGTAAATAATTAAATGTTTCTATTTGACCCATTCATGGAACACTAACAAGTGGTACTTTGACTTGATAAGTCAAAGGTCAGTCGAAGAAATTTATTGACAGAAAAATAAGAATTAGCTCCGGCAGGTTTTAGAGGAATGAACTTAGTAGATTCTAAAAAGTGAGAATTAACGAAAATAGATTCAGAGGGAGTAAATCGGAAAAAAGTCGTTTTGACCAAAAAAAAAAAAAAAAAAAAATGAATAAATAAAAAATATAAATATATTGAAACGATTTTTGTTTGTTTGTTTGTTTGTTTGGATTTTATGGTATATCAACCTTTGTTGGTTATTTAATGCCAAACCCATTTTTATACAAATGAACAGTTCTATTTCAAACAATTCAGTTTAGCATAATTACGTAGTTTAATTGTCAAAAATATTCCTGTTTCAAACTATTCAGTTTAGTAAAACAGTTACAATGTAAACAATTCAGTTTAGTATAAGTATAGTTTTTGTCCACTCACAGTTAAATGTCAAAACAGTTCTATTTCAAACAATTCAGTTTAGAATAAGTACGCATTTTTACATGTCAAAATAACTCTATTTCAAGCAATTCACTTTAGCATAAGTACGTAGTTTGAATGTCAAAACTATTCTATTTCAAGTAATTCTGTTTAGCATAAGTACGCATTTTAGTTCTATAGAACTATCAGGTGCTACTACTCCGGGCCAGAGTGGACCTGGGAGTGATTGCAATGAAGGTGTACTCCGCATTCCCCAAAGCTTCAGCATTACTGGAACATCTCCATCAGATTATTTAGTGTCATATCCAGGAAACTCGTTGGTGGGGTCTTACCCTTCTACAGAGATGCGGTCGGTGTATTCTACAGCCCCAGCCGTCTGGGCAAGAAACAATAGTTGTTCAATGTTTTCATGAATCAGAAACTCCAAAACTGGATTGTTTTGTCTACAAAGCGAAGGTAAGCAGAAAATCGGCTGACGGGATCGACTCGAGAACGAAAAATTCGAGAGAAAGCAATTTTTTTAAAAATTTAAGTATGGAAAATCTTGATACAATTCTCTTACCGTTATGAATGAACAGGATTGTTTTGTCTACAAACCAAAGGTGGGCAGAAAATCGGCTGACGGGATCAACTCGAGAACGAAAAATTCGAGAGAAAGCAATTTTAAAAAAAATTCAAGTACGGAAAATCTTGATTCAATTCTCTTACCGTTATGAATGAACGGGTACTGACGTCATTCTCACGTAAACACAAAATTGTAATGATTCTAAATTTGAGAAGGACCATGCTTTTGGGTAAAATTTCTTAGCTTTGCCACCATCTCCCCACCCTCAGTGAAAGATGTACATAAGATACAAAGAATTTCTCTCTCTAAGAAGAAATCCGCAAAGAGAGTATGAAGTGACAAGATTTGCGCCGTTCTTGGCTCTGGCCTTGCGTCAGACTGGAGGGGCAGAGAAAAGCCATATTACATGTTGCTTTGACGCAATATACTCTCACCAATTTACAACACTATGAAAGAAGCGAAGAAAGACTGAAATAGTGCGACGCCTAGAGATGCTCTCGTGGTAGAGAAGCAAAGAGAAATCCATATAATATAATAATTCAGAGACCAGCGCGTAGCGGACGAAGGGTGCCATTGTGCCAGACTTGAGGAGGTAAAAAAGCGAATAGAAATCGAGATAATATGATACTTAAGGGGGCCTTTTACCAGACAACTCTGGGTATAGAAAATGTGAAGTGAATTGTGAGAACACGATGAAAAGATAGAGACCCGCTGAGAGAACGCTAGTTGAATTCCCTCCGTTGCTGTGGGGTTTGACCTTTTACCAGACTACCCTGGGTGTAGAAAAAGCGAAGTGAATTGAGAAAATACGTCAATTGAAGAGAGAGAGAGAGAGAGAGAGAGAGAGAGAGAGAGAGAGAGAGAGAGAGAGAGAACCCGAATTAACGTGTCTGTAGAAAAAGGTGACTACTAGATTCCACATCTTGTCCTTCTACCCGACTACCCTGGTTATAGAAAGTGAAGAAAGCCAGTTATATTACAATATTGCGGAATAATCCCAGATTGAGAGGAAGGAAATATAACTGCAATGGAAATTGTCCTACGCCTGGCTGAAGACAGCGAAAATAGCAGAGCCTAATCTTATACAAGGAATAGATTGACTGATACTTTGTTAAACGGGTCTCTGACTTAAGCCTTCCGCCACATCTGTAACGGTTGAATGCTTGTACCATTTTAAAAAAATCATTTCTTTCTTTTCTTATTAGATATTATTACTGTTAGAAAGCGCTCCTTTTCTATGTTATTGGCGTCGACGTTTTTTACTTTCTTAATTGTGCGGTCTCATTCGTTGACGCCGACCGGCGACTTCAATTAACCACTGATCTGTTATCGGGATCTAAAAAACACAAGATGGGCAGATGGTGAATCGATCGTGTCATCCAAAGATATATCCGACCAGCGGATTGGAAGTAGAATCACCCCGTGTTTAGTGAGGCCGGGAGTACCATCATACAACCACTCCAAGTCAGAGTGGACCTGGGAATAACGGCAATGAAGGGGTGCTCAGAAGTTGGGCTTCCGATGGTTTGGTGTCATATCCATGGCACTTGCAGAGATGCGGTCGGCGTATCTATTCTACGGTCCTAGCTGACTGGGGGCGACAGGTAGCAGTCATCTTTACTGTGGTGTTAGATATGCATGAAATCAATATTAAAACTGTTCTGGCTGTTACAAGAAGTAGCACATATCCACTGCTGCTTTGTGAATACCACTTTTACAATGTTTTAATTCCAGTCGATTAATGCCTACCTGTACCATACTTTCATACATCCCACGTTTCGTAATGGTGCGTTAAAACTGGTGCAAGTTATTAAGAAGATGTGATACAAGAGAAAGTCTTTAAGATTTTATGCACCATGGAACATAAGCTAAGATTCATTATGAAAATGGACACAGTTTTTTTTGCATAGAATTAAGCGCAGCCAACCCAAAAAGATATTCACGGT
>OY757912.1:55609513-55679513 GCA_963585895.1 Sepioteuthis lessoniana
ATTGTCTATATTGTGGTGTAAAGGTTGTAATTGGAGTGACGATGAGCTAATGGTAAGGTCATAAGGAAAAGGAAAAGGAGATGTTTCTCAAAACTATGGTGGCACAGAGTGAAAAAATGTTTTTTCCAAACCATTTTTTTATTGATTTTGTTTTCGTTTAGTATGATGTTCGCATGGTATGATGAGATTTGGTAAAAACCTGGACGTTGTTTATATGGTTTGTTTTGGAAATGACCGCATATTCTTTGGGATTTTTTGCGGTGTATAGGTTTGATTAGGGTGGCTTGGGAAAAATTGAATGTGTGTTTGAGCTCTAACATGTGAGAGAAAACATGCATACACACACACACACACACACACACACACACACACACACACACACACACACACACACGTATATATATATATATATATATATATATATGATACTTCAGATATATCTTATTCTCTTGACATTATCGATATGTTTCCAAGAATATAAGTAAAGCAACAACGCACGCAGGCAAGATCGGATATACAAGTATTTCTTCTCTTTCTCTCTTTCTCTCTCTCTCTCTCTCTCTCTCTCTATATATATATATATATATATATATATATATATATAGAGAGAGAGAGAGAGAGAGAGACATATAGTCAAAATATGTAAGTATTAATGTAACACATTAACTTTTATTTCTTGAACTTGAATGAATAGTTTCTTGATAAACTAGTTACAAACTTCCTCTTCTTTATAAAAGAATATATTATTTATTAATGCGTAAATATGTCTCAATATTTACATCAAATGACAAATTGTTCATACATTTATTTTGTTACACTCTATAAAATATATCTTGAGTGTGTAAAAGGCTTTCCGATGTGTATGTCACTATATGGAAAGAAATTTATGATGTTAAAGTGTATAATCAATAATAATCAGCCGTAACAATATTATATTAGCATAAGTATTTTTAGCTTTGAAATGTCAAAAAGCGAAAGATAATAATTTACTTGTCAAATTAGTTTAGCTACGTTAAATCTAAATAAATTTTGATGACCTGAATGTTGAAAGTAACTCAAATTCACTCCACAGAAATAAAGACGACAGTGAGTAATCAATAAACACGAATCTTTATCGAAAACTGAAGACTAGCGTATTTATAACATTTAAGTTAACTCGAAAATAGAATAAAAGCAGATTAATTTAACGAGATTTTTAATTGATTATAAAATCTTTTTTGATAATTTACGAGGAAAAATGTTCCCTCAATTTATCTGGAGCTTTGATTCTTCAACTTTTAACCGGCGAGTCCAATATTATCGTCAGCAAAATCAAGGACGATTTAGCGTCCTCTTCGAAGACACTGATAAGTCAAAAGTATAAATACACAAATTCCAATTTTATCGCGTCTGGGAGCCTCTTTTTGACTAAAATTACTATGGAAATCTATTGATTTTTCATATATATTGGCTCATTTTTCAGACCCCCCCCAAAAAAACGATATTCCTGAACTGCTATTGAATAATATCCGAATTTAAACTGATCAGCTAAGTGCCAGTCGGCTACGCTACAAACTCTTTAATGGCGGAATAATCTCCCTAAAATATTTATTGTAAGATATTTCTCAGAGAAAGAAATTGTTCTAAGCTGAAAATTCAAGGTGATATGCAGTACTCGGAAAAATGACGAATCCTGAATTTTTAAAGAACTTCTGATTAGATCGATATCTTGCGTCACGTTCGATTTACCATTTGATTTGATTTCTTCGTTGAATAATAAATAATTCGCTCTCTTGTCTATCAAAGGAAATGTGCGATGTATAGGCTTCTCAGGAAAAAGTTTTCTTATAATTGATTAAATAAGCTATGTTATATATATATATATATATATATATATATATATATATATATATATGTGTGTGTGTGTGTGTGTGTGTGTGTGTGTGTGTGTGTGTGTGTGTGTGTGTGTGTGTGAAGAGAAAGAAAGAGAGGAGATGAGAAACAAAAAGTGAGAAAAATATAAAGACAAAAAAAGGAAATCGTATGTTCACTTATCTATCTATCAATATATATATATATATTATATATATATATATATATATATATATATCGTTTGTCTAAATTTGTGAAAATAAGGTATATATATACGTAAATATAATTATATATATACATAAATTCATATACATGTAAATATATTTATATGCATGTATATATACATGGAATGTACATATATATATAAATTATATATATATACATATATGTGTGTGTGTGTGTGAATAGTTATCAACAATTTGGATGCCATTGTTCAGAAATATTTTGAACCAGACTGGAATGTCGCTATACACATTATAGCTGGTCTCATTAAAAGTACATTGCATCTTTTTTTCATAATTAAATTATTTCTATTGGATCATTACATAATCAAATCGGATATTATTAGGTATTTTTTATTTCTGAATTCTGTGGCGTAAAACTTTTACCTGTTGATATATATATATATATGTGTACGCAATAGAGTTGCGATAATCCTTTTCCAGTATATATAGTCATCCACAGAAAGAACTCTTTCGTTCTATCACAACTCTTTAGTATAGCTAGGCAGGCTGGGATCGAAACCTGCTAGATTCAAACGCTATTCTAAGATTCTACCACTCAGCCACGAGAAAACTAGCGCAAGCGATGGAAATTTAAATGCTTATGTATCACATTTGTTTTTGTTTACATATATCAGCTTAACGGCTACCGAGAGCTCGATTCATATGAAGAGCCTTGCATTACGCTATTGGCAAACCTTTTACTTCCTTCGCTAGAGAGCTCAACCCTACAGGATTAGGGGTGTACATATATATATATATATATATATATATATATATATATATATATATATATATATATATATATACGAAAAAAATTGTCTCGAAATGATCCGGGATCATTACTGACTTATTTTTCTTAAAACGAATAAACTTGTAATAAATAACAGATAAAATGTATATCACACTTTCGGTCAAGTGTCGAGACGCTAATTAAGAATCCATTTAATCTCAGTGGTTACTCAGAATTAAAAAAAAGTAGAATTACTTTTTATTTTAAATCTATGTTAATAGTACTCATTTAAGTCTGGAAAGGAGTACCCATGAATATTGAGGCACCCTATAAATAAACGTTTATTTAAGATAAATATTAATTTACGGGGGTATTCACTTGGGTGTCTGATATCCTTAATTATACCTGAAGACGTCTTTTTTATGCAAGAATCGGTTTGAACAAGGCAGAATGTATTTTCGCAACTCCTACATCACGAACAGGATGCAACACAAGGCCAATTTTTAAACACATCACAATTGCATTGAATTTAGCGTAGCATTGTTTATTACGCATAATGACCAACTATAGTCGAAACAGCATTTCTAAAAATTGCTTTGGACTGTTTTTGTTGAGTTTTGAACTCGTTTACTACGATGTTGCGGTCCTACACGTTAGCTACTACGCCACCGGCCCCTACTCCGTATTTGCTGCCTGTTACTGGATAGGGAAAAATTAATTAAAAAATCATATTAAATGAAGAATACGTAGAAAAAAGAATTTACTGACGAAACACGTAGGTGAAGATGTGCAGACCTACGCACGCACACACGTTTCCATAAAATCATATATATATATATATATATATACTGAATCAGGTGGGTAAATATTCTCCGTTTTAAACTCTAAATTTTGTACATGCGCTTTGCCTTTTTTAGATTTTGTCTAATGTACAACATACTTGAGTTTATTTGCCCATTGTCAATGGGGAAAGCAGCACCATGATATAAGTAACTCCTTCAGAAATTTTGAAAGAGCAGACTGTACTGTTTCTTATTCACGCCAAAAACTGCAATATAAAGATTTTTGAGTGTTTCGGTGTCAATCTGTTGACAGGAGTGGATTCGAAAAGAATTGGATGAGTCCAATGGTGATAATAAAAGGACAGCTGCTCTGAAACTTCAGTCTGATTATTCTGATAGATATGAAAAGAATTCCCGAATATATTGCCAAGATCCAGGCCATGATTAATTGCTATCTCAACAAGTTAATCAAGTCCTTTGTAAGGGACATGGGGATGTCTGAGTTTCAAGCTGTGAGTGCATGAAGACATTCCTTATTTTTCATACAAGTTTAGAAACGGCTATTTAAAAAAAAATTAATTCCATGAAGAACAAGCGGAAAACCACACTGCAAAGCTTTTGAACTTATTCAAGCATCCTCTCCAACCGAATATGCTTTAGTTATTCCCAGATGAGAAAGATTTATGCCAGAATCAAATGATGAACGCTCAGAACCACCGTTTGCTTGTTCTGTCTCCACAAGATGTACGATAGTAATGAAAATGTAACATCCATTCAACAGCATAGTGTTTGGGTTTCGATTCCGGCTTCGAGCGTCCTGCGTGTCTAGTCACACTGAAGAGTTCTGATAGCATGGTGTTTGGGAAGTCATTTGCAATAGTGACGCTATGCCTCCATTTATCTTCCCACGAGGCCTCAGACACAACAGGGAGGGAAATACCTAGTGCCTAGTGAAGGTAGTGCTGTCTTGGTTTGAGAAGGTGGCTTCTGGGGCTTCCTACGCCGGGCGACAGGTTTTTTGCGCTATGACTCAGAACTCACTCTTGACTGTCAGAAAATTTCTGCGACCACATCGTCCCTAACACCTGGCTGCGTAAGTTCCCAGATTGAAATCTCCTCAATAATCATGTATGGACTGAGAGACCAATAAAATTACATGCAACACATGAACTGAAGGCAGGAATAGCAGTAGCATTTCCTAATTTAAACAAGAGGACCGTCGGAAAGGTTTGCAGGAGTAATATGGAAGCCATGATTGAAGTCTATGACGATTTCTTTGAATGAACTTAATCTATAGTATTTCGAGATATTTTCATGCAGTTTTGGTAAGTATATATGATAAAATGGGATGTCTGCATTATTTCTACTTTTGCCTAACTTAGACGACAATTTATCGCTCTCACCCTGTATATATAGGCATACACATCTATACATATGTATGTGAGAAAAGATTTCTATGTGCCTGTATGTATGTATATGTATGGTGAATAGATTACTATGTATTCAAAAGAATTTACTGTTACAATATGCTCATGTATATAAATTCTGCATCACTTAGTTACTGACGACATCAACACACGCATTTATGTGTACACATAATGCTTATACATACATATGTGTGTGAGTCTGTGTCCGTATTTCACACATTTATGTGGTTATATATATATATATATATATATATATATATATATATGTGTGTGTGTGTGTGTGTGTGTATACGTGTGTGTGTGTGTGTGTGTGTGTATACGTGTGTGTGTGTATACGTGTATGTGCGTGTGTGTGTTTATGCCTAAAAAATTCCTATACAAGTTAGAAAGACCTTATAATGCTATACATAAATATGTGTGAGTGTGTGTGTGTGTGTGTATTTCAAACATATATGTGGGTATATATATATATATATGTGTGTGTGTGTGTGTGTGTGTGTGTGTGTGTGTGTGTGTGTGTATTTCAAACATATATGTGGGTATGTATATATATATATGTGTGTGTGTGTGTGTGTGTGTGCCTAAAAAATTCCTGTACAAGTCAGAAAGACCTTTATTATAAACACTAAAAAACAAAAATTAAATTAATAAAACAATTTCCAAAACAAAATCTTTATTTACCTCCATAAGTTACACCACCATCAATACTTTATTGTAAACACTATTTCCAGCATTTCATTTTGTTTTGACTAGACTAAAATGGGAAAAAAAAACATTTAAATGACAGGCCTTGTTTCTTTTTTCCAGGAAGATTTTTTTTATATACACATGGATGCACACACACACACACACACACACACACATACACACGCGCGTGCGCTTATGCGCGTGCGCACACACACTTATAAATATAATTGAACGCTATATAATATATATCGTCACAGTCAAACGTTAAATTAACGAGAGATCCTTTAACACGCCTTCAATTCTTTACAGTAATGATACTTTTTTACTTTTTTAAATTTACGACCGTAACTGCCATTTGCTTCTCTTCGCTATCCCTAACCCTTCCTGGAATGGCCCACACAATTTTCCCGGTAAAACAAAATCCCCAGCCGAAACCTTTCAAATAAATCTCTAATAGTCGGTTAAGTGCCTCTAAGGATCCGCGATACACACCGGATATAAGTATTTCCCAAAATGGCTTTCCTGGCGTCTGGTTTAAGGAGCATCATATGTTCCAATTCATTACGTGACATTTTATGTATATCTATACAGCGTATCTTGAAACCGTGTACGCAGTGAAGACTGCGGAAATTAGAGACCAGTTTTAAAATTCGCGTATTTTGCAAAAGAAAGAAAGAAAGAAAGAAAGAAATAGTGGTAAATACGGATTATATTTGTTTGAGAAGCAAAAAATGAATGATTATTCTATGAATTGATACCGCAGTTCAACACACTGATAACATTATTTTTTTATGTTTCTTTAATTGTTTATAAATTAAAAACATCAACAACCAAACAAACATTTATTCAGTTCATGCCTGGGTTTGATCTGTTCAGTAACCGTTCGTGTTCATTTTTTGTTTAGCAATATTTGCTTTAGTTATGTACATCTAATATATAGTTTTAGTTTGCTTTGTTTTATTTGTTTAATGGTATATCTGGCTTCGTCGGTTACTTAATTCCCAAGTCATCCTTGTTGAAGGAGAGTTGTGGTTCTATTCAACCCAGAAGTGGAAGAGGGAGGATAAAGAAGGTCAGACCTTTCCCTTGGGAATCAAAATCTGGAAATGAACATGATAGCAAGACTGGAGTTGAAACTTGCTTACTACGATATCACCGTCCAGCACTTTACCTATTACGCTGCGGGGTACTTCCCATATCTTTCTCTCTCTCTCTCTCTCTCTCTATATATATATATGAGAGAGAGTGTGAGACCGAGACACAGAGAGAGAGAGGGAGAGAGAGAGAGAGAGAGAAAGAGAGAGAGAGAGTCTGGCACACCGAAAGAGAGATAGAGACAGAGAGAAAAACGAAGTATGGGAAGTACGAAGTTAGGAATCAAGTGGCTATTTTCTTCAATTCTTTTTACTTCTTTTTATCTTCTATGTTTCTTTAGCTTTTTTTTCTGGAGCGGGAAGGCGCTTAAAATACCTTAAAGTGAGAACAAACACAGTAAAACTAGCCTAAATAACTCGCGGAAGAATGTAACAATCGGTAAACTTTAAAGAATACTGAACACACATTTTAGTCATATTTCTTTAAGAATAATAAGCATCATAAAATTACTACATTTACTTTGTGATTTGCCCTTAGAAATGCCCTAAGAATAATGACACCTTAGGATTCGTGTAAAAAACACGTTGAAGAATATAACTCTTGTATTAACAAATTGAAAAATATTTTGGTCTAAATTTGTAAAGATTAATAGATAAAATTAATAATGTTTTAAATTTGTTAATTTTTTATCTAAATATTTTACTTTATATACTTCTTAAAGGTGTTTTATTGTATTTTGACTGTTTTAGATTCTTTTATTTTCAATTTTGATGTATCTTAATTATTTCAGATATAGAATTTTTAGAAAGAATTCTTTATTCCACATCCTTCTATTACGACGAAGGTAACGTAGTTGAGTGACATAAAGTCTTATGTAACGATGTTTATAGAATTGAAACTTAGTCTAGAAAAGTGGCATAATGGCGATTTTGTTGTAGGTCGAAATGAAGAAAAAAATGTTTATTGGGGGTATTATAATTGTTCAATTTTACACAAGCAGACCTTCCCTCGTAGGAAACTGGGCGCAACTCAAATTTTTTAATTATGTAACTTTGTAGAGTACGAAGCTCAGATCTGTAAATCCGTGAGTGTGTACATACTTTTTAGTTATACTAAGAAGTTTATACGTATATTTTCCCAAGATTCACCATCAAATGGAAGGTCTTAGGGAAGTGAATTTTAGATAAATATTGACTTGACTTTAGGCTTTCCTATACGCAAGACTGAACTCCGATCTTATTCGAGGTCAGTAGAGATCATAAGATTATTTGTGTCCAGTGTAAAAGGTAGTAAGGTATGCCACCCAAATTGTTGTTGACGATATAAATAGAAGAATGGATTAGATCAGCGCTAGAAAGGCTGATTTATGCTGAATGTTGACGAGTAAGTACAGATAAAATGACTTTATACATTTGCAAAAGATAGATCAATATTGTCTTCAAATACCGTCTACAAAAATGCTCAAGACGTACCGAATATCATCGTCGGACTCGCTGTTCAGAATTCACATCATGGATCCGGCTGCTTGAGTTTCACCGTGTGCTCATGCCCTTTAGCAAAAGCATTAACTTTTCCCTTCTCCCATATAATCATTCAACCCTGTCGGAAACGCATCAGCATCCCACAAAGACCAATCATTTTATCTTTCTAAAATTTGGAGAAAAATAAATCAGGTATTTTCTCTAATTAAGTCAATTTCATGGTTTGATTTTTATACACTACTCTAGCCAGTAGATTATTCGGCGTTCATTTAGATTATTTTCTGTATTTAATGGACTCTTGTATTTATCTTTATTAGATGTAAGTATGGAAATTCTATGGAATTTAGATATTAATAAGTTTGTTTTTAAGTACAATATCACCCATAAGTAAAACCCTAACATTTTTTTACAAAAAGATAATTTTCTTCTAAACCAATGATATCAGAATTGTATGATTTCTGGAGGAACAATATATTATCAAAACAGGTATTATCTTATTTATTCATTTATTTATTTACAATCTCGACAGTATTGAAACTGTAACTATTAGAATTGCATATATATATATATATATATATATATATATATATATATATATATATATATATGTGTGTGTGTGTGTGTTTGTGCGTGTGTGTGTGTGCGTGTGTGTGTGAGTATTTGGGCAGAATTTCTTCATTGATACATATTTGATTGAACATAAGAGACATATCTATATTTTTGCAAAGTCATGAATATATCTTTAGAAAGGCATGAATCCATCTTTTCTCAGCTTCTAGCTAAGAATAAATTGTAGAACAGACTCGAGTATCTAATCTTGGTACAGCAGTTGGTCTAGACAAAAAATAAATAAACCTTTGAATTCAAAACGATTTTCTCCGTTTAAAAATTCCACCTTTTTTCTTCTGGTTGATGAGTTAAGTAAGTAAGTAAAGTTGGCGACCGTAGTCGAGGGGGCCAGAAGGCTCCCTTTTCAATAGCTACTACACTGAGGTGTAGGGGAGGGCGCTACTCCTTTCCCTGGATTGCAGCACTTTACCCGTGATACGTACCTTATGTTGCTGAGTGTTAAGCAAGGAGGTATCAAGTACCACGTTTAAAGTCCTTGGTATGATGCGAACTAGGATTGAAACCAGGTCTCCTGGACCATTGGCGAACACCCTACCCGAATACAAACAAAAAAGCTTCTCAATTTTCCTTGTGTTTAATATTCTTTTGTTGTTGACTCTTTTTCCTGTTCATATTTTGGTATTCATAAAATCTTGAAAATTAAAATTATTATATAAAAGTATTTTGTCGTGACTTGATTTTTCCAAACATTTAAAGAATACTAAACTCACATTTTAGTCATATTTCTTTAAGAATAATTAGCATAATAAAATTACTACATTTAATTTGTGATTTGCCCTTAAAAATGCCCTAAGAATGATGACACCTTAGGATTCGTGTAAAAAACACGCAGAAGAATATAACTCTCGTATTAAAGAAGTGAAAAATATTTTGAAAATTTTTTATGTAAAAAGACAAGGGCATATTCTTAATCTTGAATTTTTTGGACAAACATAGATTTTTAAAACTTTGCTTTTATCGATTTTTTAACTCAAAAATGTTAATATGAACATTCAATGAAGGCGATTCCTTAACCTCTAGACATAAAATAACCTTGTACGTGTTGACATGCAGTTAAAATCCATCAATCATTAAAGTATTAGTAGACATATACAATTTACTAGGAAGTTAAAAACCATATGAAAACAATAAGCACAAAGTAGACCTTGTGCCAAACATTGACTACCTTTGAAGTAACACGAAGTGCATATTCTTAATTACAAATGTTTGTGCAAATACACTTTTTTTTACATTTTGCTTCTATCATTTTTTCTTGAAAAATTACGGTGTTTTAAAGTTGACAGTTTTATCGAAAAATTAATGGTAAAATTTGTGCATGCAAATTTATGATCGAAATTGTGGTGGAATTTTTAAAATGGCTTTCGAGGTCAGGTTAATGTTAATTTAAGACAAAATTTCCAAATGGTTTTCAGAAATGTTCTCATATTTTAAACTGAAAGGTTTTGTAATATATTTTTGATACTATTTTAGTAAAAGTTTTCTTTTATAACCAGATCTTAAGTCAGAACACCTCAAAAAGGTTTATTTTTCGGATAAAAAACATCGAAATATTTACTAGAAATATAAAAAAAAAATGCTGGGTTGGAACATACTACTCATATTTGTATTCTAAAACAATAATCTACATGCTATCTCTTTAAAATAATTTCATCTGGTTTTATCAAGCAATTTGGAAAATATCCACGATGAAAAATTTCTTTAATTTGCTATTTTTTAATTAAAGATTATTTCCAGTAAAAATATCAGGTACTTGACATGTAAAATTCCATTGTTTGAAGCAGAAATCCAATTCAAACAGAGTTTATTCATTTCATTTACTTTGATACTGCTATGAGCTATAAATACTCCTCAAAATTCTGATTTTAGATGCATTCTATCTATAATATGACTGTTTTATGCTTTTATGTGTATATCACAATTCTGATAAATATTAAATTCTTTCTTGGTTTTTATTTAACCTACTCGGTTCCTGTACAAATGTATTGAGTGCCTGGTAACTAAAATCACTCTTCTTACATTCCTTCGTTTTGTACTTGTTAAGCAAAAAAAAGATATTCTTTAGATTTCCATTCTCTATATTTTATGTATTACAGCTATTCAATTCAGGATCTTTAGTATTTTATATGTATTAATAAAGATCAAACAAGACAGGCTTTAAACGTGTATCAAATTGTATCTATCAAAGAGTTTCATCCTTTACTTTTAATGTTTTATTTCATAATTTAAGTATATATTTGACCTGTATTCAGTCAAAAGTCTTTTAAGTATTAAATTATTTTCAACTTAAAGCTATTTAGAGGGTATAAATGGATCACGGGTGAAATTCTGTTTCTGTGTTGGTATATTTGGTTGATAGTTTATTCCCCACAAATTATGTTGGCTTATTATCGAAAGGTAAACGAAGTAAAACGACACAGATAAAAGAACATTCAAAACAAAGCAGTACAAACAAAATTAGATTTATATATCAAGAAATACTTGAAAAAGGAAACATTACAAATATTCTAATATAGTCTGTTGAGTCCTCTGTGCGTGTGCGTGTGTGTGGGTGTATGTAACTAACACGAATATTATGGAAAAAGACTAAATATTAAAAGTGTCCTGTAGACTCTAAAATGTATGTGGACTAAGAATTTCATGCGAAGTATCGATATACAAAAATAAAGCAATGTATTCTAGGAGGAATGTGTCTTCTCCCATGTTGGTTGTTTGTCTCTTTCGGGGTTTGACGAAATTTCTGAGGCTGTGTTCGAAGCTAGAAGAAGTCTAACCGAAAAGGCAGAACAGGAAAGAAAAAGGTTGCAGAATGTATACGCACCCATGTTACGCGTATTGAGTTGTGTTACTAAGTTGAGAGAGAGAGAGAGAGTGAGTGCTGCTTCTGGGAGTCAAAATGTAAGAGAGAGAGAGAGAGAGAGAGAGAGAGAGAGAGAGAGAGAGAAATAGAGAGTGTTGTCTCTGTAAGTTGAAATGTGAGAGAATGAGATAGAGAGTGTGCTGTCTCTGTTAGTCAAAATGGAGAGAAAGAGAGAGAGAGTGTGTTGTGCCTGGAAGTCAAAATGGAAGAGAATGAGTTCTTGGAAAACAAGAGTATATATAGGCAATCCTT
The DNA here is from genome assembly GCA_963585895.1 of Sepioteuthis lessoniana. Lineage (NCBI taxonomy): Eukaryota > Metazoa > Mollusca > Cephalopoda > Myopsida > Loliginidae > Sepioteuthis > Sepioteuthis lessoniana. The sequence continues at coordinate 55,621,530 of OY757912.1, forward strand.
GTCATGCGGTCGGCTCTAAATGCACGGGACAAAATCAAAGTTGCGGACGTAGTTGTGAGCAGAAATCACGTGGTTCCCGAAACTGATTAGTTTACCGACGTCTGCCATCTTTGTTTTGGGAACAAGTGGTATCACGGCCATTTTAAACTATAGGAGTGTAAATCCTATATTTCCTAACCATGAGCCAATGTATAGTTTATCATATTTTTTGGCACATTTGCTGTTTAATGTCCACGAAAAGCTAATTTAGCGAGTACCTCTGCAAGTATATTTATTTTCTCGGTGCTATATATCCTTGAGTGTGTACTGTATCTATGTTTGTGTGTGTGTATGTGAGAGTGTTTGATAGAAAGAGAGAGAGAGAGAGAGAGAGAGAGAGAGAGAGAAAAGAGAGATAGAAAGTCTTTTTTAATTTTATTTTTTCCTTGAATTTAAACTCCGGAATAACACTCTTAACGCCGAGGCAAATAATGGAGAAAAAAAAATCGAAATCAATTTCGTCTCCCGCTCTGAATGAACTGAAAATCGGGGGAGTTGATTGTGGCCAGCAGACGACATAGTCAACTCTTCAACCTCGTGATACCAAGACTATTTGCCAGAGAATAAGATTTCCTAAAACCTATTATGCCAACAGATCAAGAAATTGAATGAGCTTGCTAGTTACTCCCTGAGACTTGTTAGCAATTTTTTTTCATATACGTCTTGTTTTTATGTCTATGGTAGGGTGTACTTTTTGCCTTGTTTCACTTTTGCACTTCTCGCTAGTTTTTGAGGATCGACGAGAATTTGGCCGGCAGCGGGAAATGTTATTTGGTATGAACGATCAGAAATAAGAAAAATAAATAAAGAGAAGATTAGATTGAAAATTAAAGAAGTCAATGGAAAAAAATGAAGAGTGTGTGTGGGAGGAGGAGAAGGAGGAGAAGGAGGAGGAGGAGGAGAAACCTAAATTAAAAGAAAGTGGATGCCGTTCGAAAAGAAAGAAAAAAGATGCACGGAAATAAATTATTTAGATGAATTACAGTTGTAGAATTGTTTAAGAAAGAAAGAGTAAAAATTAACGTAAACGGACGGAGAATTAAAATAAGAAAAAGTAAAGAAAAAGAAGACATTATGCAGAAAGAAAGAAAGAAAGAAAGAAAGAAAGAAAGAAAGAAAGAAAGAAAGAAAGAAAGAAAGAAATGAACAGACAAAGAAACAAACAAACAAAAAATAGATAAATCTACAAAGAAAGAAAGAAAGAAATAAACAAACAAACAAGAAAGAAACAAACAAACAAACAAATAAATGAACAAACAAGCAAGCAAAAAGAGTAAAGAAAGAAAGAAAGAAAGAAAGAAAGAAAGAAAGAAAGAAAGAAAGAAAGAAGCGAACAAACAAACAAGCAAAAAGAAAGAAAGAAACAAACAAACAAACAAACAAGCACGAAACAAACAAACAAACAAGCAAGCAAGAAATAAAGAAACAAACAAACAAACAAACAAGAAAGAAAGAAAGATCCAATAAATTATGGAATAAAAGGGACAGAAAAAAGAAGGAAAAGGAACACAAAGAACAACAACAGCAAAAGGAAAAGGTAAACAATAGAGAAAGGGAAAAATGAAAAAATATCAAAAAGAAGAAAACGAAAAGAAAATAATAGTTGAAATTAAAAGAATAGATAGATAGATAGATAGATAGATAGATAGATTGGAAACAATAGAATAAACCAATTAGAAAGAAAGAAAGAAAGAAAGAAAGAAAGAAAGAAAGAAAGAAAATTGTTGGAAAATAATGTTACTTGAATATAAGATTGAAAAAATCATGTTATTTAGATTGGGAAATGTTTTCAATTGGAAAAAAGGAAAATTTACGTTGAAAAGCTCAAAGCTGAAATTATTTCTGGGGAAAAAATAGTTTGCCAAAGACTGAAATATACGAGAAAAAATATAATGTCAAGAAAAATAATTAAATGGAAAAATCAAAGCAAAGAATAAATAAATTTCTGTACCCATGCTCACAATGCAATTTGCTAATGAAATTCAACTTTGTGCATCAATCAACACAAATGCACCACCAAATATTGAACATCACACAATCAGCACTACATAGAGCAATGAAAACGATGGCTAACAAGGACACTATTTCAATATCATCGTACAATTTAGAATATTTATCAGAATCGAAGACGCATCAGCCTCCAAGAAAGAACCATGATTTTTTTCAGCCAAAATTTGGAGGAAATAAATCGGATAACATTTATAATTAAGTTTACTTATTTGGCTCGATTTTTAACACCATATTCCAGCTCGGAGTTTCTTCATCCTTCCTTTAGTTGAATTTTTTTTATGATTTCATGTTATTTTTGGACTCCTATTTTCTTCATTACTTGCTGTAAGTATTTACCCAAAACCCTCCCCACGGGCTTGATATAAGAGAAGGTCAGTTTTTTAGTAAAGTAAAACTGGTTTGAACTGAGAATTTTCCTTCTCCTAGAATGTTTGCGCATTCCCAAGCTAAAGAACCCAGCTTACCCAATTATTTACCTATAACTGGTGTGAGGAAGAACAGATGGGTTCATGCTTTCCTAAAGGACATTAGCGCGAAGGGAAATACCAACAGCCTCATTCAGAATTTGAACTCAGGTCACTGATTCTATTTCCCACAACTGTAATAGTGAGTCTAAGAACGCCTCTTTACTAGATGACAAGATGGAAATTCTATGGAACATAGATATTAAGAGTTTTTGTGGGTTTTTTTTTGTCAATAAAGTATCACCAATGAATAAGAAATCGACTGACTTCTGATAAAAATTTAAATAAGTTCATTTTCTTCTGAATCAAACATATCAGAATTTTATCATCTCAAATGGAACAATATACAATCAAAAAGCATATTATCTATTTCTTATCAACAACATCTATAGTCCTGAAATTCTGGAAACAATTATAGAATTGAATATATATATATATATATATATATATATATATATATATATATATATGTGTGTGTGTGTGTGTGTGTGTGTGTGTGTGTGTGTGTGTGTGTGTGTGTGTGTGTGTGTGTGTGTGTGCCCTGCTTCTGAGGAATATATGTCGGTATTGTATACTTATTTATGGCAGATGCTGTACGTATCTTCCCAACTACTATGTATCCCTTCTTTGCGTCACACTTTAAGTCATAAATATAGAGGGTGTTTCAATTTTGAAAATAGTATAACAACTATTAATCCTCGATTACAAGAGAGGACAAAATATTTTGCGTCACTACTTATTTGGAGACAAAGATCATTCAAAGCTATCTCAAAAAAGATGCAACCCATGAATATGATAACGATGTATTACTGAAACAGGAAACTCAAAAAAAGTTTGCGTGTCCTGAAACCTGATATAATAAAAACTAAAAAAAAACATTGATTTGATGTCTCTAGCGGAAAGAATGCATTTTTTATTGGTCGTGTTCCAAATGACCGCCATTGCTCTTGTCTCAGTAATAAATCATTATCATATTAATGGGCTGCATCTATTTTGGGACACTGTACATTAGAATATAAAAAGAAAAAACTAGAGAAAAATTTAAACATACCTCAAGGTATGGACAGATTAACGTGAGTAAAGCGTACCTCCTCCACATCAAAGTACATATGCTAATACTATAGGGAAGAGATTTATTGATACGGTTGTATCTCTTGTTTGTGATTATCAGAAAGGGAAATGAGACAATGATACGAATTCTATGACTTTTAATCCTATTTTCATTCATATTGATAATTCAAATCCTCAGTTGCTCTACACATTCCTCTCTTCTTTCGCAACTTGTCTTTTCCTCTTCTTTTCTCTTTACTTTCTCCTTCTTCTCCCGCCTAACTTATATATATATATATATATATATATATATATATATATGTGTGTGTGTGTGTGTGTGTGTGTTTGTGTGTGTGTGTGTGTGTGTGTGTGTGTGGATTTTGCTAAAGGAGTCGACGACAGAAAGCATTGTTTACAGTGGCATCAAGGAAATCAATATCAATACTTTACGAAACTTTTTTCATGACCAGAGAGTCAGTATTTTTTCTGTTCATGGATTGACTTTAAGTGTCAGTAGTGCTAAACCTATGTTTACCCAATTTATTAACATTTTTTGACTAAAACATGCTCCCCGGTACATATTTATTCTTCTATAAATTTCCACAAAGTTTTCACTTCTCTGTCATCAAACATTTGACGATAGACTTCTTTTCAAGCTTTGAGCACTCGGTTTGATTAAATCGTCTCAAAACAAATATTTTCAGAATAATTTCTGCTATAAACTATTTTCAAACAATACAGAATTGATATTTATAGTAAAAAAAAATTCTGAAAAAATACTATTTTTCTGTCTTCCAAAAAATTACTGCTATTTATTGACTGGTTTTATATATAGAGAGAAAAAATATCATACCTACCAGCATGTCCAACGTTCTTCGTCTATCCCAACATATTTTCCTGGATTATATACGTCTCTACCTTGAAACTTCTATTCCTGATTTTAAATTTTCTGAGGCATATACATTTGAAAAACCCAGACTTAGTGGATTAGAACTTCGTCGAAAAAGAGGAATGATTCGAAATATTTCTCGATAAACAAACGGAACATAAATTCTACACAATATTTCTAAAAAGTCAAATGACGTAATTTAAAACAACAAACGCTGATTCATTAATCAAGCGGCTAACTTTTTCTTGTCATAAACAGCCAACCTGTTCTTGTTATATAAATTTTCCCCAGGTTTTTATATTTTACACTCTGTACCCATCCATCGTTGATTTAACATCACTAATATCGTCCCTCATAGAACCGAAACGCTATAGTGTCGACTTTGCTTCCCAATAAATCTCTACTTCTACTTGGATTACCTTGTTATCAATTTTTCTTTATAAATTGTCGGATTACAATCCTTTATTTACTTATATATATATATATATATATATATATATATATATATATATATATATATATATATATATATATATATTGAGAGAGAGAGAGAGAGAGAGAATCAGTCAATAAATAGCTGGAATTTTCAAGAGTCAGTCAATAAAAACGCGGGATATACACATATATATATATATAATTTTGTCAGTGGGTGTTAAAATATGCTAACTGTGTTCTCTACTGAGGTAAAACACCCCCACCTAAAATGGAGTATCCTGGATATGAGACTAAACTGTACCTGAAGTTGAGGCTTTAGCTCTGGAGTTTTGGTTAGTATTGAGTACCTATTCATTGCTATTACTTTCTGGTCGACACGAAACCAAGATATTTAGTACCTGTTGGGATCCCAATTATGAGTCGAACAGATCTGTTTGAACATTATTTATATTAGACAGAAATACTTGAAACCGAGTAAACTAGAAATAGTTTCTTGAAATGATATAATTGCTTTAATTATTTGGTACACTTGAAAATGTGATTAAATTATTTTTTTGTGGGTGCAATTGTTACTGTAAGTGTGTAGAAAGAAATGATTATAGATAAATTGTAAAGTAAGTTGGCGACACTAGTCGAGGGTGACTCGAAGGCTCCCTTTTCAATAGCTGCTACACCGAGGTGTAAGGGAGGGCACTACTCCATTCCCTGGATTGTTCCTCTTTACCCTTGATCTTTACATTATAATGCTGAGGGCTAAGCAAGGACGTATCAAGTACTATTTTTGAGTCTTTGGTATGACTCGACCTGGTGTTGAACACTCTATTTATTTGGCCAATGTTAAAAAGTTTAAAAAAGCACTGGAACATTGAAAATGTAGTTATGATTGCAATCAAACATTTGTAAATCAAACAAATTTTGGCATTAAACTAGTAGAAATATGCGAACAAATATATGAACCACATATAAATACACACACACACACACACACACACACACAATCTTATATATATATATATGAATATTTTTCTTTTCTTTTTGTTGTTGGCCCAAAAGGAGAAAAAAATTGTTATTTCAAAAGGAATAAGTCCACAAAGAAATTGTATTTTTTAAAATTATTTATTTCGTTCTTACATATGTGTATGTTTCCAGCTTGTCGTTTTCGTCTGAACATATGTGTCACAAGGCTATATGAATGGGGCACTCAATGAGACTTGTACTCACTAGTGTAGGGTTAGTCTCATAGGGTTCCCCTTTCATATGGTCTTGTGCCACGTATGTTCTCCTACGAAAGCAACAAGCTGGAAACATACACATTTGTAAGAACAAAATAATTTTAAAAAATACAAATCTCTTAGTGGACCTATTCATTTTGGTATATATGTATATGCAGCATTTTCCATTCAAAATATGTTTGATTAAATTGGTCGTATTTTCGTATTTTATCTTTGATCCGTTCAAGTCTTCGTATGAGTTATTTAACATGAATTAAAAAAGGTGCCATATTTTCCCAAATATTTTTGGCCCCAGATCGAGCCATCTTCTGGGGAACGAACAATGAAATAACAAAACTATTGACAAGTCATATAAGTGTAGCAGCTGTGTTCATTAATGCCTTTAAATCTTTTCACGTCAAATCTTCCTCTTATCTCCAGTCAAGTTCCTTTCTTCCTTAAATTCTCCTCCTACTTATTCTTCCTCCTACTCTTTATATAAATGCACATGACTCATTATGTTTGTAATTTAACTGTTCGTTCCCCCGAAATTGGATCCAGTTGGGGCTGAAAATACTTCGGAAAAATTAGGTGCCTTTTTGAATTTATTCCGTCCCGATTTCAAACGGCTTATATGAAGATTTGAACAGCTCAGCTAAACAATAGGCAGAAACGAAGTGTTTGTTCAATTCAATCTAACACACACACACACACACACACACATATATATATATATATATATATATATATATATATATATATATATTCCTACCCTCTTTATAGCTTAAGAAAATCATGAAACCAAGTCGTTATGATGTAAGGATTGATAAGTCTTGTAGATTTGATTAAGAGAAAAATGCGTTAAAAGCAATTCGTATGAATGCTTAATTATTCACTAAGTTTAGTTTTGGGGCAAGATTTAAATTACAAGGTACACAGAGAGAATTAAATTCACTCGTATTACTGTGTTTACCTAGCTTATTAACCATTACGCGTGCAAGGCTCTTGAGTTATTTAGTAAGCTAAGCTTGGTTGTGGGTCATGAATTCAAGTTGAAGGAACCTAGTGAGAATTTAATTCACTAGTAATTGTCAGCTAACCTAGCTCATAAACTATTACACCATGCAAGGATCCCGAGTCCTTTACTTAGCTAAACTTAGTTGTAGATGAAGACTTTAGGATACAGAGACACCCATTTTGAATCGAACTCACGATTAATAGTTTGCCAGCCTTGCTCACTAACCATTACAAGATACGAAACGCTCTCCAAGCATAAGTGATTTTTTACAAAAGGCTACAAGTAGAAAAAACACGCAAAAAGGCAAAAGATTACTTGATATCTCTTAAACCTAAGTTACGTACCTGAAGGATAAGTTTAAAAGTCAGAAAACATAACTATTTGGTATATGCAAAAGTTTGCAGCAAAGCAATCTTGTTTTCAATATTGTTTGATTTGGTTTGGTTGAGTTTTATAGCATGTTAACTTTTGTTGGTTATTTAATGCTAAATCCTCTTTATACATATATATTAAGTATATATGATTTTTAACACATTTTGTTGATAATATTTTTCAAAAAGCCTAAGCTCATTTTTGCACTCAGTTAAATGGTTTCAAGTATTGCTATCTAATTTTATTTACTATTAATTATATCTATGTACACAGATAAATGATTCCAAGTATTGCAATAAAAAAGTAACAATTTAACATCAGTCATTTGCTTGCATACATTTAAATAGTTGTACATGATACGTAAGACTAGTTTGTCGGTAATTTCATTTTTGAATGAGTAAGAACTAATATTTTTGCACTCTTGTATTACTATTGTTTTTGTCACGTGATAGCCCACGGAGACGATAGAAATAAGATTAATACTATCCTCCCGTTGAATTAACAGTATCTAGCCGTCAAACAAGTGACCGATAAGAGAAAATGTGGGTCACAGAGGGGGTGTCAACAGGTGTTGGTACTTGGTAACCTCAGGTCGCCGGACACCGGAAGGGGAGGGAGAGGGAAGCCAAATGATTGGCTGGGACCCCAAAACGGAAGTGGGGACCCCCCCCCGTCAGCGGAAATAGATAGTAAGAAAGATTAGTTTTTGAGCAGGGCTCGTGGCAGACGAACCATAGCCATTTTACTCCGGGTTGAAGACAAAAGAATAACTGAGAAAGGAGGGACCCCAGGTTTTTCAAGCCAGTGAAAAAAAACTAGAACAAAGTCTATTAGCCCGTGAAAGAAAAAAGATTCTCCAGTGGAACACCATCGAAAAATAAGATAAGTAACTTTGGGGACGTTTCTCCTTTATACCCAAAATTTTTATACCCTCTCTCTCTCTCTCTCTCTCTCTCTCTCTCTCTCTCTCTCTCTCTCTCTCTCAATTTGAAGAAAAGCAAAAGTCAAGAAAAGACATTTATATTCGTGGACTGTCCAATTATTATATGTTTTGACACTTTGAAAGTGTATATAACTGTTGTAAAGGAATTCATGTATTTTTATGTTACCATGTGGTCTATGTTGTTACTTCATGCTTCCCTTTCAGCTTCTATTCACCTTATGTTATCTTGCTAAGAATTGTCCTCTTAATTCCTTAATAATATCACACGGGAAACCGGAGTTGCCGACTACTACAATATAATATTATTACGCCTAAAACCTATAGGTCCATATTCTTCCATTATCTTGGGGAAGGAAGTGAAAGCGGCCTGGTGGGTGTGTGGATAGTGTGAAATTTGCAACCCCTTGCCAGCGGCGGTCAGTCTGGCCCTAAATTAATCCCTCACGTAATATGCCAGTTCTTATATGCCTGAGAGAAAAACTCTGAACGAGGACTTATTATATAGGGGATCAAGTGCCAACCTGCCCCGTCTTCACACGTGCGAATATAAAAGTCCCGTTTTGGGATTTTAGTCAATTTCGCGTCACATTTTATACAGTTATGTGGTTTCAAGTATTGCCATTTCACACTAATAATTTTATTCAATATTAATCATTTGTTTGCACATAGTGAAGTGGTTACAAGTATTACTATTGAACACTAATTATTATTCATTCATTTGCGCAAAGTTCCAAGTATTGCTAAGTATCACTAACAATTCAATTAAATATCAGTCATTTGTTTACACAGCTAAATGATCAAACAGTTCTATTTCAAATAATTCAGTTTAGCATGGGTCATTTTCCAGTTTAAATGTCAACCTGTTCTATTTGATCCATAAATAGGATCCTATCAGGTGCTACTACTCTCCGCTAGAGTCGACCTGGGAGCAATAGTAATGAGGGGGTACTCTGCATTCCTCAAAGCTCCAGCATCACTGTTGCCTCACCATCAGATTATTTAGTATCATAAAAAAACATTCATTAGAGATGCAGAGATGCAGTTGGTGCATTCTACAGTCCCAACCAACTGGGCTTGTTCAATATTGGATTCAATTTGCAGTTTTCAAAAAGACCACTTTAAATAACTTATCTCAAAAATGATAATTGTAGAATGCCTCTTCATTGCCATTGCTTCCAGGTTCACTCTGACTGGTAGTATCTGTTAGGGTCCTGTGTAAGGGTCAAATAGATCTGTTTAAAAATTATTCTTATTCAACAGAACTGTTTAATAATACTGTAGAATACACTGACTGCTTCTCTGCCGAAAGGTAAGACCCACCCCAACGAGTGTCCTTGAGATGACACTAAACAATCTGATGGTGATGTTCCAGTGTTGCTGGAGCTTTGCGGAATACCGGGAACCCCTTCATTGCCATCACTCCCAGGTCCACTTTGGCCTGGTGTGATAGTACCTGATAGGATCCTATATATGGGTCAAATAGAATTAAAATGTGCACTTTTGCTAAATTGAATTGCTCGAAATAGAACTGTTTTGATATTCAGACTGCATACTGATGCTAAACTGAATTACTCGAAATAGAACTGTTTCGACATTTAAACTGCATACTTATACTGAACTGAATTATTTATAATGGAACTGTTTTTGTTTACAAAACTGGATTATTTGAAATAGAACTGTTTTTGATAGTGAAACTGTACTTACGCTAAAACGAATTGTTTTAAATAGAACTGTTATGACATTTATCTGTGTGTAAACAAAAACTATTCGTCTACTAAACTGAATTGTTTAAATTAGAACTGCTTGAATTAACTGAATAGCTTGAAATAGAAGTGTTTTTGACAATTAAACTGTGTACTTAAGCTAAACTGAATTGTTTGAAATAAAGCTGTTTATTTGTATTAAAATGGATTTAGCTTTAAATAACCTACGAAAGTGAATATGCATTAAAACCCAAACAAAGAAACAATAGCACCGTATCTAAAAAATCTTAAGAAACTATTGAACAAAAAATATAAGCATGAGCGCGATTCCTTAACCTCTAGGCATAAAATAAACCTAGATGAGTTGATATGTAGTTAATATCAATCAAGCAATCAATGAGGAGCGACGAAAGCTTCGAAAACAGCGAAAAAATTGTGCTAAAAACCACAAGGATAAGGATACTAGATTTAAGAACATTCAAAGTCAACGTCGAGTGTAACATTACAGGCTTCTTTCTTTCTTTCTTTCTTTCTTTCTTTCTATATATAACCACACATGGAAAGCGTAAGTTAAAAAAAAAAAATTCTAAAAAATTAGACTAATAGAAACTTGACAGTTGTTTAGCCTTTCATAAAAGTTTCTGTAGTCGAGCTTTTGTTTTTGTTTTGAATTTGATTTTTTTTTTTTTTTTGTTGTTCTTTTTTTTCCGAAATGTTGTGTGTAATGCTTTTAATGCAACTCATTTTCTAAAGATCAAAAATCTCTTGTAAGTAATTTGCGATGGGCCGAAAGTTTCATTTGAAAAGAATTATTGTTTTAACATGTTCAACATTGGAGAACAGAAAGGAAGCGAAATAAAAAGGCGGATGAAAAGAAGACAAAACCATTGAAAAATCCGAGTAATAAATAAAGAACAAGAATAGAATTAGAATCTTAAATTAAAAAGGTATACAGTTAAACCTCGTAAAAAGAAAAATATCAAAATCACATTAAGAAAATAACCATTACATTTGAATAGTTGAAAGAATAGATTCTTAGTGTAAATATTTATATCAGGACTCTACTGGTATATGAGATAAAATCCTCTGCAAATATTATCAAATACCAATTGAATTGGAAACTTAAAACCACTTAAGCATAAAGCTGAACTGAATATTCGTACGTCTTGTCGGGGAGCTCACTGTCTCCAGTTCAGATCTAGGAAGAGCGGAATACCTCTTTGGTGCCATTACTCCCAGGTCCACTCTGCGTGGCAGTTTCTGTTAGAGTCTCGTCCATGGGTTCAATAGATCGGTTTAAAAATTATTCGTATTTGATAGAAGAGAGAGAGAGAGAGAAAAAAAAAGAGATAAATAGAGACAGACAGATAGAGACAGAGACATTGAGAGAGAGAGGGAGAGAGAGATTCCGTAACATGGTTGGATAGGAATAGCCTGTCGGAACCCATTCCTTTCCATGTCTGATTTGAATTTAGAGATTTCCTTCGAGTCTGGAACAGAAGACATAGTAAGGTTTAAAAGCCCATTCTGCCATATTATTTACCCATAGTTGGAGGGAAATTTGCGGGATATATATCTTTCCTAAAGGTATAAGTGCAATGGGAAATGAAAACAGCCTTCTTCTGGATTTGAACTTGGATTGCGGGATCTTCTTTTGACGATGATAATCATTACGCCACATACGCTTTCCACATCTTTATAGTGTTACATAGCCATAATATGGCTACGTGAAACGTACTTAGAATGTTCATAACATATATACATAGAACATAGGAATCCCGAAACACGAAAACACTTTCGACTTCTTAGTTCAGATACGAAACCTTCTATTACCTTTGAGTTTAAAGGTTTTCCGACATAAGGAGAGAGATACACATTCTTCCTATTCTGGCTTTTTCATCTGCCCCCTCATCTCGTGCGGCGCCCGTCTGGCCTCTGCGAGCCACGAAAGTCGACCCTTCTCGTTCGGTGTCTAGTTCTCAACTCTACTTACTGACTTTTTCAAAATCCCCAAAATCCTTCGCGCACTTCTGGTGCGTGACGTCACCAGCACTCTCTAGCTCCGTTTCCCATCTGGGCATTGTGACATCTCTGAGTGACACGTCCGCTCCGCCTGCGCGCGTGAACACCTGCGTTAATGTTGCTCCAAAGTAACCCATGCACTGAGTCGAAAGGTTCTCAGCCTAACTAAACCCAAAGGCATAAAACGAAATCCCTCGGCCATTATATTATAATAGGATCAAGTGAAAAAAATCTCAAGAAACAACTACACAAAAACGTTAATATGAACATTCATTAAAGGCGATTCCTTAACTTGTAGACATAAAATAACCTTGTACGTGTTGACATGCCGTTAGAATTTATAATAAATCAACCATTTGAATATTAATAAAAATTTGCAGTTTCTAAGGTAGATAAAACTATAAGAAAACAATGAGCACAAAGTAGGCCTTGTGCCAAACATTGGCTATTTTAGAAGATTATTAGTGTAACAGGAAGTGTATATTCTTAATCGTGAATGTTTGCGCAAACACACTTTTTCATTTTGTTTCTATCCTTTTTTTGTTGAAAAATTATGGTGTTTTAAAGTTGACAGTTTTATCGAAAAATTAATGGTAAAATTTGTGCGTACAAATTTATCATCAAAAATGTGGAGAAATCTTTTAAATTGCTTCCTTGCTGAAGTATCAGCTAATTTAAGACAAAATATCCCTAGAATTTCCAGAAATGTTCTGAGTTTTTGACTAAAATGTCTAGTACTATATTTCAAAGACTATTTCGATAAAGGTTTACTTTGTATAAGTAGATCTTAAAAATACTTATTTTTTCGGATAAAAACATCAAAATATTATTGTATAATTAGAAATATCACAAAAGTGCTGGGTTGGAACAAACTACTTATATTCTAAAACAATGACTTACATGGTATCTCATTAAAATAATTTCATCTAGTTTTTCCACGGCAATTTGGAAAATATCCATCATCAAAATGTTCTTCAATGCACTAATATTTTTTTGCTAAAGATGATTTCCAATGTAAATATCAAGTACATGACATGTATAATTCCATTGTTAGAAGCAGAAATCTTAGTCAAACAGTGTGTATTCTTTCTATTCACTTTGATACTGCCTTGTCCTATTAAATCTTTTCTGAAGTCTGATTTTAGATGACCTTGTGCTGTAACTTGACAAAAAGATGTTCGATTTTTACGTGTGAGACAAGATTCAAACAGTCATTAAATTTAGTTAAGTTTTGATCCTTCAAAATCTTCGTTGAAAGTCTCATATTGTTGTCTGTGAATCTTAAAGAAATTTGAAAACGTACTCGTGAGTGCTGATTGGTCAATAAATGCAAAAATTCAGATACAAAAATTACAGTTTCTCGATGCGATATTTGCACAAAAATAAAAGTTGATTTTCTATATATGTATGTATATTTTAACCGATACAATATTGCTACTGTAATTGTGTTGAATATAAACTTTGCTTTAAAACTTCGAAAAATATGATTAAAAACAGAATATAGGATGTCTAAAAATGAAATAGACAGATTTTTTTTCCTTACATACAAACACTGACGATACACTGTTCTGTAAAGGAACGCACGATGTTTATCAATGACCACTGGCAATCGATTCATCACAGAAAATTAGATATTCTATAAAGCTAACGTCATCTTTTCAATGCCTAAGTTTATTTTTAATAACAATGAAGGGATACTCTTTAGACCTCCGGAACTGGACCATTACCATTTTATGTTGTTTTGTGTCATAACAAGGAGACTTTTTTTTGACAGAAAGGCCTTTTACCAAACGTGGGGGTTAATCCGCCTTCAATCCGATCAATGTTCCGCTGAAAATGTCTTCGAATAGCATGAAATGATTCGCAATCCGCCCATGTTGTCTTTTTAAGATCCTGACAACGAATCAAGCGCTAATCGGAGTCGCTGGTCAGCAAGTAAACGAATGCTACCGCACAATTAAGTAAGTAAAAATGTCGATTGTTAAGTCTTTGCAACAATAACAATATTTAGTATATACAAAAAGTGTATTTCTTATATTCAAAGCTCCTAGATAAGAAACCAAATTCTGTCAGAGACCGTCAGTTACTCGTATAAGGCTTGATCTATCTTTTACTTTGTATTTCCTGGGCAGTCTGGTAAAAGGCAATCTTAAATAGCAGTTATATTTGTTTTTCTCAGCATCCTATTTCAGACGGTTTTCTCTATTTCTCTATTCAGGGAAGTTTGGTACAGTGTTGATAAAACCCAGAGTTTCGGGAGTTACACACCTCGTCACCATCTGCTTACTCAGTTCTAATTCAATCTTGTTCTCCATCTTGTTCTAATTCTGTCTGCTTATTACTATTCTAGCTAATTTATGCATACTCCCAATCGGGTTGGGGTCGGCGTTGGGGTTGACTTGAATGAACTATTTACTTTCGGCCAAATGCAACCCCGAATTTCTAATTTAAATTTAGCAAAAAATCGCTTTGAACAAATAACAATTTTGAGATGTCACCCCTTTGTTTTCCTAATTCCCTTTGTCATTAAAATAGCTCAGCTTTTATCACAACATGCCCTCTCATCAAAATATATAGTACATTCTTTTTCATAAAAACAATACTAATATAAAACAATTTTTCCCACACAACTCTTCGAAAATCCATTACGCTATTATACATTCGCAATGTATTTCTCGATTCTTCTAAAATCCACATTATTTTTTTCCCCTGTGGGTCATACCAACCCCTCTGAATGGTCTCGATACTTCATAGGGTTATACCTAACTCTTTGCTAAGAATGAAGTCGGTGGATTCTAATCCCCACTTGATAATTGCATCATTGGTATCAAGCCGTAGAAAGTTTTCTACGAACTGTTTTTGTCGACAGTGAATTTTAAAGGTGTTGTTTATGTTCTGTAGTCACCTTTGCAGCTGCGATTTAATGATTTTTATGCGATGCATTTTAATGCTGTTTAATGGTCAGTCACTAAGTTTCGTCTTCCGTCTTCACCTATGCTACTCAGTAACGTTTCTTGCTTGATTTTGCTTCAGTTTCCTTTTTTATGACATATTAACGTTTGAAGGTTATTTAATACTAATCCCTGTAGAAGAACAGCAGTGATACTATTTAACCCATAACTTGGAGGACAATGGAGTTCCTGCCTTTCCCACGGGTATTCGTCCGAAAGTGAACCTAATAGAGCCACTGGAGTTCGAACTCGCTTACTTCTAAGCCGCAGTCCATCACTTCAGCCAATACACTAACGAGACTCCCCCATCCCGTGATTTTGATATTATGAACATTTCTTTTAAAACAACTCTTCCTGACCACCCAGTCGATGAACCTAAGAATATGCTGTGTATTCTGCAGAGAGGTAAGACCTCACCCCTACCAAAGATGGGTGTCCTGTGTATGACAGTAAATTGCATACAATGGTGAGACTCTCGAGCTGTAGTGAGCTCTGGGGGAGCGTGAAGTACCCTTTTACCGCAATTACTTCTACGTAAATGACAATATTTCGAATGCTAATTTTCAAGGTAGGCAAAATGATATCCAGGAAGGTGCATCCTATTTTGAATACTAGTGTATGCCAACTTTCATTTTGCTCTCGACTTAAACTTGTGCCTTTCTACGGCTCATAGGAACAAATATCAATAAAGCTTAAAATAATCTTGTAAATGCAGACGTTTGGATATAAATTATTAGCCAATAACATTTATTGTAGTTATGTTATTTTATGGCAAAATCATATCAGTTTATATTTTGACGGTTATATATGTATATATATATATATATATATATATATATATATATATATATATATATATATATATGCAGAATGTCTGAGAAAGGAGGATCTTTTCTGTTTGTTTCTTGCCACAAGTCCTACTATTTGGTTTGTTCACATTTTTTTGATTATTGTTCTATGCATATTTTTACTATTTTAAACGACTCCTCTTTGTAAGGATTAGTGAAACGTGTGTGTATATATATATATATATATATATATATATATATATATATATATATATATATATATATGTGTGCGTATACATATTTATGTGCGTGTATACGCATGTGTGTGTGTGTGGACATGCATATATGTGTGTGTATTCGTATGTGTGTATGGTAGTGACAAGAAGAAAGCAGACAATTTCTTTTTCATTTCGATATTCATTCTTTTTTTTTCTTTGGATAATTTTCTTTATTTTTATCTTTCTCCCTCACTTTTCGTATTTTTTAGATTTTGATACTTGCATTTTTCATGTCTTCCCTTTTTTTTTGTGGTTTTTTCCTTTCATTCTTTTGTTCTTTTTTTATTCTTTCTCTAGATTAAGTTTTTTTATATTTCTGTCTAACTTATTTTCTTTCTCAGTTTTTAAATTCTTTCTTTCTTACTTTCTTTCTTTCTTTCTTTTATTTTTTTCCACCCATATTTCATTTTTATTTTTCCCTCTTTCTTTTTCTTTCTCAACTATTTTCTTTCCTTCATTTAATTTTTTTTTTTTTTGGTAATCTTCCTTTTTCTTGTTTTACATCTTCCTGTTTCATTTCCCTCTTTTTATTTCTTTATTCGCCTTCTTTTTCTTTCTTTCTTTTTGATCAATTTGTAGTTTACACTTTGAATATATTTTGTTTGGATTTTTTTTTGTTTATTTCGTCATTTTATTCTTCCTTAACCGTTTTTTTCCTCTTTTCCTTCTTTATTTCGTCGTTGACTCTTATCCTTTTCATTTTGATCTTTTCTTTTTAGAATTTTTTTTTCTTTAGCAATTTATTTGTCAATTTTGACATCATTCCATTAAACTTCTTTTTTTTTTCTTTTCTTCTCTTTCACTTCTGTGTGAGTTTCTAGTTCCAGACTAAGTACTAAAATTAGAAAAAATTCATTTGTGTCTGTAACTAACACGAACTTCAAATTAATCTCTATCTCTCTCTCTCTCTCTCTCTCTCTCCTATTATTTTTTCCATTCTTTTTTAATCGCTTTATTCCAACATTTAATTTTACATTCCTTGCTAAAGCTTCGTGAAAAGCAAACAGTTCTATTCCCAACGATAGCTCCAACACTTTCGAGAACACTTACACGCATACGTACAACCCGAAATGCGTAACAAGTGCACGCAGTGGTGGAATTGTATTTCTTTCTATTCAGTTGATTGTTCAAAGTGATTTTTCAGTCAGATAAACGAGTTTCTTATTCAACCCATTTTGTTTAGCATGTGAAATATTGCGAGCTATTTTTCTTTTTTTGTGGAGTGGGGTAAATAATGGTCGTCCATGTGAAATGAATTTTCTTAATCAACATTTAATTTTCAGCCGGTCTTTAGATTCTAAGATAAAATATTGTTATCATTATACTTTTTTCTTAGAGTTTTGACAAATATTTTTAACGTTTTTGTGTTTTTTGACACAACGTTTCATTTCCGATTTACAACAGTTATATTAAACAGCCGAAGAAAAATTGATAGGCTTACAAGTGTTGTAATCATAAAGATTGCAAAAAGCTTAAGAAACTGGGGAAAACTATTAATAAAGGTTAGAATACGCTGACTTACCACCAAAGGGGTAAGAACTCTCACTCCACAAGTTGTCCTGGGTATAACACTAAACTGTATCACATGGTAAGACTTCTTGGAAATATGTTCATTACAGAGTTCTGTTACATTGCCATCTGATATGGAGTGGTATTATCTGTTGAGGTCCTATATATCGGTTCCATAGATCTACTTAATAATTATCCGTATTCGAAAGGACCCAGCTGGCTCGAGCGAGCCCCGCTATTCGGGTCACACGCTGGCCGTGTTGCTCGCTGCACGGTCGTTCGTGTGCCTTGGTCGCGTGGTCATGCTACGTCTGTCAAGGCCGCATAACATGGGTACCAGGAAGCCAGCATCTATATCACGTGCGCTGATACCGGTTGTCCATAAGCCTGAAGTGGATGGGGTCCCTCAAGGCCAATCGCTTGGCTCCTGAGGCGCCCCTTTTTAGGGGAATGCCGACGAGGCCCAAGGTATTTTTGCACCTCCTGAGCGTGTCTGAGCTACGGCCCTGGGACCGGACCAACCTTAACAAAGGCCTTGTGCCGCACTCGTCCATTTGACAGGGCGCTCGACAAATAAAATGATAAAAAAATTCTTTAAAAAAGACTACACCAAAAGAATGTAAGATGAACGTTCAATAAACGTGATTGCCCAACTTCTAGGCATGAAATAATTATAGACGGGTTGACATCTCGTTAAAATCAATAAATCAGTTCATAAAACATGTGGAATAAGGAGCAAATTTAAAGAGTAATAAAAAAGAGGTGGTCGCTTTTTGAATCCTGAATTTCAAATGCTGACTCTCAAGGCTGGTATACAAACAACCAGAAAAACACTCCATTTTGAATATTGTAGAATAAAGGCACTCTGAACCAGACAGTGCCCGACAGGCCAAAACATTAAGAAGACTAAGTAGCAAAAGTTTTATTTCTAAAGTGAATCAATGTATTAGAATACAAATACTATTCAATTAAGTTAGTCCAGGGGTATACAAACCTTTTGGTGGGAGGGTCACATCACTGGGTTATGAATTATCAAAGGGCCACATCTTTTAAAATCAAAAGAATGTAGTCTCCATTCAAGTGCAAGTTTTTATTTTTCATTCTTTACATTTTTTAATATTTTTAGAGGATCCTGTGGGCCGCACAGAACAGTGCTGTGGGCCGCACACGGCCTGAGGGTCACAGTTTGCCCACCCCTGAGATAGTCTCTTCGTACAGGAAACATCCAAGAAGATTTCTGTCTTATATAAGACACGGAGTTTTACAAACAAATGTCTGTTTAAGGCGACACATATCTGAATGGAATGATGAAATCTTAAGTTGATAAGAGTATTTATTTTAATTGTTAAGTTTAGATAGCATTGTATTATTTTCATGAAGTTTTGACTAGTTTTCTTAGTCGTATTGCTGCCATGGATTTTGAAAGTTACACAATCATCTATAAATGAGTACATGCTTATATGTTTTAGAATGAGTGTGTCTCCAGGCGTTGGTAAGGCACACTCTCGCAAAAAAGGGAGTGTCCTGATATGACGCGAAACTGCATCTGAAGGTTTCACGAGTGTGAAATACGTTTTCATTATCATCACTTCTAGGTCAACTGACTCGCAGTGGTTGTACCTGTTAAATAGATTCGTTTCAAAATTATTTGATAGGATCACGTGCATAAAAATATCTTAAGCAACAACAAAGCAAAAATATAAATATGAACATTTAATAAGCCCTATTCCGTAAATCTATTCACATATTTTTTTTTTTATAAAGTGTTAATTTTATATAATGTTAATTCTTCTAAACCAAAGATACAAGGATTTCATTATTATTTTTCTTGAATACCAAAGCGAATTAATTAAGGTATTTATTACTAATAAACTCTACAGCATTAAAACTATGCAATCAAGAAAAAGTTTGTAGTGAAAACATATTTACTGAACAGAATTTTAGAAGGTGTAGTGGTTTTCATCATAAAAATGAACTCGCCGAACAACAATCATGGATGCGGTTGTTTGCGTTTCACTTTGCGCAAATGCTCTTGGGAATATTTCAATTTAACTCCTCTCCTCTATCTATTGGCAAGGTTGGTCTTTTTAGCTTTAATATGGAAACTGATCAACGAAATGGTAAACTCTGAATGCAAACCAGCAGCCGTGCCCAGCTTAAAAATTGGCCTTGTGTCGCATCTTGCTCGTGGTGGTTTGGAGTAAAGTAAATACGTGATATATTGATTTTTGTGTAAGAATGTAATTATTCTTTAACGGCAACATTATTTAATTTTTGGTTCGAGTTACAATGCTGTCGAGATTGATGATAAATAATACCTTATAATATGTTTTGATTGTATTATTTTTCACTAGAAATAATAAATTCTTGCTATCTCTGATTTAGAACAGGGGTGGGCAAACTTTTGGTGGGAGGGTCACATCACTGGGTTATGAATTATCAAAGGACTGCATCTTTTAAAATCAAAAGAACTTAGCCTCGATTCAAGTGCAAGTGTTCATTTTTTAATATTTTTAGAGGCTCCACACAGAACAGTACAGAGAAGCCGCATCCGGGCCGCGGGTAGCAGTTTGCCCACCCGTGGTTTAGACGAAAGTTAACTTTGTAAAAGACTGTTAGAGCTGTACTTATTAATTGATTTACTGCATACGAGACACATTATAAAAAAACCAGACTTTTTCTAAAACATAAGTGCTTCACCTATAATTTAATGATATCTTTCTCCTTTAAAATATATCCCCACTATTGTTGGTTAACCTTTCCGAGCGTATTTCTAAAGTTTGGAAATATATTTTGGCATTCGTCTTGAAGTCGAGAAGCAAATTTTTTAAAATCTCTTTTATCGTCTAAAATCGACGATCCTTCACATTGGGTTTCATTTTGGAGAACAATGAAATGACAAATCAGGAGATTTGGCGGTTAAATAGATGGCACATTCTTCGCGAAATTTTTTCAATGTGATCATCATCCGTAAGTGTAAACCGTCGATCAAGTTTGAAAATGTATTTCGATGTTCTTAATGATTTATAAAGGTTGCGATGATGTTGCGTACATCCAAACAATTTTGCCCTTAGAACAGCGAGAAGTCTCCGTGTAAGTCTGTTCGATTAAGTACCCAGGATACTTTCTAAACTGAGTTACACTCTCTTCTCATCCACCCCCACTCTCTCTCTCACACACACACACACACACACACACATATACATACACATACACAGGGGGTGTCCCCGTGGTGTAATGTTTAAAGCGCTGGACGGTGGAATCGTAGTACGCGTGTTCGAACTCCAGTTGCGCTATTATGGGTTAAATAGTGCCACTACTGTCCTTCTAAAAGGGTGGATTTGGCATTAAATAACTACAGAAGGTTGATATGCCATTAAATAAACACACACGCGCATACAAGTATAATTGCTTTCTTTTACATCTCCTTTTTCTCTCTCGTTCTCTTTCCGTTCTCTTTTCTCTTTCATTCTCTCTCTCTCTCTCTCTCTCTCTCTCTCTCTATATATATATATATATATATATATATATATATATATATATATATCCAATGGGCTTACTGATTTGTAACACCAATACAGCTGTTTAATTGTTCGAAATGACTGTTAAAAAGTTATTAGCCTAGCCTAAAAAGAAATGACCTCGAATCAGGAAACGTACCTGTTATTCAACTTATTTATCCAAAAGTTAACCCGTTATATTGTTATTCAAGTATTTTTAACACTTCCAAAATAACAGAAAAGATTATTTTTTTCTTGGTTGAACCAAGAACTTTTCAGCGCCCTTCAAACATATATGCATGAAACTATCTATTAACCTATCGAAAGGGATTTTTTTCGAATTATTTTTTAGCGCTTATACTTGCGACGTCAGTGAATGTGCGTGTGAATGCATATGGGCAATAATGTCGTTTTTCTGTCATGAACTCATAAATTCTTTTTCTGTTTACACTCAGAAATACTCTCTCACCCGCTCATTCTCTCTCTCTCTCTCTCTCTCTCTCTCTCGCTATCACACACACACACACACACACACACTTAGTCGCTCTCTTTCTCTCTACTGACGATATGCAAAAGAAAAAGAAGCAAAAAGAGTAAAATATATTAAGTCGAACATAAATAAATGCCAAAAGCTTCAGGAGTGGCGAGAGATTATAAAAAAAAATCTCTCGATCAGATAAACGTGGATCAAACGAATATTTAGTTAAGAAAAATCAGTGACGACATATGAAAGGGAAAAAAGGTATATGATTTAAAAAAAATATATTGAAAAACATAATAAAAATTGATTAAATAACGAATGAATTAGAAATGAATGTGGGAGATGGGATTTTTGTATTTTTTTTTTTTTTCAAGAAAGAACAGACGATGAAAAATCGCTGCCGTTTATCATATTCATTGTAGACAAAAACCACAGAATCATTTATGCCAGTTATTTTTATATTCTTATGGATTTTTCTGTTCTTTTTCTCTTCTTTACGTTTTATTATTTTCATTTTTCTCTTCTATTTTATTTTATTCGTATTTATTCATTTATTATTTTTTTTTGCTTTATTCAATCATATTTTATTTCACTCCTTCGCTTAAAGTCTTTGCTATTTTTATTGCACTTTACTCCGACATTTGTCTTTCTTTTATGCATTTTTTCCTGTTTATCTTTCAATTTCTTTCATTCATATATTTCTCTATCTTTTTAATTTGTACATTTATCTTTTTCGTTCCCCTATTTTATCTTATTCATTTTCATTTCTTTCGTTCAAGCTTTTCCATATTTCATTCATTAATGCATTCCTTTCTTTAGGTCATTCATTTATTTCTATTTGTTTCGTTCATTTATTCCTTTTTTCTTTCTACTTCTTTCATTCGTGCATTTCTCTGGTTTTTCATTCGTGTACTTCTCATTTTAATTCATTCATATCTCTTTCTCTCTCTCTCTCTCTCTCTCTCTCTCTCTCTCTCTCTCTCTCTCTCTCTCTCTCTCTCTCTCTCTGTTTACTTGTTTATTCCTCTCATTCACTTGTCTATTCATTCATTTCTATTTTTCTGTTTCTTAAATTCGAACATTTTTATATTTTGTTCATTTAAGCATTTCTTTTCTTTTTTGATCATTCATCCCCCATCCTCCATCCCCCCCCTCTCGCTTTCTTTTTCTCTCTTTCTCTCTCTCTCTCTCTCTCTCTCTCTCTCTCTCTCTCTCTCTCATGTTTCCATTTCTTTTATGCATGCATTTCTCTCTCTTTCATCAGTTCATCCATTTTTATCTTTCAATTTTTTCATTCGTGCATTTTTCTATTTTGTTCATTCTTTATTTCTTTTTCTTTCGTCCATTTTTAAAGAATTTATTCTTCTATTTCGTTCTTTTACACATTTCTCTTTTTCGGATATTCATCTTTCTGTCTATCTATCTACCTGTCTGTCTGTCTGTCTCTCTCTCTCTGTTAGTCGCTCGCTTTCTTTCTCTCTATCTCTCTCTCTCTTCTTCTTCTTCTTCTTCTTCTTCTTCTCTTTCGCCCATTTATTCTCCTTTTCCCCTTTATCTCTTTATCTCTCCATTTTTTTCATTCATACTTTTTCTATTTCTTTCATTTGTGCATTTCTCGTTTTCGTTTATCCATTCTTTCGTTTCTCCCCATCTCTCTCTCCCTCGTTTTTTTTTTCATTTGTTTATTATCTTTTGGCCAGCACTTCCCCGTTTTTCTTTCGTTTCTTTCATTGAATCATAAAGAAATGAATTAAAACTGACAGCATGTGCAAAACTGAAAATCTTGGAAAATCAAAAATGTTCGGTTTGGCTACTAATTTGACAACTGAAAAAAAATACATCAACACAGAACAACAACAACAACAATATTGATGCACAAAATTAATAAAATAGGCAAAATATACAAAGATGTATGTAATAATGAAAATGGTTAATCTTATAATGTCAAAACATTTTCAATGTATTACGATTACTTCAAAATCCGAAAAAGAATGAATCAGGAAAAAACTATTTCCATAAAAAGCTACTCGAATGTCCCATATATATATATATATATATATATATATATATATATATATATATATAGGGTGTGATGGGTAAATTGTCACCATTTTAAATTATTAATTTTGCGTATGAACTTTATTTGTTTCAGGTTTTATCGTCTGTGCGGCAAACTAGAGTCAGTTGGGTACTGACTGAAGAAAGTAGCAACATGACGGAATTCACTCCTCTAGAAATTTGGAAACGGCATGCCGTACTACTTGTCCTTCACGATGAAAGCTCTAATACAAAGATTTCCCCGTGTTGGGGTGTCAATCTAAGAATACATTCATATTGATATTGATGAAAACCATAACACTCAGTCCAATTCATGGAGCTTTGGGTTGTCACTTGCTATGGTAACCTAATATCTATATGCATCTTCCCACGTGACCTCGAATCAACACAGGGGCCAGCATCAAGTGCCTGGAAGAGATAGTTCTCCCTGTGTTATGAGGGAGGCTGCTGGAAAACCCAAAGTCTAGCAATAGGACTCTTTTCCATGTCACAAAAGCAGAAGAATCCAGTGATTACTCCCAACCTCTGACCGCCTACATCCCCAGATTGCAATACCTTTGATTATCGTATGTGAGGTGCAGCTAAGGGAGAGACCAATAAAACTCCGTGCAATAGTGAACTGAACACAAGGATAACGACAATATTTAAAAATTTAAACAATGAGACCGTTGGAGAGATTTGCAGGAGATTCCAAAGTCATCGGAAGGCCATGGTTGAAGCGAATGACGACTTCTTTGAATAAATTTAATCTATAGTATTTCAATATATTTTCATGTAATTTTGGTAAATATGTATACGATAAAATGAGATGTCAATGGAATTGTCATTTTTGCGTAATTTAGATGACAGTCTGCCTATAACAAACTATATATATATAATCAGAGAAAAAGGGAGAGAGAGAGAGAGAGAGAGAGAGAATGTTTGGATACAAATTATAGAAATAAAATATAATATATATATATATATATATAGAGAGAGAGAGAGAGAGAAAGTATATGTGACCAAATGAGGCTTATTTTTCAATATAATCTCCTTTCCGGTTAACGAACTTTTTCTATCGGTGTTGCAGTGTCTGCATCCCATTGGTAAATCGTCATTAACAGCAGAAATGAAGTAATCATTTAAACTTTCCAGTTGATGAACTTTTCAGCCCAACCTCGAATTGTGTGTGTGTGTGGGGGGGTGATGATTTTAACTATGGAACAAAATATCATCATTGCATTACGATGAAAATAATTTTTGATTTGTAAGCATAATAGACGAAGGTGTAGGGTGGTTCAGAACGCGATGAATATTGTGGTGATGAGATACTTTATATTGTAATATTCAATGGAGTATTATGCGATATTAGTATTTTATGCTGGAATATGTTTTGTGTTAGATTGCAATAATAATTTGTATTAGTTATGATGTGTTAATGATACATTACGTATGCATTATTGTAATCCATGATTGTATGTACGTAAGGAATATAGTAAATATATTGTGTTAAGACGTTGCAATGATTGTTTGTATTAGCTATGTCGTTTTTGTTTTGTTTTTTGTTTTTTTTTTTATGTGTGTGAGTGTATATGGCGATGATTCTAACTCAGGAGCAAATTATCATCACTGCATAATTAAGGAAATAAATATATGATTTGGAAGCGTGTATGCATGATAGGTCTGAGACGTGAGGAAAATAGGTGGCGAGTTGTGTTGGATTATAATGATAATTTTTATTAGGTGTATATGTTGTGTTAATGTTATATTACGTATATGTTATTGTAATATATGATGGTGCATGCATGAGGGATATGTTAAACATATTGTGTGGAGACGTATTTCTAACGCTCATGAAAACATAGCTAACATAATGTCGTCGTGTTGTGGAAGTACATGGAGATGGATTTAAAGATTTAATCGAAGAAGATGGTGCTTACGCTGCGTCGGGTGTGTTGTGGGATTATTTGTGGTGGGATTTTTAGCGGTGGAGGTGATATAGGTAAGGTGGATGGGTCAAAATGTGTGCACCTGGATAGAATATCTGATTTTTTGTTTAGCCGGGATTATTGCGATGGGAGGGTGATAATAGCTAGTTTCTCGTGGAGGCAAAGAAGACATTTTTTATGTCTTGCTGTAAGCGAGTGCTAGTCTTAGTATTTTCCAGGTGATAGTGGGTGAGATGTTAATGTCTTTTAGGTGCCAGATGTGTGTGGATAAAGAAGTGTTTATTGAGTAATGTTTGTTGGTGAAGGAACGTTCGTGGTTATATATTCTTTGTTTTTTGGTACCCTCCGTTGCATCTATGTACTGCTTGACAGGCATCTTGTAGAATAACAGCAGTGGTATTATTAAATCTATAGCTGGGGGTTTGGGTGTTCATGTCTTTCCAAAGGTATTAGTCTGAAAATGAATGTAAAAGAATAACCAAAGTTTGAATTCACTTTCTATGATGTCACGGTTCAGCATATTAGCGATTATGTTGCAGAGACTCCCCAATTGAAAATTGAACCACACAACTAAATTTTAATCAAAATTAAGATAAATATATTTACCTACAAAAATGAGTACTTACTTTGTCATTGTACTTATATCTAATTTATTTTTGTTAGGCACATTATCAACCAATAATTAAGTTACTTTGTTAGGCACACTATCAACCAATAATTGATTTACTTTGTCAGGCACACCATTAACTAATAATCAATTTACTTTGTTAGGCACATTATCAACCAAAAATTAATTTATTTTGATCCGCACATTATCAACCAATAATTAATTTACTTTGATACGCACATTATCAACCAATAATCAATTTACTTTGTTAGGCACCTTATCAGCCAAAAATTAACTTACTTTGTTAGGCAAATTATCAACCAATAATTAATTTACTTTGTCAGGCACACCATCAACTAATAGTTAATTTACTTTGATACGCACATTATCAACCAATAATTATCAAATAAATGAGTGAAGCCCAAACAAGTTTTTATAAAAAGTTCATTTTCTTAAAAAAAAAAAAAGATACAAGTATATTATTATTTCTAATGGTAGAAAATACCATTAGGTATTATTTATCGCCAAACTCTACATCACTAAAACAAAAAAAATTAATTTTGCAACACTTCTTTCACTTGTAATAAAATATCGTAAGAATATAAATATGTTTTAATACTGTGGAATTTAATAATAAATAATACATAATATCTGTTTAAAATTTCATTAAAAATAACAAAATCCTGATACCTTTGGTTTAGAAGAAAATTAACTTTTTATAAGAAAATCTTAGGGATGTACTTATCTATGGGAGATATTGTAATACCTCATAATATCCATTTGGTTATATAATGTATTACATAGTATAAGTAGAAATTTAATAAGATGATCCCATTCTCAACTATTATTGATTTCTTACTAGTATTTCTTTCATTTTATTTCTGCTACTTTTTATCACAAAAATTCGAATCATTACTGATCTTGAAAATATTTTTAAAATTGATTTTAAAAAACTGATTTGATTCTAACAATTATAGAGATTTTCTGGCCATTTTTTTTATTTGGAAAAAAATCACTTAAAATCTCTGACGGTTGCAGAATGAAAATAGAAACTTACTCAATGACTGTTCAATAATATCTCTGACTTTTTCGACATTATTTTCAAGGATACCCTGAAGGCAAACTGTGAATGAGACTTCTTGTGTATAACCCAGGTACCTAGAATGGAAAAGAAGAAATGTTTATATATTTTTTGACTTTGTACAAACAGAAAAATCCTTCAATAAGCAGGAAAAATGATAAATACAAATGCTGAATTGACATAATTTTTTCTTTATACAAAATCTGCAGCACTGATGATAGTTGGTTTTTACTGCGGCACTAAGTTTTTTTTTAGCAGTTTCCTAGTAGGGGGCATGTTTTTTTATCCCTACAGTTGCATTGTTTGTTGGGATGTGTGTAGCTATGGATGGTTTCAATCTTTTTGTTGTAGCCTATTTTTGATTTGAGATATGTTACTTGTACAACTGTAGCTGACCTTTATATTGTTTCTGTTGAAAATTTTAGCTAGGGGGCTATTATTGGGGAACTGCTTGCTGTAACCCATGGTCGCAGACAAGCTTTTATGCTATTAAGTACAAATAAAAACTAATATATATTTACTTATATATATATATATATATATGCACAGAAGGATTTCAAACACAAAAAGTGAAGAATAAATAGAATAATATTGATGTAGTTATGAAAAATCATTAGCTTTCCATACAAAGCAAAAGAGTAAATTTTTATGCAAAAAAAGACTTCCTGCTGCTGGGTCACTTTGCTTTAAAAAGTGTATTTACACTTTAGCATTTCTTGACCAAGCAGCTCCTTCATTTGAGACGCTCGTCTTTGTTTGAGATGGCAGGCGATAAAATTTACATTGCCTCGTAAGATTTGAAAGATCCAAATCCAAAACAATTTAAGACATCGTTTCCCTCCGAGATTATTGAAAATATCTTTTTTAATCAATTAGAGTCATAGATAAATTAATCCGCTTGTTATCTAATTCGAAACTAATCTAAAAAATAAAGCGATAAAGTAAACTAATCTTCAATATAAATTACAGGATTCTGCAATGCTGCTCATTTCATTATTTATACCGAATGAAATTCAGTATTCAATTTCTAGAGAATGTATTGGATTTAAATATTGCTTAATTATTTTTACAAGCGAAAATATATCTTTTTAATTTTAACTTTTCGATTTAACTGCTCGCACGAATGTAGCATTCCTATGGCTGATTATTTAAGCTTAGCATTAGAAATACATATTGGCATATGAATTTAATTTACCTCTACATAATGACATGCAAACAGAAAGATCTTTAACACACACAAAATAAATCATCTGGTACTGACTAAATGAAAACTGCTATTAACTTTCTATTTGTTTATACCATAAAGGGGCATATTAACGCTTTAACTAATAATGCCTTTTCTTAGAAGAAAAGAAACTGTAAATTTTGTTGATTTTCAACAAACTTTTCACTCAAGTTAAAGGAATGAAATTTATTGAATTTGTAGAACTGTTTTATATTTGATCATTTGCAGACTTCTCTTTCACACACACACACATATGCATTTATATACGCACAAAAACGTTGAGTAAATAGAATAACATTAAAAATAATTACAAAAATATAATTAACCGATAACTCTGAGCTTTACCACCACCACCACATCTTACTGTGAATCTACTAACCGTCTATGTGACCCAGTAACAGAGAATCTGTCATAAGAACTCTCATGGTAAATGAAAGAAACGGTCACACCAGGGTTGGGACATTTTAAAGGATTCAATTAGCTACCGGTGGAGGACAAGTAGGGAGTTTAAATTTTGGAGCGAATGAAAGACCAATAGGATCTTTCCTTCATCGACTCAAAAATACCACGTCACGTCTCCCTGTTTTGAAGCCGACGGGAAGAGAGGTTAAAATACAAATTAAGTGAGAATTATTTTCTCTTACTACGTGTCTACTTTTTCCTTTTGATGTGAACTAGTTGCCATTTTTTCTTCTGATCAGAGTCTTCGGCAAATTTCGCTCAGAACCATGAATGAGAGAAGTTCGTGTCACTTATCGTGAGTCGAGATTCAAAACTAATTCTTCTCTAATCTGACAATCAATACCGTGAAATTGTAGTTGTGAATTACTTCCCGGGTTTTTATTATATATATATATATATATATATATATATGTGTGTGTGTGTGTGTGTGTGTGTGTGTGACGGAGTTTTTGTGAAACATGCAAACTATGAGAAGTCTTAGAAACACCCTGACATTATTTTAGCTTTCTCTTATTTAATATTGATATCACTTAGATGGCTAGGTGCACAGTTCCTTTAAACGAACAAAGTTTTTAAAATACCAACAATGTCCTGACAAATTCAAACCTTTCTGAAGTGAACCCAACTATTTGGTGATATATCAATATCCATTGACAATTTTTTTAAAACTGTATTTCCTCTCTTGTGAATATAAATCATATAGATCAAGTATCTTAAACCTCGTGCCTATAGCTTAGGCAGGAATTTCATCTGGCCTCACACGCACACACACACACACACACACACACATATGTCCATACAAAACCTGCGACAGTTTGTAAAATTAGATCGATATGTTTAGCTAGTGGTATTGCCGTTATTATTATTATTTACTCATTAGAGTTTTTCACATCAGCGTTAGCTGATGATTTTTCTCTGGAATCTGATTGACAGCAAGTCTCCTCAAGTCTCCAGGACTCTTCTTAGTATTCTGACCGTTTTCAATAATGTAGTAGTTTGGATAGTCTCCATTCGTCCTCCAACTTCCAAGTCCTCCAGTCCCTTTAGTAATCCTTTTGTTACTGTTCATAACGCACCAATTACAATTTGTATAATTGTCACCTGTGTGTTCCATAGTTTTTTCAATTCCCTAGCAAGGTTGAAGTACTTATCCTTCTTTTCCCATTCTTTCAGTTTTATTCTGTGGTCAGCCGAGACAGCAAAGTCCACAATTTTGCAAGTTCTCTTCTTTTTGTTGGTAATTATTAGGTCTGGTCTTCTGGCCGGGATTAGGTGATCCGTGTGTATGTCAAGGTCCCATAGGAGTTTATGTGTGTTATTTTCTATGACAGATGGTGGGTTGGGCATATACCATTTGTTTGTATGGTCAAATTTAAATTTCTTGCATATCTCCCAGTGGATCACCTTGCCGACCCAATCGTGTCTAGTCTTATATTCCTTCTGCGCTAATTTATTGTATTCGCTCATTATGTGATGAATGGTTTCATCTCTGTCATCGCATAGTCTACATTTGCTATTTAGTTGCGTCTTATCTATTCTCGCTTTGATATGATTGTTTCTTATGGCGTTGTTTTGTGTTGCTATTAGGAAAAAAGTTCGTTTCTCTCTAAAAGTTTCCTTTTCTTAGCCATGTCCAAGTTTTGTCGAGTGAGACGTTGTTTATTAGTTGTTTAAAACGCTCATAGAGTTGCTCTCCTTCTCAAGTTTGTTTCCTAGTTATTGTCAGTCTGTTGTCCATCGAGTTATCATTATCATTTCTGATGGCTGTAATGAGTCCTCCATCGTGTTTTTGTATATAGTCTTCGAGTCGTTGTACCGATGCGTCAACGCTGACTTCAATGCTGGCAAGTCCTCTTCCTCCCTCTTTTCCTGAAACATATAGTCTGTCAACGTCGTCTCTGGGATGTAATGCCTTATGCATTGACATTAGTTTTCTCGTTCTTTGGTCCATTTGTTTAAGTTCGTCTCTGGTCCACTTGAGAAAGGGTCCGGAACATCTAACGAATGGTACAGCCCAGGTATTTATTCCTTTGATAAGTTTTCAGCTAGAGAGTTTTGTGTCTAGTAGTTTTCTTGTTCTCCTGAGATATTCTTTTTGAATTTTGTCTTTCATTTCCACTTATTTAAAGGTGTCAGCCACCAAGATGCCCAAGTATTTGTAGGTTTCGTTTTCTGCGAGCGTTCTCATCTTGTCTTGATTTGGTAGTTCCATTCCGTCATTTAGATGTCGTTTGCAACTTTTCATTACAAGCATTTTTCTCTGCCAAATTCCATTCCTATGTCGTGACTGTATATTCTAACTGTGTGTATTAGAGTTTTCAGTTCTTTTTCATTTTTTGCAAATAGTTTGATGTCATCCATGTACATTAGGTGATTGATTTTTTCCTGCGATCTACTAAGTTTGTATCCAGCTGTGCATTTTCTGAGTTTGTGGTTAAGTGGTATCATGGCTATTACGAATAGTAAGGGTGATGAGCATCTCCTTGGAAATACCTCTTTGGATCTTTGCTTTAGCTAAGCTTTTCCTCCTGCTGTCAATTTCACTCTCCAGGTTTTCATGGTTTTATCGATAAAGTTTATGACTTCATGTGTTATTTTGTGCATTTTGAGGCTGTTTATTATCCAGCTATGCAGAACCATATCATATGCCTTTTTGTTGTCAATCCAGACCATAGCTAGAGTTTTCCGTCTCATTTACGGTGTGTTGATCTATGTAAAGTAATTCTGCTATGCCTCTGGATCCTTTGCAGCATCCCTTCAGTTCGTCAGGGTACAATCCACGGCTTGTTAGCGAGTAGTAAATCTCTTCCCTTATTTGTGCCGTTAATATTTTCCACATCATTGGTTGGCAAATTATGTGTCTGTAATTGTTTGGGGCAGTTCCTTTGTTTGGGTCCTTTTTTATCAATGTGGTCTTTCCTTTGGTCATCCATTTGGGTACGTGTGATCTTTGTTGGCATTTATTCATTTCTAGTGCTAGTCTGTCATGAATGGAGGTGAATTTCTTGAACCAGAAACTATGTATTCCATCATGGCCTGGCGTTTTCCATATTATCCATTCCTCGTGATTTTTTTCACACCCGGATTAGATGGTATTTTTTTACTGAAGTCTGGGTGACAGTAAGTCTCTTCGTGTCTCTTGGATTCTTTTCAATATTCTAACCGATCTCAATAATGCAGTGGTATGGATGGTCTCGATTCTTCGTCTGATTTCCAATTTATCCAGTCTCTCTTCCATGCCTTCGGAGACTGTGCCAACCAAGTTAACTTCAATTGGTATCCACGTCGCCTTCATGCTCCACAGCTTTTTCAGCTCTCTGGCCAGGTCCAAGTATTTGTCGATCTTTTCGCTTTCTTTTAATCTTATTCTATGATTCACTTGATAGTAATTTCCTTTTCCTTGTCAATTAACATTAGGTCGAGGTTGGGTGATCCGTTTATAACCCAAAATCTCAGAGAATTTCATGGGCTTCATTTCTATTGGATAGGAAAACTAGAAGCAATAAATTTGTATGCAGATTATTCGTATTCGATTGGAATATTCAAAACTATATAACTGTTTGGTTTAATTTGCTGACGTTTTGTGGAAACCTTGTGAGTTATTTAATGCCAAATCCTGTTCTCTCTCTCACTCTCTCTCTCTCTCTCTCTTTCTCACACACACACACGCACACACACACAAACATATATATATATATATATATATATATATATATATACATTCAACATTCGTGATTCTATTTATCAAGTATTCCAATTTAAAATGAACGCTTTTGCATGATTTCAAATTACAATTAATAATAATGTCGAGTAAAAGATTGAAGTGTTAAATTTGACGCGTAGTTAGCCTCCTAATATTTACTCAGTCTTCGGGTCAGAGAAGACCTGAGAATAATGGTAATGAAAGTGTACTTTATATTTCCCAAATTCCAAAACAGGAGCCTGACCATCAGATGCAGTTTAATGTCTTACCCAGAACACCATATAACTGTGTTCCAAAGATATGATTAATATTAAATCATTTGTTTGCAAATTATTCGTATAAGACGATAATACTTGAAACCAAATAAATAAACAAACCATACAAATTATTTTACTCCTTGAGATTTTTTCTCGTGTCTCGAATTGATGTTTTTTCAATTGAATTTGAGTGACAGCCAATATCCTTAAGTCTCCAGAACCCTTCTACGCATCTTGGCCGATTTTATTTGTGTTATGGTCTAAATAGTTTCAATTCTTCCTCTTATCTAAATTCACTGAATCCTTTTTCCAGATTTTCTAGGAGATTGTTTTAAGGGTCAGCTCCGATTCGTATCAATACAAGCTGGACTTTTCTCGAGCAAAATCTAAGTATTATCATTATTTTACTCCTTTCGAGTTTTTTTTTTTTACGCCAACGTTAACTGATGGCCTTTCATCAGTGTCTGAGTGACAGCAAGTCTCCTCAGAACTCCAGGACTTTTCTCAGAACTCTGGTTGATCTTAGCTGTGATGTCTGGGTGGTATTCTTTCTTCCTCCGACTTCCAATTTCTCCACTGTTTTTCCGAACCTTTTCCGATTGGAAAAAAAAAAACATAATTATTATCACCGTCGACCACATGTACCACAGTTTCTTTTGTTCTCTAGCAAGCCTTCATCGAATCTTTACCCAAGACCAACGGTAAGGCAAAGTTGTTATTATATACATTTTATGTATTTGTGTTTTTACATCCCCTTTTCTGTGATATTTTTCAATCACATTCAATGTGAACTAATTACCATCTGTTCATCTGATCAATGTCTTCGAACAGTATTGAATAGTAATATTTAAAACCATATATTTGTGAGCAAATTATTAGTATCAAATTTCGCAATTAAATAACCCATCAGGTGTTGAGATATCATTGAACAAATAAACCAAACTAAATTTACTCATAGCATTGATTATTCTTTTATTCTTTGTCAGATATGTTATCATTCTTTTATTCTTCACTGTATTCTTTATTATTCAATTTTATATTCTATTATTCTATTCCTATAAACTAAAAACAATTGTAGCAATTCCTATTTTTGAAATATCGATTTTTTTTTCAATTTTCTCAAGTAAAGCATGGCAAAATATTTTTTAACATTTTATCTTTGTACTCGTATGTGCGTATAGGTGTGTTTGAGTGAATGTATGTGTATTTGTGTGTCTGTCTGTTCAGATATATGTGTAAGAGAGTGCCAGTGCGTGTACATATATATATATATGTGTGTGTGTGTGTGTGTGTGTGTTTGTGTGTGTGTGTGTATAAATATACATATATGTGTGTGTGTGTGTGTTTGTGTGTGTGTGTGTATAAATATACATATATATGTGTGTGTGTGTGTTTGTGTGTGTGTGTGCATAAATATACATACATATATGTGTGTGTTTGTGTATGTGTGTGTGTATAAATATACATATATGTGTGTGTGTGTGTGTTTGTGTATGTGTGTGTGTGTATAAATATACATATATGTGTGTGTGTGTGTGTTTGTTTGTGTATGTGTGTGTGTGTATAAATATACATATATGTGTGTGTGTGTGTTTGTGTGTGTGTGTGTATAAATATACATTTATGTTTGTGTGTGTGTGTGTGTGTGCGTGTGTATAAATATACATATGTGTGTATGTGTGTGTGTGTATAAATATACATATATGTGTTTGTGTGTGTGTGTTGTGTGTGTGTGTGTGAATAAATATACATATATGTGTTTGTGTGTGTGTGTGTTTGTGTGTGTCTACAAATAGGTTGGTTTATATATATTTGTCTAAGACTAACGTGTGTCATTCCTCTGCAAAGGTGTGTCGAATGTCAATACGCATGAATGGCTGCATTTTTTCATGACTTGTAAAACATTCCGAAAATGTTCTTTATATTGCAGCTGGTGTCTTTGTTTATTTTAACTCCAGACATGTCTGCAAGCCAGACAAGACTCCTTCTCACAAATCTCCAAGAACAGCTGGCATAAATCGGCAGCAGTCCTGACTTGGTGCCTCATCATAAACAACAGAGCCGAATTATTTAAGAGTAGGTTTATGTTAAAAACACTGAGAGTAGACAAACGGTCAAGTTTGAGCTATTTTTTTCTCTATACGATAATATTTAATCCTTTATATTTTTTCCTCTGAAACCACTAAGCCAAACAAACAATTTCTACCATTATTAAAGATATCAGAGATTATAGTTCTTGTAAGTGTTTGATACCAGCGTTAGCTGGTTGTCTTTCAGAGAAATCTGAGTGACAGCAAGTCCCATCAGGTGCCCAGGGCTCTTTTCTGTATTTTGTCCGATCTCGAGAATACAGTCATCTTGATGTTCTCAATTTTTCTTTGATTCCAAGTTGTTTTAATCCTCTTTGGTGACCATTCCAAACAAACCAACTACAAATGTTATCACCATCACTCTCATGTTCCCCTTTTTTAGTTCTCTGGCAAGGTCCAAGTTTTTGTTCATCTTTTCACTTTCTTTTATTTCCTTTCTGTCGTCCTCTGGGACGGCAAAATTCATTAGGTGGCACGTTATTTTTCTTATTATTAATGAACACTAGGTTTGCTTTTATGGCCAATATTAGTTGATCCATTTGTATCTCAAAATCACAGCGAATTTTTTGCGTCTCATTCTCTAGAATGAATACTGGTTTGTAAATATAACTTATAGTAGTATGGTCACATTTCAATTTATTGCACAATTCACAGAGGATCCCTTTATCCTGCTAATTCAGCCCAGTCTTTTAATTCTTTTGACCTAATTTGCTGTAATCACTTATTATGTGATTAATTGTTTCATCTTTGTCAATGCACAACCTACACTTTCGCGTTATCGATTTTCAATTTGATATAATAGGTCCTTATGGCGTTGTTTTGTGTTGCTACTAAAAGAGATTCAGGTTTTCTGTAGAGGTTTCCCTTTTGTAGCCATGTCCAGTTTTGCTAGTGTACAATCATGCCAGTTTGTCACTTGAAATGCGGTTGTTTTTTTTCCCATTTCTGTTTTTGTTGTTTTTCTGTTGGTTCCTTCCCAATGCTGCTACAGCCCGCTGTAATTAGTCCTTCTTTGCTGGTGATTCCGCTTTCCAGTTTTTATGGCTTCTGTAAAGAATTTTATGATTTTGTCCGATATTTTGTATATTTTCCGACATACTATTATCCAAGTTTGCATGACCATATCATAGAGTGTTTTGTAGTCAATCAATTTAATGGCTAGATTTTGTTCGCCTTTTGTGGGTCCCCTTGAAGATGTGTTTATCACCTGTTCCTCTTGTTTGCTTGAGGTATATTTTCTGTTTTTCCGGAAATAGTATGTAACATACAAACGTGTGATAGATCTCTTCTTTATCTGTGCGTTTAAGATTTTCCTCATCACAGGTAGACACGTTATCGGTTTATACTTGCTGGTCATGGTTCCTTTTGGGGGTTCTTTCATGATCCGTTAGTTTTCTTTTTCAACGTCCATTCTGGAATAGTTGATTCATCAGTCGTAAGGCCAATCTGTCATGGATGTACGTGAATTTTTATAACCATCATGTCCTGGCATTTTCCAATTAGGTATTTCATTATAGGTGTATGTTGACCTCAGAGCCGTCATCGAACTTTTCTTATTCTTTTTCCTTATTATTTATCAATTTGATCTTTCTGTTATGTTCTTTCTGTTCCTATATTTTACTAAAACTTTTTTCCCTTCTCTCTTGCATCCAATTGGTGGGTTATCCTCGTGCATTCTCCACCGACTTCTTGGTAGAATTCTTTTTTCTTATTTCGAAATGACCTGTTTTGTTTGTATTTCTTGACCCTATCCCGGTATCTTTTAAATCTCTCTTGTTTCGCTTATATATTTTGATTCATCACTTCAAGTTGTATTCTCAGACTTGCCCACTGTTTTATTTTGGTCTTTTCATTTCAATATCTCCTTGAGTATGTTTTCCTTCCTTTGCAATTTCGCTTGTTGCAGTTTCTTTATTTGTTCTTCTTACCTAATTTCCCGTCCACGTTTTGTATTTCTGTTCGGCTTCACTCGGAGAATATTGGTTTTATCATAGATTAGTTTCGCTCTTTCATAAATTAACTCGTTTCGTTCATTTTTCCAGTCTTGGTTCCTTAGGGATTGTAATGCAGTTTTCCTTTCAGTCATGATTTTCTTTATTAACTCAACATTTTTTCTGGCTTCCTGTCTTAACATTGATGCTGCAATGCTGGGGTTTGAGATTTTTCGGTTTTCAGTATTTAGTGTTCAATTTAGTTCTTATTAATATTCTTCATGACTTACATGTTCCCATAATTCTAATATCAGAAAACCAACCTATCATTAAAATCATTTAGCTTGGTCAGCAAGTCTTTGACTTCTAATAAATCTGGCGAATTTATGCCTAAATTTTAATCATTTTTTCTATACCCTCTTTGGGCTGAGTTGTTCTTGAAATAACAGTGGAGCACGAAATTGTTTTCTTTTCTGGTCCATTTTTTCCTTTGGTGTCTCTCAGTTGAGTTGCTGCTTTGTTCGTTGTTTTGTATCACTTAAATTAGAACAGCCAACATTTGCTGGATGCCGTCGGATCCCCTATATTCGCTATATTGAAAACACCTACCGATCATGACTCTCAGATCTTTTATCTAAGTGCCAAGTTGATTTGGATTTAGATTAAACGTTTTTCATGAGTAGTATAATGAAACTACACCAAAGTAAGGAATTATTATTATTTTATTCCTTATGAGCTTTTCCGACCCCTTTTAACAAGTGGTCTTCTCCTAAAGTCTGAATGAAAGCAAGTCTCCTTTGCTTTCTGCGACTTTTCTAAGAATTCTAGCCGATCTAGACAGAACTGTGGTATGGATGATAACTAGTCTTTGAGCTTCATTTCCTCCAGTTTCATTTTCAAACCTTGAAGGGGCGTTCTAACTATAATCGTCGTTATCCTCATGTTCCACAGCTTGTCTAGCTCCCTGGAAAAATCCAGGCATTTGTTTGGCTGGGATTGCAGAATACACAGACTACATCTCCTCAGAGTGGTAAGACTCCCCCACGAAACAATCTGATTGTGAGGCTACAGTAATCATGGAGCTTTGGGGAATGCAGAAAACCCCTTCATTGCCATCACTCTTAGGTCCACTCTTGCCCGAAGTGGTAACATCTGATAGGGTTCTATCTATGGGTCAAATAGAACTAAATTATGTATTTATGCTAAACTGAATTGTTTGAAATTGAACTGCTTTGACATTGAAACTGCGTACGTATG
This sequence comes from Sepioteuthis lessoniana, assembly GCA_963585895.1. NCBI lineage: Eukaryota > Metazoa > Mollusca > Cephalopoda > Myopsida > Loliginidae > Sepioteuthis > Sepioteuthis lessoniana. Next base: position 55,659,792 of record OY757912.1, read on the forward strand.
TTAAACTAAATTGTTTGAAACAGAACTGCTTTTAAATTAAGTTGTGTGCAAACAAAAAAACTGTACATATGCTAAACTGAATTGGTATAATCGCCAATGAACGGCACGACTCCATCCAATCTACTGGCGTGATCTACTCTTTTGACATGTAACCTGCGTACTTATGCTAAACTGACTTGTTTGAAATAGAACTGTTTACATTTATGGAAATGGATTTGGTATAAAATAACCTACAATGGTTGATATGCTATAAAGACAAACCAAACCAAACCTATTCTTCTCTGTGGTCAGCTGAAACAGCAAAATCTATTAGAAGAAAAGTTCTTTTATTCTTGTTGATTAACTCTAGATCAGCTCTTCTGACTGAGATTGAGTTATCCTTTTATTTCTCAAAAAACAGCTTTGAGATTCCAGATTATACTCCAAGTTTCCTGCAGAAATATAGTTCTCTACATTCTCAAACTGTACTCTTGAGATGAATGTTCCCTTTAGGAAGCAAGAAAAAGTTGTATGGAGTTTGGAGGTCAGGTGAATATCGATACTGCTGCACTTGTACAATCACAGGGTTCGCCAAATTTGCTGTCCAAAGCAACAAAACTGGCTTCATAATTTTTTCAAATTGAAACCGATTAATGAGGACTTTCTTCTGATGGCTAGACATCGTCCATTTATTATAAAGGTTGATCAGCTGGGCACACATCCTCATTTACATTTTAAATTTTAAAACAAAAATGAAATTTTCACTCTCCATATTATATATATATAAATATATACTAATAAAAGAAATCAATTTAAGAACTTCTTTTAAAAAGATTGCACAATGTAACCCATGCTAAAACGCCAGAGCTGCTTTCAAAAGCACCGGATCCCCCACTCAGCAACTCATCCGTAACTCTGAGTTTCGTGTTTTTGCATCAATCTAACGGGCATATTTTACAAGTAGAGTCATCAACGACGGGGTCAAAATGACTACTTTCACAGTGCTTAGATAATTTTCAAAAGCTGCTAAACTACAAATGCTCGGAGCTATATATATATACATATATATATATATATTGACAGAGACAGAGACAGAGAGAGAGACAAACAGAAAGGCATATAGAAAGAAAGTGATATTGAAAGAGTGAAAGAGTGGAATGTTTTTTTGCTGTGAATTTTGTATACTTTCTATTCTATATAAGATGCAGATGAAAGAAACTATTCAACCAAATCAAAGTTTATGAGTTATCTTCTTGGCTATTTTAATCAATAAAATTTTTAACAGTTATCTTTCAGTCTTGGACTTCTAATTTTGTCCAGTGCTCTTATCCTGTCTTGTCTGGTATTTCTATATCTTATATTCAAAAAATTATTTCAAATCCAGACTGTGCAAGAATTTTTTAGATGTGCGGTATTATATTTACAATGTTGTTTTCTTCTCTCTACATCAGCTGTGTTTATACTTCGACTACATCGTTGCAATTTAATGTCCCGATAACGAAATAATGTTTATAATAACGGTGAGAGTATAAAAAAATAATCGCCTTTTTTTAAGTAAAAACAATTAGTATATTTGTCGGCCAAAAGGCTCAATTCTTAGATAAGTTGAATCGGCCTTTTGCTGATGATATCTCAATAGATTTCGGAAAACGATTATTCTCTGTTTAACCCACAATTTCTGTCTGTGCATCAACATTTTTTGGCATCTCCCCTTTTTTCTCTTTCATGTTTTATCAGTTGATCACACGTTTTTGTAACTTATTAAACGGAAAGAGTCTGAAATAAAAAGGACGTCTTTAACGATGAGAAAAAAAAAACAATAGTGAAAGAAAAAAAAGAGAAATTTAAGAAAACAAAAGAAACAAGGAGAGTAGAAGAAATCAAAGAGAACAAAGAAGAAGAAGAAGAAGAAGGTGGTAGTCATGGTAGTGAAAGTTTTAGAATGATAAAACGATGAGTTTATATCGATGATATTTTCATTTGAACAGACCTTTACACATTTAAAAAATATAACTCACCTATATCATTATATATACATCAGTATGTATCGAAAGTATTTTTCCTTTTTACAATGAACCCATCTACTTACTATCTATGATTTAGCTACTACTGCCTCTACTAATAATACTAAGACTACGTGTAATAATTATTATAAGAGAGTTTTTCACACCAGCGTTAACTAATGGTTTCTCATTGAATCTTTGTGACAGCAAGTCTCTTCAAGTCTCCAGGACTCTTCTCAGTTTTTTGGTCGATCTCAACAGTGCTCTAATTTGAATGGTCTCCACCCATCCTCTTATTTCCAAGTCCTCCAGTTCCTGTACCAATTATTTGGCGACTGTACTGAGCGCACCATTTACAATTGGTATCACCGTCCCTTTCATGTTCCATGATTTTTCCAGTTCTCTAGCAAGACCTATCTTGTCTATCTTTTCGCTTTCTTTCAGTTTTACCCTGTGGTCAGCCGTTACGGCAAAGTCCATTATTCGGAAGGTCCTCTTTTTGTTGTTGACTACCACCAAGTTTGGTCGTCGGGCCAAGATTAGGTGATCAGTTTCTATCTCAGAACCCCAGAGAAGTTTCATTTTCCTCGACGGATTCTGGGTTTTGCAGATACCATCTGTTTGGTCAAATTTAAACTTATTGCACAATTCAGTAGTACTTTGTTATTAATCTTAACAGTTTTATGGTCTGATGGTGTTCAAGGTGCCTTTAATAAGTTACCAGACTTTTTTGTACAGGCATTTAAAATTGTCTTAGACTCTTAAAAATTCAGTATGTTATTGCTATACATCTCATGAGATGACTGACCAATTTTTATGATTTCAGGTTCAAATGAACAGCTACAGCAGCAATTGGAATACACCCTACTAAAGCCTGATTGTCACAGCTGGTTAATTTCAAAAATGCAATATGGACGTGAGGACACCTTAGAAGAACGATATGCAATAAAATTCTGTTTTAAACTTGGAAAAATGCCACAGAAAGTTATGGGATGCTTCAGACTGCTTTTGGACCATCTAGCATAAATCGAGCATCAGTTTTTGAGTGGCATAAGAGATTCAAGGAAGGCAGGGAGTCTGTGAGGGAGGAGTAAGAAAGTCAATACACCAGAGTTGATTGACCAAATAAAGACTTTCATGGATAAGGTCTATAGAGACAATAAGTGCACAGTTTGATATCAGTGTGGGAACTGTACATATAATTATTCGCAAGGCACTGAAGATGCGGAAGATTTGTGCGATGTTTGTCTCTAGGGTGCTCAGAGAAGATCAGAAAGAAAGACGTTGTCATGACAGCAGGGAGATGGTCGAGCTGATCAATTCAGATCCCGCAGTTCTTGATGCTCTGGTGACCTGCGATGAAAGCTGGATCTACTGCTATGACCCAGAGACCAAGAGACAGAGTTCTCAGTGGAAGCATGCTGGCTCTCCCAGAGCCAAGAAGGCCAGACAGATCAAATCCACCCACAAACTTTTGATGATCCCTTTTTCTTACAGCACTGGCATGATTTACAAGCACTAGGTTCCCGCTGCACAGACAGTCAACAAGGAATACTATGTTGAGTTTTTAAGGGAGTTCAGGAAGAGATTCCGTTGGAAGAGGCCAGCACTCTTCAAATCGGGTCAGAGGCATTTCCACCAGGACAATGCACCAGTCCACAAATTCATCCTTGTCCCAGACTATTTGACCAAGATGGGCACCGAGACAGTTCCTCGGCCTCCCTATAGTCCAGACCTTGCTCCCTGTGACTTTTGCTTATTCCCTAAGCTCAGAGGCTATCGTTATGAGACAATTGAGGAGATAAAAGAGGCTGTGACGAAGGTCATTGACATGCTCACACAAGAGGACATCCATGAGGCCTTCTAGAAGTTGTTGAAACGGTACAAGTACATTGCAACTGGAGGAGATAACTTCGAAGGGGACTAGAGTTTCATGTGTGTTCTATCAATAAAAGTGCCTATACGAAAAAAGTCTGGAAACTTTTTGAACAACCCTCGTACATACATCTTCCAAAATATTCTGGAATTACACCTTGAATTTACAAAGGAATTTCCGATTCGAGTGGTTATATAGGTCTTATTCACGAACCACGGATTTCGTATAAAACGTGCTTCAAAAAAGCAAAATAGAAATGAGCTAAAACTTGTTGATCTTGAGATAAAAATGTCTAAAAACATTTAAACGTATCATCTATCCCTAAACATACATAATTTAAATATCTTGTAAAATAATTATATGGAAGAGAAATAAGATGTTGAATCCAATTTGGTTGAGGGTTTCAATGTTTGATATTGCGTTTCGCCCTATACAAACCTCATCAAGTAATGATTTTTTTTTAATTTTAGGAAACGTATGGGAAAACGTTGCAACAAAATTCCTTAAAATGTCGGTTTCCAAATCATTATCCCATGAAATCTGTACAAAGCAGAACGTCATGATAATATATAGACAATTTCCTAAATCGATTTTCACATGTGTGTGTAACATTATTCTCAAGATTATTTGGGTAAACCTTTTTTTCAGGAGCTATAATGCCGGATACAAGTATTGAGATCCTGACAATTTTAAACTCGGTCTCAAAGCTACTGAAGCTGGTTACAGAATTATGGAAGTAGAAGTAACAGAAGCAGTTATCGATACCACTGCCTCACAAGTGGTTTAAGCGTTTTATAAGACATAATTTATCACTTGAACTAAACTCCTAAAGTGGATGACAATCACTTGACAATTATGATGCTTTAAAACGCAATGAAGTGGAGAATCTAACCATTAGTATATGAAAAGTTTCAGAAGAGCAAGAATCATTAAAACATTGCGTGCATAAAGCATTATTTATATAAGCTCAAAAATATGTCGGACTCCTCGAAAAATTCCCCATGAAATATAAGTTGATTTTTAAAAATCAACTTTATGAAAATACCTGGATAATCTTGACCACTCATGAGGCATCATTATTTACGTGTATACATAAAAACTTTACATCTAGAAGCTGCTTTCTTTGTGAATATTATGGTCAATGAAACGTTGAACAATGTTTGCGAAGAAGATCAATCAGCCGATTTTAGAATATATGATTAGGTTATAGATTAATTTGTGATTGAAGGGGTTTATTTTATGTCTAGAGGTTAGGGAATTGCATATAGTGTAGATTTTTATTTATGATTTTATGCATAATAATATAGAATCAAGTATTCTAATATGAATAACTTGCAAATTGATCTGTTTGACTCATAGGTAGGACTCTAACAGTTACTCCCACTCCTGGTCAGAGTGGATTTTGAAGTATTTGTAATCAAGGAGTTGTCTCCAGCGCTCTAGAACTGAAGCGTCATTACTAGATGTAGTTTTGTCTAATACTCAGGGCATCCTTTTTTAAAGGATCTAAACCATCTGCATGGGTTGTGGTCAGCTTTTTCTAAGTCCTACCGTCAGGGTGGTCAATCAGTTGAAGGCTATAAAAAGCATTGTAAAAAGATGAAGATTTTAGCGTGAATAATTCAGAGAATTAGAGCAAGGCTTTGTCTCATATCTTTGGATGATATGAAAAAGGCTGGAGTACACATCCGCAGAAATATTAATCGTCTCAGGATTTCATTGTTCCCATCCGCTCTTCAATCAATTCAAAGAAAGCCTTAAAATAAAATGGGTGATAAATTATGAACAAAATAATAAAAATGAAGAGTCAGTCGTATTTCATCTCGGAATTTTAGATGCTTCTCGTAAGTTCAGAATAATAAAATTGATTTACAAGTCTGAATAATTTAGTGCATATTGAAATATGTCATATTAAAAGTTCAAATAAATGCTAAGTAGGCCGAAGGAGGAATCGGCTGAAAAAGAATGATCGAAACCACAAAGATAAAGATACTCTTTCTAGAATATAGCGAAAAATCTTTTCAGAACTTTGGGAAATTGTCATTATGGAAATATTCTATAAATTCTACTGCTTTTCCTTTTATGCAAAAGCATCAATCAAGTTAATCCTGTTTAAAAACCGAATATCGGCATTTTTGTAATTGTCTGGCTTGTCTCAAATTTCCACTCTTCAATCAAACAGATGATTTGCGAATTGTGCGTTTTCTTCAGTCACAAATAATACAAAAAATTCTTGAATTACATTTGGAATTTACAAAGGAATTTCTGACTCGGGTGGACATATATAAGTTTTATTCACAAAACACACACTCTGCACAATACACGTTTTGAAATAGCAAAAGAAAAAGAAAACAAGACAAGTTGCTCATAAGACAGGAATATGTTTGAAATATTTAAACGCATAATCCTTCTAAAAATAAACATCTTATAAAATATGTTTATTGAAGAAAAAAATAATGTTAAGCTCAATTTGGTAGAATGTTCATATATTTATTATTACGTTTCGCAGTACATGATCATCAAATTATGATGTGGGAAGAATATCCGTGCCGTAGTGGGTAACGTACTGGACGGAGACATCGTAGTAAGCGAGTTCGAATTCAAGTAGTACTATTAAGTCCAGTTTCGAACGTGAGAAAAGTATGAATTCCCAATTTTCCTAGCTATGGGTTAAGTAAGTAGTATCACTGCTGTTCTTCTACAAAGACGGATTTGGCATTAAAAAACCTACAAAAATTTATATGTCATTAAACAAAGAAACTTAACCGAATTAATGATTTCGACTTTTAAAAATTTAATTAAAAACACAGGGGAACGTTACAACAAAACTTTCTATAATTAATCTTTTTTTTTAACAAATTTTTTTTCGATGAAGTTCAGACAGAGTGAAATGTCATAATATATAAATACTCCACCGAATAGATTTTCTGGTCTTATTTCTTTTCCATTCTGTCAGATCTTTTTATCCAAATATTTTATTCAAAAAATTATTTCGAAGTTGATATGACTTTGAATAGATTTTACAAAAATATTTCGTTTAGTCAATTTTTGCCACCATTTTATTTCAATTTCTCCTCGGTACACTTCGAACCAGAGTAGTATCTTTCAGGGTTGCATCAAAGAGATCTTTTTGAAAATTGTCTTTCTTAGATAGGAATATTTGAAACCATGAATCTGTAGGCAAATCACTTGTATTACGAATTGCTCTATAACTGTTTCCATAGGATTATAATTATGCGATTGCTTCACACCAATTTTAACTTGTGGATTCTTGCTGAAGCCTGAGTGACAAGTCTTCCCAGGTTTCCAGGACTCTTCTCAGTATTCAAACCGATTTTAGCAGTGCTGTGACCTGGATGTTTTTAACTCTACTTCTCATCTCCAGTTCCTCCAGTCTCTTTTCTTAGTCTTTGGGGACTGTTCCAAGGGCATCAACTGTAATTGGTATTGCAATCATTTTCATGTTCCACGGCTTTTCTGTTCTTTGGAAAGATCCAAGTATTTGATTATCATTTTACTTTCTTTGGTTTTCACTCTGTTGTCTGCTGAAACAACAAAATACTTGAAAGTACTTTCCTTCTTTTAATTTATACTCGTCTTAATTTATATCTGGTCTTCTGGCTGGGTTATCATTATTGTTATTTTTATTGTCATTATTATTATACATTTTTTAGAGTTCTTCCCACTTGTGTTAGCTGATAGTTTTTTTTACTGGAGTTTGAGTGATAGCAAGTCCGCTCTAACCTGCGGGGCTCTTCTCAGTATTCTTGCCGATCTCAAGAATACAGTGGTCTGGATGGGATCGTTTCTTCCTCTCATTTCCAGTTCTGCCAGTCTCTTTGCTAATATACCGGGGACTGTTCCAAGCATTCCAATTATTATTATTTTACTCCTTTTCGAGTTTTTCACAACAGCGTTAGCCGATGGTTTCTCACCAGAGTTTGAGTAACCTCAAGTCTCCTCAAGTCTCCAAGAGCAACAATTACAATAGGTATCATTGTCACTTTCATATTCAACAGTTTTTTTCAATTCTCTGGTAATGTCCAGGTACTTATCTTTCTTTACATTTTCTTTCAATTTTACTCTATGGTCAGCCAGGACAGCAAAATCCACATGTCTGCAAGTTCTCTTTTTCTTGTTGATTATAACTAGGTCTGGTCGTCTGACCGAGATTAGGCGATTCGTTTGTATCTCAAAATTATTATTATTATTATTATTATTATTATTATTATTATTATTATTATTATTATTATTATTATTATTCCTCTCAACGTTTTATTGTCTTTCATTGTTCATTCCTTTACCTTTTTCTGTTTTTCATTTTTCATCCTTTGCATTCCAATATTTTGCTTAAAGCTTACATAAGTTTTTTGGCGGGTGGTCTTTCCCTAGAGTTTGAGTGATTGCAAATCTCTACAGGTTTCCATTATTTTTATTTACTTCTTGAGAGTTTTTCATATCAGTGTTAGCTGATGGTCTTTCACTGGAGTTTGAGTGAGACTCTCCTCAAGTCTCCCGGTAACTTCTCAGTATTCTGTCCGTTCTCAATAGTGCTGTACTTCGGATGGCCTCCCCTCATCCTCCAACTTCCAAGTCCTCCAGTCCCTTTAATTATCCTTTAGTTACTGTACCGAAAGCACCAATTACGATTGGTATAATCGTCACCTTCATGTACCATAGTTTTTTTTAATTCCCTAGCAAGGTCGAGGTACTTTTCCTTCTTTTCACATTCTTTCAGTTTTATTCTCTGCTCAGCCGGGATAGCAAAGTCAACAGTTTTGCAAGTTCTCTTTTTTTGTTGTTGTTGATTACTTTGAGGTCTGATCTTCTGACCGAGATTAGGTGATCCGTTTGTATGTCAAAGTCCCATAGGAGTTTGTGTGTTATTCTCCAGGACAGGTGCTGGGTTGTGCATATACCACTTTTTCGTCTGGTGAAATTTAAATTTTTTGCATATCTCCCAGTCGTGTCTAGTCTTATACTCCTTCTGTGCTAATTTACTGCATTCGCTTGTGATTGATGGTTTCATCTCTACCACCACATAACCTACATTTGCTATTTTGTTCCGTCTTATCTATTTTCGCTTTGACTTGATTGGTTCTTCTTCTTCTTCTTCTTCTTCTTCTTATTATTATTATTATTATTATTATTATTATTATTATTTGTACTAGTAGTAGTTGTAGCAGTAGTATTTCACTCCTTGTGAGTATTTCATGCATTTTTGTTAGTTACTTGAAATAATATAATTATCTGATTTCTTGAAAACATTTAATTGCGTTTAAAATGTTAATATTAAGGATAATTACTTGAAACTATAATTTTTACAAATTATTATTATCTTTAGTTATTTCAACCAATAAAATTTCTGGAAAAATTCCGTCTTCTTCCTCAAATAGCTCAAGAAAGGTTGACATGTCCTAAAACCAACCAACCAACCAACCGAAATTTCATGAGTAGTATTCGGTATTACTAGGACACCGGCTAGTGTTTTGGCTATATATATTTTTACGGATATTTGGTAGATTTATAGACATGCGTAGAACTGTCATGCTGTGGGCTAGATCAATCAGACAGATTTTTTAAAAATAAAATCTTTCTTCTCTTCTAACTTTAATACTGACATACTTACGTAGGGGTGAACTTAGATACTCATACATATATAAAAGGCCTCACATCGTAGTGTAATAATGAGTGAGTCTTAAAGATTAATTGCTACTGAATAATGAATCCTCGCTAATTATCCCATACATCTAGCCTTGTGTCAAATCTATGTCATATTTAGTTTTTTGCATAGTATACCTTTTTAATGATCAAGACTAGCCGGTCATTATTACTGTATTCGATTACTGTGTTCGATTCTTAGTGAGTGCTCCATATTTATAATATTGTACCATATTTAAGATAAGCTTTCTAAATACAGGGGGTACCAACGAGGAGTAATGGTTAACAAGCTGAGCTTGTACATCGTTACCACTAAGTTTTGAGCTCGATTCTCACAGAGTGTCTTTGTGCCAAAAAATCTATCTATCTATCTATCTTCAAATACCAAAGTTATATAGCTGAATAAAATAGTTATTGGTGAGGCAACTAGTCTCGGAAAAGGAAAACTCTGAATTCAAACCTGATAAACTCCGCTTAAAAATTGACCTTGTGTCATATCCTGCCCGAGCGGAGGGGTTGGTAAATATGATAAAACGGTTACTGATAATTTGTAACATAGTCTACTAACCCGTAACTAATATCTTCCAAGCGTAGTGCTCTCAACCAGATGTTCACAATTGCAGGGATCACAAAATGGTCAGTTCAAGATATTTAGATATCAAAAATATTTTTTTTATTCAGCGAATAGATATGCTACGTTACCAGTTCATTTCCCGTCGCTTACTTAAAAGCTTTTTTCAACTTGAAAAAAATGTTTTTCCACAAAAAAAAAAACCTTCTCCTGATGATGATCTTACTATGAAGAAATATTATTATAAATCAATTTCATTCATCTCGTTGTATACATATGTGTATGTGTGTATGTGTGTAATCAGTCATAAATAAGTATATCCAAACTATTTTTATCGTGGAACATTATACAATCGAAGTAATAATTATACAATCAACACAGATATTGTTAGGTGATATTTATTACCAAGCTGTATAGCATTAGAACTATATAAACAAAACAAGGAATATGTAATGGTAACGTCGCTTGTAAAAAAGCACACTAAAAACGTATAAAAACTACACCAATGGGTTGTCGCAGTTTTTGAAAGACTTCATACCTTTGGAATAAAATGCTGTAGTTTAATAATAAATATATCTAATGATATATATTTTGAATATATAATAAAATAAAATGATGAAATCATGGTATCTTTGGCTTAGAAGAAAATGAACGTTTTATAACAAATGTTTGGGGTTTTTACTTATTTATAGGTTTTACTTATTTATACTTATGTATAAGCTAGACAAAATGTCTTATTTTAATCAACTCTTAATATTCATATCCTGATCAAAACTTAATATTTTAGTCACATACTTATTCTTATACTGTATGATTAAAATGAATGGTATACTATTATGGTATTATATATAAAGAATTAGCCGAGTTTTACATGCTGAACTTTATTTCAAATGGAGACTATTCTTTCTATTTGATCTTGGCTATTTACTAATGGCTGTAGACTGATGATCTAATTTGTTTTGATAAAAAGCGAGTAGAATCAATTATTGTACCTGTTAGAGTTCGATCTATAGTTCAAATAGAGCTGTTTGAAATTATTCGTATTCAATAATTATGCCTAGTGCTGTATAAATATTTTTTTTTATTAAGAATAGTTACCTAGAGCTATGATTGTTTTTTAAGGATTATCAGGAATTCTTGTTATCATATAAGCATGTGCAAAATTCCTTTCAGAAACTTTTGCAAAAATGCCAGTATAAACGTGCTATGAACGCAACGGAATTCTCTAGCTTCTAGGCATAAAACAACCCATTTCAGAGTGATATGTCGTTAAAATTAATCTATCAAAATTAAGATGAAAGAAACACTAGTTAAAAATCGATAATGGTGATTCATTAGAAAATTGTGAATTATCTACCCAACAATTCGTATAGGTTGGGGTTAAGGTTTTCAAGCAAAGACTGGAAGAGGGTTTCATCCGCTACTTAGATACGAAAATTTACCTAAGAGATTAAAAAAGGTCATATTCCCTGTAAATGTAAGCGTTTAAGAACGCACCTTATTGCCATATGAAATAGTTCAACTGGAAGAGACCGAAGATGCAAAGATTTAATACTGATGCATTCAATGAAGATCAATCTCGCTATTGTAGCAATGACCAGCGAGACTAATTTGTCTAACATCACTCAGTTGAAAATGTCCTTACGTCAGATTAAGCTAAGCTTATTAAAATGTGTGCAAATTAGTGCCATGTCCTCATTTTTAAAAAAACAGCTGTCATAAAATGAGGGTTAGCATGCCTGTCTCGCAAATTATTTGCAGAATCGTGATTACGATTCTATTTTTCGCACTACTGAGGGCCTGTGTTAAACTAAGACTGTTCTGCTCCTGGGATTTAAAAAAAAAACTTGGGTGTGCCAAGTTGCAGCTAAATAAATTCGGAAATTTTGCTGTTTGTACAGTCAAGTCACACAGTCACCTATATAAGTAATACAGAGTTTATTTGAGTTTTGTCTTTTTGTTATGCTTTTTTACATTTTTTTTTTTTTTGGTTAATTTTAAATTTACTTGTTGCAAGGCCGAATAATGGAAAGTCAATAATGCACATTTGCTTGAAGCGCTTGCCTAGAAAATCAGTATTCAAAGCCCTGACATCGGAGCCTAAACTTCAGCCTCTGGCAACAGAATGAAATTTTCAACAATTTCAAACACAAAACTGGTTACCATAGACTTGATTTACTTTAAAAGATAGGTGATCATCATGGATATGCTTATGTCGTCACAAAATGGACGTGACAACCCGAGTTCAAATACTGTATGAGGCCGTTGGCGTTTCTCAAAATTAAATAAACTAGAGCAGATGGATATACGTATATATATATATATATAGAGAGAGAGATAATTTGTTAAATTTACTTCCCTCTCACACACACATACATAGTATATATATATATATATATATATATATATATATATATATATATATATGCGTGTGTGTGTATGTATTCAGGGAGTAAAAGTAAGTAAAGTTAGCCACCGTAGTCGAGGGTGACCAGAAGGCTCCCTTTTCAATAGCTACTACACCAAGGTGTAGGGAAGGGCGCTACTCCTTTACCTGGATTGCTCCACTTTACCCTCAATACGTACCTTAAATTCCTGAGTGTTAATCAAGGAGGCATCAAGTACCATTTCAAAGTCTTTGGTATGACCTGACCTGGGATTGAACCCGGGTCTCCCGGACCATTGGCGAACACTCTACTCACTAGGTCAATAAAATGCATGATCCCATCTCTTTACTAGCTATTAGTAAATAATAAAGCAGACAGGGCTTTTTAGCCTTGGTCGAACAAACGGTCAAGTAGGAAAAACACTGAATTCAAAATCTTGTGGGTATTGTTCAGGAGAATATGTGACCCTCTTGTTATAGCCTCATCCAAAAAGTGTAGCTGAATATACACAAGTTTCTTCCCAGTTAGCGAGGCCTAGAATACGCCGAAGGGAGAGAGCCCACTATCCACCAAAAAGGGTGTCGTAGATGTGAAACTAAACTATTTCTGATAGTGAGGCCCTAATTCTGGAGATTTGGAGATTGTAGAGTGCCCCTTGATGGGAAAAGATCCCGTGTCTGCTCTAATCCAGGGTGTTAGTACCTGTTATGGTCCCATCAATGGATTAAATAGAACTGTTCAAACATTTCCTCTAATTGAAACCATTTCATTATATGAAGACAAATGATTCATATCAAAAATAATTATCAATGTTAAATAGCAACGCTTGAAAACATTTAACTATGTACAAAAAATTAGCCATAACTCGCATGTGTATGAACAGGGTTTGACATTGAATAGCCCACAAGGTTGGTTGGTTGGTTTTTATGCCATTTCAACTATTGTAGATTATTTAATACCAAATCCTTTAATACATATATATCAAATATACATGATTTATTAACACGTTTTGTTGATAACATTATCAAATAAACATGAGCTTATTTTGCACACAGTTATAATATTATTAATTCTATTTATTCTTAATCATTTGTTTGTCCACATTTAAATGGATATGCATATGATTTGGAAGTGAATAATTTGTTGGTAATTTCATTTTTAAATGAGTTAGAACTAATTTGTTTACATACAAGTTATGGTATTGTTTCTATACAGCTAAATGGTTTCAATTATTGCTGTCTAACACTAATAAATCAATTCAATATCAATCATGTTTGAACATTATCTATTCATTTGTACAGTCAAATGGTTCCAAGTATTGTTATGTTATACCTATATTTCAGTTTAGGGATACAGTTAAAGGGTTTCAAGAATTACTAATCAACACTAATAATTCAATTCAACATTTCTCGTTCGTTTGCTCACTGATAAATTGTTCCAAATATTATTTTGTATCACTCACAATTCCCTTAAAGATCAATCATTTGTTTACACTCACTAAAATGGTCAAAAAATTCTTTTTTCAACAATCCAATTTTGAGTAAGTCATTTGTTTGCACACAGTTTAACTATCAAACAGTTCTATTTGACTCACAGATAGGACCTTTTGAGGTGCTACCACTCCTGACCATAGTGGACCTTGGTGCAATGACTATGAATGACAATGACTCCACGTTCCCCAAAGCTGTCAGACTACAGCCTCTCCATCAGATGGTTTTATGTCATATCTTGGACACTCTTTAGGGGAGGGATACTGCCTCTCTGTAGAAATACAGTCGGTGTATTCTACAACCCCAGCCAACTGGGCTCGCTCCCAAGAACTGATTTACCATTAAACCAAATTACACATTTCTCAAAGCTCCAGGGCTGGAGCCTCACCATCAGATGTAGTTTGGTGTCTTACCCAGGCTACCCTTTGGGTGGAGTGGGAGTCTTACCCTTACGAAAAAGTGAAGTTTATGTATTCTCCAGCCACAGCCGACAAGGCGGTTCTTTGAAAATCCATGCTATTACCAGCTATCGGTTAAATAGTACCACTACTGTTCTTCCCGGAGAATGGCTTTAGCATTAAATAACCTACAAAAGTTGATATGCCATTAAACAAAGAAACCAAACCAAACCATCTATGCCATTCAAAGAAACATTGTCGAGAAAGACATTTTTCATCCAAGCTTCCCTCTTCCTTGTAGTCGCTAGAAAATTTCAGCGTAATAAAAAGAATGTTGATATTTTATTCTATCTTATTGTTGTATAGTCACACAATAACCATGACCAACTATACAAACACATATACATATAGAATCATAACAACGTCACAATAACGACGAGCGACACAGTCTTTTAGAAAAATATACCTCTCACTTTATTTGAAAGGGTTGTGTGTGAGAGGGAGTTGGAGACCGAACAGAACTGCAACATATTGACCCCCACTCTATTGGCCATAACTACGTTTCTTTCCCGTTGTGCTGGGCTGCTCAACCGGGGGCCTGGGGGCCCAGCCTCTCTAGGACATGTTCCTCAATCCAGCATCTTCTCACCACCCGTCTGATCCCCAAACTCAATCGGGGGTCCCGAGGGCTCACTCTGCTGGGTGCTGGTTTTCTCAACCGCATCTTGTCTGCAATTGCTCTGGTCTCCAAACTCATTTGATCTCCAACTACAACTGCTCAATGGGGGGCTCTGAGGGCTCCCTTTGCTGGGTGCTGGCTTTCTCTACCGCATCTTGTCTCCAAACTGGTCTGGTCTCCAAACTAACTGACTTCCTGTCCTCAACGAGTTATATAATAGTTCACGCCCACCTTCTTGTGGGTGTCACAATTTTGCACTCATTCAACCTGTCCACAGTCAAGGCTATAATAGCCTGATTATTCCTCGACCGAATGCACCTGTTATTTACATAGGTGCATATCCTATTTTGACAGCCCGGCTGGGTCGTAGGTCAATATACAACATTATTCCATATTTCTCTTTTAATCTAATTCTAATTCTTTTTTTAGAAGAAATCGCCACAATCTTCTATAAATTAAATCTATTTTTATTCAAATATTGAATTTATCTACTAATTCTCCCTTCGGTTTTTAATAATTTAAAGTAGATCCAATCGATTCACTGATGACCTTTGCCTGAGGTCTTTGGATAATTTGGCAAAATAATTTTTCTCATCTTCATCCTTTCTGTGGTGTTATGGCTAAAGTACTGGACTGAAGCCTCGAAGGAAGCAAGTTCGGACTCCGGTCGCGCCAATACATTCACTTCCTTACAAATAACATTAGAAAAGGTACGAACCTCCTTATCGTCCCAGCAATGGTCTAAATACTATCACTGCTGTTCTTCAGAGGATGCTTTCGCCATGAAATAATCCACGAAGGTTGATATGTCATTAAGCAAAGGAACGAAACCAAACCATCTTAATCTTTTTTTAAATCAGGCTTCGTATTCTAAATTGAAATGTCTATTTTCAAAGTTTTCAAAGAAACATATCTGTTGTTTTTTTATATCATAATCGGGAGGAATCTCTGTGAATGCGACTTCGAAGTGAGTTCAAGCCCCAGTCGCGCTATTACGTTCACTTCCCGACTAAAAGCTTAAGAATAAGTATGAACCCCGCTCCACTATCAGTTAAATACTATTACTGCTGTTCTTCTCCAAGGCTTGTTTGGGGATCAAATAACCAATGAATGTTGACATGAAAAAAAAAACAAAAAAAAAACAATCAAACAGCATAGTTACCGATCATTTTTATTTATTTGCCCTGCCGGTTCGGTCGAAGGAGATAATACATTCAAAGACACTAGAACCCACCCCTAAAATGGGTATCTTTAATATGACACTAAACTGCATTCATTGGGGAGATTCGAGGTCCTGAACTGTTAGCAATATGGAGTTACTTATTTGTTGCAATTACTCCCTGATCCACTCTGATTCCGAGTCCTGGAACTTGTTTGTATTCCATCTATGGATCAAATAGATGTCTGGTATTACGAATATTTACCTGGTTAAAATGATTGCGAAGATACATTTTTGTTGTGAATACAATTATTATTAATCGCCCTGTCTTGGAGGCCTTAAGAAGAAGTGTCTACAGTAGAGTTGTGAGACCCAATCCTCACAGAAATGGTGTCATGGGTATAATAATTAAACTGCCTCCGATGGTGAAGCTCCAGTTCTGGAGATTTGGAGATTGTAGACTACCCCTTTATGGCCATTATTCCCAGGTCGACTATGATCCTGAGTGGTAATACCTGTTAAAGCTCGATAAATCTGTGAAATAAATCTGCATGCAAATTATTCGAGTTAGATAAGAATAGTTGATATCATGTAATCATGTGCAAAAAAAAAAAAAAAAAAAAAACTTAGAAGAAACAGTTGCATAAAAAATGTAGATATAAAGATACAATGAACGTGATTTAGTGACCTCAAGGTATAAAATAAGCTTAGAAGGATTGGTATGCCGTTAAAATCATTCCCTCAGTTGTAATTGTTAAACTGACTTCAGGATAAACCAACTCAAATGGTTGATGTGCCATTGAAATTATCAGCCAACAAACCAACTAACCAACTAACGTTTTTCATGCAGGATCAGCTATAATTAGGTCCAAGTCATTTTAAATCTTAAAAACAGGAATAGAAGAGCTTTCTTTACTTTGAGATTTCATGAATATTTTTTTATCTATTAATCAGAAAAGAATACCTTATATTAAAATATGAAGGCAACAAAAAAATTTTTGAAAAAAATTATGAAAATTTCAAGCTTAAACCGAAAATCGGTAATTTCATGTTGAACATGCCGCTGTTAGGTGATATCTGGGATTGCTTGAGGTTAGTAGACATACTGGCGCGTTCGTTCTGTTCGTGAGAAGACGCTCGTTTGTGTCGGCCGAATTGCTGGAAGAGAAAACGCGTCTTTTAATGAAAGCTGTCCGTTTTCGTCGCTGGTCCAATATCCGGCGATGAGCTAAAAGCAAGGAATTTGCACGACGCGTTTTCAGCGAAAAGGGAAATAAGACGAGCTTGGCAGTTTTAGAAGATGAAAACGGTTGTCGAGTGAAATAAATAATAAACGTGCCTACGCGTACAACCAGATTGAACACAATCCCTTCTTTGATATATATATATATATATATATATATATATAAGTTATGCTTTGGCAGGAGTTTTTCTGGATGAAACGCTTTCTTGAAAACTACTATGTTACACACACACACACACACACACACTCACACACACAGATATGATGTTTAGGCAGCAGTCATTGTAATAGAAATACTTTCTAAACAAAACTGTGAGTTGAACGCTGACTGGATGTTACTGATATATATATATATATATATATATATATATATATATATATTACGACCAGAGGATGGACATTCGTGAAATTTGAATAGAGGAACATTTTGGGAATTTTAAACATATATATATATATATATACAAATATCAATATATGTTTATTTGCAAAATAATTACAAACAGTCTCACATGGTATATTTAATTCACGTACACATTCTGTGGGTTTCGTATGAGAGAAATATATCCTAGAATAGATCCAAAAAGCAGAAGTTGAATTTGTCACAAGCCGAGCACTCTAATGAGGCCAATTGCTGTTACTTCATTCGAGTGTAAGTCATCAATTTTTTACAGGCTTCAGACTTGAAGCTTTGGGGGAATATGACGAAACAGAAAAGAAAACTCCAATTTGATGAAAAGTAAGTACAGACAATGGTTTCAAAACGAGAGTAAGCATGATGCGAAAATACGGATTGATAAGGAGAGTAGGAATTCATTTTTCTAGTTTTTCCACCTTGAACTTGAAATTTTTAGGCGAAGTACAACTGATTTGAATGCAGAGTTTTCCTTCACCAAGACTGGTTTTCTAACCAAAGCAAATGAACATCGTCTGTCTTACAATTTACCTATTGCTCTGGAGGGAGATATGGCTTCATGTATTTCCCACTGGTATTAGAACGAAGTGAAAGGCAGATAGCCGCATCCGGTATTTGAACTCGGGTCACTGATTTCTTACGATGATAACCGTTACGCTGGGCTCGCCTTCTTAGACAAGAAGAGTAAGTAAGTACGGTGTAACGATAGAAATTTCTAAAAAAGAAGGTTAAGAAAGCATGTTGTAAATATGGAGATGGTTTGAAAATCAGAGTAAGTATAGTATAAAGATTGAAATGGATTGTAAAGGAGAGTAAGTAAGTACAGTGTAAAGATTGAGTAGGTTTGAAAAAGAGAGTAAGAAAGCACGTAGTAAAAACGGCGATGATTTTAAAAGGAGAGTAAGCATGAATTGTAAAGGAGAATAAATACGAAAAGGATTTAAAGTAAAACGATGAAAATATCTTAAAATATTGGGATGGGAGGAATAACCTTTGTAAAAGAACAATTGAAGAGGAATAAAAAATATTTGAAAAAATCGTGTTAGGAAAGAGGAAGTTAGTATTCAGATAAATAATTAAACTAAAGATTCGGAAAATAGAAAAAAAACGCTGTTCTGAGATTCTTCTTTCTTGAGTTGTGAATGACATTCATCCCTTCAAGTAGAGCAGATTGTATATGTGTTGAGGTTATTTATTTATGTCTTTTACATTTTTTTAAAATAACTTTTTCTTTCTTTTTATTTTCTTCTCAAGTTATTTCTGTATGAACATGACATGCGAATGGCTGTAAGGTCCAATACGCTAAACATGTTCCCAGCTGGAAGAAACGACGGATGTACATTAGGCTTAAAGTGATCGTGGAAAAGAAAAAAAAAAAGATATTGAGAAATAAAAAAAAACGAGGAACAGAAAAAGATAAAGTGAAAAGGGAAAAACTGAGAGACAGAGAATGAGAGAGAAAAAACGAAAGCAAAGTTGACACAGGGAGAGAGAAAAATAAAAAAAAGAATTAAAAAAAAAGGAAAGAGAGAAAAAAGAAAGTCATATAAATCAGTGGGCAAGATAAAAAAAACAACAGAAAACAGAAAAATAACGACAGAAAAAAAGATAGGGAAAAAAAGAAAAAGGATAGAAAGAAAGAAAGAAAGAAAGAAAGAAAGAAAGAAAGGGAGGTATGTGAAAGGGAGGTATGTATATAAAAAGTATATATGTGTGTGTGTGAGTAAATATATATACATATATAAAAGGATAGATAGATAGATAGATAGATAGGAAGAGAAAAAGAAATGGAAAAGAAAGAAAGAAAGAAAGAAAGAAAAAGGAAAGTGAGTAGATAGATAGATAGATAGATAAGAGGAAAAGG
>OY757912.1:55684513-55724513 GCA_963585895.1 Sepioteuthis lessoniana
GAGTGGCTCTTTTTCAGATTTTTGTTGATTAAAGAAAAAGTTTTCTTGCATGTTGATCGATTTACGGTAAATCGATCAACATGGAAGAAAGTCATTTACGAAAGCGTTTGAACCACCGAGAATCGAACATTCCAGTCTGAAACGAGCACTTCAGAAACAGGACTTGACCTCTATCCTTGACACTTTACAGCTGAACATATTTGAAACATCTATAGTTGGTATGTTTGTCCCAAGCCAGATTTGCTGCTCTTATGAGATCTCATGACGGCAAACTGACAAATATTCGCTGTACAAAATTCTTTCAGTCGTAATTTACGAGGAACTTGCGTCAATTCTGTAACAAAATATGTTTGTCTGCATCAGGTTTAACATGTCAGATGAGAGTACTCTGAGCAAACCGAGTAGATGATGATCTTCTGCAAAGTGTCCATCACTATATATATCACCATGCAGTGTGTATTTATGCGTTTACATTTATATACGCTTCATCTTACCCACCTAAAAATAGAATCCCACATGCACACACAGACACAGACACACGCATATATATATATTGTAGCATTGTTGGCTGTCACAATTTCACTTTGTGAGTTTGTGGCGAACCAAATACGATATAATTTGGAGAGTGCTCAATATAAACGACAATCATCCGCTAAAATGAAAAATTTTCAGCAACAAAATGTTTTATTTTTACTGAGTCACCACCATCTGCTCTGAATTTTCGCCAGCCTTTGACAAATGACCAAGGGGTGTCCTCGTGGTGTAATGGTTACTGCGATGGACTGTGGAATCGTAGTATGCGAGTTCGTACTCCAGTCACGCTATTACGTTCACTTTCGGGCAAATACCCTTGGGAAAGTTATGAACCCCCTTATCCTTCCAGCTATGGGTTGAATAGTACCACTACTGTTCTTCTTGATGTGTGTCTTTGGTATTAAGTAACCTGCAAAGGTTTATATGCCCTTAAGCAAAGAAACAACCAAACCAGACAAACGACTAACGTCATTGCTTACATGTATGTATTTACCAAACTCTAAGCACGAGCAGGATGTCAATTTGAAAGCTATGCGGAGTTTAATAGGTTTGAATTTAAAGTTTTCATTCTTTTTACACCGCTGGGATATCAAGTCTAAAGAGATCAGTCTGCCCTATTATTCTATCCATAGCTACAGGAAGAATAGTTGGATCCATACTTTTCCTAAAGGTATTAGTGCTATGTGAAAAGTAGGCATCCTCATCCAACATTTGAACTCGGGTCGCCATGTCTATTTCCTACGGCAATATCTATTACACCACGATCTCAACAAAATATGTATTTAGTCAACCCCTCTGCTGTGGAGAGTATGTGACACAAGACCAATTTTAAAGTGGGATACTGCAGAGTTGAATTTAGAGTTTTCCTTCCTCTGGACTCGTTACCTTACCAAATAACTTAATCTGCCCTACTAATTACAGATTACTGAATGATAGAAGAGATAGATTTATACCTTTCCAAATAGCATTAGCTTGAAGTGGAACAGCCTCATCCAGAATTTGAACTCGGGCACCAATTTCACTTTCTATGACGATAACCGGTATGCTAAGCGCTGCCCTCACATATACAGCAAATGGTACTAACTGTATGTTCAGACATCCATTGGTTTTCTTGAAAATATATCCTTGAAAATATATTTGCAGAATTTGGGACTACGGATCTGTGCATAGATTGTATTTTCTTTATAAACTCTACCATGATATCAAAGTGGCAATTTGAAGTATGATATCAATTCCGATAAAAGTTTGTAAACCTTTCGACTGCATGTTAAACAAACTGATAATTTCAGATTTCTCTGTTTCAACTTTGCAATTAGTATTTTTCTACCCCCGCCCCCCAATTGGACTCCTACACCACCTTCAACATATCCTCTTTCTGCGATCCATTGTCATTTTTTTCTTTTTCTTACCTATAACTCCCTGGGAGATTCAAGTGCACATTCTGTTCGGTAAAGTGAGTCTTTCAAGGACACGAAAGCTTCAATAGTTCATTGACATTGATGCTTTTTAGAATAATAAACTTTTAATTGAATGGATGTGAAGGAAAGGTGCAGTGTATATGTGAGGGGGGTAGGTAGTAAGTGTTTTTAAAGAACACGCAGGGAAAGTACAAAAAGAAACAACGATAACAGTCTGAATGGAATTGAGCTTGACAAAGAATTTGGAGAAGAGAGTTAGTAAGAGTTGTGGAATGAAGACGAAAGTGGGTAGCGGAATAAAGAGGAAGAGGAAAGAGGAAGTAATGGAGGAGAGGAACAGGGTAGGAGACAGGAAAAGAAAAGTGTAAGAAGAAGAGGAAGAGAGTGAACAAAAGAAAAGAAAAGATGAGGTTTCGGAAAAGGACAAAAGGAATGGGGGAAAATAAAGAAGAGAGGAGTTGAGTAGTTGGAAGAAGAGAAAAAGAAATGGCATTTAGGAAAAAAGAGAGAAGATAGGGTGTTGGTAAAGGAGAAAGAGAGTGGGAAAGAAGAAAGAAAAGAGAAGTTGAGTAGTTGGAAAATCAAGAGGAGAACGCGAAAAGGAAAAAAAAGAAGGGAGTCGATGTGATGTTGGTAAAGGAGAAAGGTCCAGATATGAAGAAAAAGAAGAGAAACGAAGAACTGTTGCAAAAAGGAAAAATTGAATGTTGGTTTGGAAAGAAGGAAGAAAAAAGATTTAAAAAATCTTTATTATAAAGCACTCAGTCTAAATCTTCATTTACTCAAAGATGGGAAGAGAAGATATGGTTTCATGCCTTTCCCAAGTGAAGCGAAGCAAAAACAGCCTCATCCAGGATTTGAATTTGTTTAGACGTATCCTTTTCTTATGCGAATAGCTGTTTCTCCGCAGCAGGAGTAAAATAACGTATAATGGTTGTGGCAAGATGGTGTCAAGTAGGAAGAAAATATATTACATAGTGATTGACAGGCAAATGATCATGAGAGGGAAGAAATTTGGTTAAGATATTATCACTTGGTTGGTTGGTTGGTTGGTAGGTTGGTTGGTTTTATAGCATGTCAACTTATTTTGATATATTTTGTGTCGAAATCAGTTTAAGTTATGGCACCAATTATAAATTGTACAAAATAGTATCTTCACACTCATAAGCAGGGAAATAATTTGTATTTCGTTTCAACATCATTGTTTTAAAAGTGATTGTATTAAGTTGACGATCATTTTACATAGATAAACAATTCCTAATGAATTTCAATATTAGTGTTTTAAGAGACAGTTTAAAATCAATTTAAATATCTCAAAAGGACCCATTTAACTTATAAATGAGACCTTAACAAATATTAGAATTCCGGGTCTGAGTAAAGCCGAGAGTGATGCTAACGAAGGAATGATTCCACATCCTCAGATCTCTTGAACTCAAGCTTTATTCCCTTAACGTCAATATTGTGATGTTTCCCATTGGTTTATAAACCATACCATAGTCGAGGGTGACCCGAAGGCTCCCTTTTCGATAGCTACTACACCAAGGTGTAGGGGAGGGCGCTACTCCATTCCTAGGATTGCTCCACTTTACCCTTGAACCGTACCTTATAATGCTGAGTGTTAAGCAAGGTGGTATCAAGTACCATTTTTAAAGTCTTTGGTATGACTCGACCTGGGATTGAACCCAGGTCTCCCGGGCCATTGGCGAACACTCTAACCGCTGGGCCAAGTTGTCGCCAACTGTCAGTGTTCAAACAATTTTTTTAGGTCAGACTTTCTTGCTTGAAATATTGGAGCCTCGATAATATTTCTGCTTCATTTTTATAAACTAATTCTGGATAAAACTAAGCGTTTCAGATACCTAGGGTGTTTATTGCCGGCAGATAATTAGCAAGTAAGTCACGTTTAATAGAGCTACATGATAACTTAGTAATATGACTTAATTCCAAAAAGAACCACTTAGATAAACTCTATAGGAAACTTCAAAGCCTGTAAGAAAACAGTCACTAACGCTGGAATATTATTTTGAGGTAGAAAACCTTATTTATTTGCATATAGCAAAGATATACTACTGTTGGGAATATAATGAGGAATAAAATCAATAACTGACTTTGATATTCACCGATCATGCTAAATGTCGACCAATGGCAAGCACTTTTATTTCTGCATTAAACTCATACGTATCTAATGAACATCAAAATCTCTTGGCGGGTCATGATAAACACATAGTGAACATATGATGCGTGATATTTTAATTCTTGAAATGACAGCAGCGTATCGCTTGGGTAATGAATCAAGCAAACATTTATATCCGAGCAAATCTGACGTATTCAAACGTCCACTTTCTTGTGATGTAGACCATAAGAGTCATTTGTTGCCGAGCAGTAGAGTAATTTGTGAGTATTCATGGCATATTTGGTGTTGTTGGTGACCTTAGTCGAGGGTGACCTGAAGGCTCCCTTTTCGATAGCTACTACACCAAGATGTATGGGAGGACGCTACTCCATTCCCAAGATTGCTCCACTTTACCCTTAATCCTCACCTTACAATGCTGAGTGCTAAGCAAGGCGGCATCAAGTACCATTTTTTTAGTCTTTGGTATGACTCAATCTGGGGATTGAACCCCGCTCTCCCGGACCATTGGCGAACACTCTACTCTTTAGGCCAATGGCCCGGTACTGTTGGGTTAAAATGAGTGAAAGGAATCTAGAACAATGGATTAAGGTCAAGTTTTGCGTGAAGATATGTAAGAGTTCTAGTGAAATATTAACCATATCAAAATGCTTTATAATGAAATCGAGTATTTTTGAGACGCACAGGTAGTTTAAAGATGGGCGAAAAGATGTGCACTGTGAGACAAGAATTGAGCAGTTCAAAACACAAAGAACAGATCAAATATGGATAAAGCAAGACCTTTGGTGTACTCAAATCAAAGATTAAGTTTGGTAATGATGAAAGAAGAAACTGAATACGAATAAAGAAACAGTGCGGCAGATTTTGAAAGCGGATTTGGGAATGAGAAAAATTTCCTTAAAGATGGAATCTCGGTTTTTGACTGATGAGCGGATACGATGTCTGCTTCACGTTTAATCTGATCTTTTGAATTGTGTTGCGATATTTGACGGCCATTACCGGTGATAAAACGTAATGTTTTCAAGATGACTCGAAATTAAAAGTCAAGAGCATTCAGTGAAAAACAAAGAATACATTGAGGGCGAAAATCATCCATTCCTCACTCGCACTTCAAGCTCATTCTTTTCTGATTCTCTGATCATAAGTTTACAACAAATTCTTTGCACCATGACAAAATGTTAATCAACATGTTTATATTGAAGTGCTGAAAGGGTTACGAGAATTTCTTCAGAAGATAAGACAATGGGAATTCCTAATACTGACAATATTCTTGCACTTGGTCTAGTATCAACTCATGAGTTCTTGTCGCAGGAATTCTTTAAAAAAGAAAAAAGAATCTCCGTCTTATTCTTCAGACTAAACTCTTTGCAATTTTTGACTATTTCCCTAATTTACATATGCCCTAAAAGGACATGTATTTAGTGAATTTTTGACTATATCCAAAATTTAAATATGCCCAAAAAAGGCCAAGTATTTGGTGAAATCCCTGACATCTAACAACACCCAATTATATCACGAACATATATTTCAGAAAACCAGGTCGAAGAATATTTCCCGTTGTGATCATATCTTTCAGACGGAAGTTCTTGAAGGTAATTGCTGCTTATTGTGATTAGGTAAGGTAACCTTGGTTTCACAAAGCCATTCAGCGAATTAAATTGTTATATCTCGTAGTTTAAAAAACGTTTTAAGCATAATCTTAAACAGATTTATTTGACACATAAACGAAACACTAACGGGTATTGCCACTTTGAGTCAGAGTTCACCTGGGAATAATACTAACGAAGGAGCTAATCAACACTTATTAACTTCAGAACTCTGGGGTCACCATCTTGAGATGCATTGGATGGTATTTTTCTTAACGGTGTATTTTCCATTGGAACCAAGATTCTGTGTTTCCGTAAAAAAGAAAAAGAAAAAAGGAAAAAAATGGTAACGTGATTTGTAAGGTAGACAAACATTTATCGCTTAAAATATAGCAAGATATTCTTTCCGATCGTTTTTCTGTGACTAGTTCTAAGTATGACATTAGTTTTTTTTCCCATCAGTTCTGGTTACTAAGATATGATTTACCCCTAATTGTAATGTATACAACTGGTTGGGCATAAAAATTGATGTCTCCAAATCATTATTATTAACTTTTTGATTTATAAAACGGTTTCATATATGTAGAATTTATCTATTTACGATCAATCTGATAATAGTGAAAAAAGCATAAAAAATTATTGAAACACTGTCCATTTACCCAGGCATCTTCCGTACAAAAGCGGCATTTCAAAGACTTCTTGTGAGCTTGGTTGGTTAGTTCTTCTGGTTTTATGGCATATCAACCTTTGTAGGTTATATAATGCCAAATCCATTTTTATACAAATCATCAGTTCTCTTTCAAACAATTCAGTTTAGCATGAGTACCCTGTTTAATTGTCAAAAACATTTCTTTATGAAGCTATTCAGTTTCGCCAAACAGTTCTAATTCAAACAATTCAGTTTAGCATATGTACGCAGTTTAGTTCTATTTAATCCATCGATAAGGCCCTATCAGGTGCTACCACTCCGGGCCAGATTTGTCCTGGGAGCGATGACCATGAAAGAGAGCTCCACATTCCCCATCATCACTAGGACCTCATCATCATTGTTGAGTGTCATATACAGGACACTCGTTTGGAGGGGGCTTACCCCTCTGCAGAGGTGCAGTCGGTGTATTCTACAGGTGAGTTACCTCAGAACAATCGCTTGGAATAAACTAACAGTGATCTGCCTTCATGTTTGCATCCCAGTTTCTCTAGTATCTTTCTTTCATAGTTCTTAGATCTTGGTGGAATCCTATACCCTGTTCCTCCTCAAGGTTTCATAGGTTTTCTGGGAAACGATCCAAGTGGCTGTAAATTTAATGCACTATGATGCTCATTCTACAGCTAAGCTGACGGAAAGAAGATAGCATGTTCTCCACAAGTTTAGTTTATCTGATTTATAGTTCCCAGAAAATTTCTTGCAACCAGAGTAGATACAGATCATGCATCAGCCACAGCTTTATTCACTGAATCTTGGGAAATATGGATTTTTCATGAGTTCCCTCATTTGCGACTCGTCAAAAATACCTGCCTTTCGCTTCTCTATGCTTAGCAGTTGACATTTTTTTTAATTAGTCGTCAAAACAGCACCCCGCCTGATTCTTTGCTCAGAACCTTTACAAGCTGTTTCATAAAACGTACTGGGCGCGGAAGGAAAATTAGGAATATTCTTGTTTAATAATAAACGACTCTATTATAAAACAAGATTAATTTTAATTTTAAGATATAAGCAACAATTTAAGATAGACACCAAACAGTAAATTTACACGATTTGGCTGCTATTTTTTTTTTTTTTTTCAATTATTGAATCAACACACCTTCGAAACGATTTGCATGCCTTCAAAATAAATTCTTCAAACGTTTTACTTCATTCTTTGTCAATAACAGTCGAACCAATATTTGGATGGCAAGTTGCATTTGTTTTGTTTTTTAAAACGCCCTATATAGCGTAATCAAACGGGTCAAGGTATAGGCTTGATGGAGGCAATAAAGAAATTCCAGTCATTTTGGAATTTTTTTTTTTTTGGCTTAGTTTCGGTGTTAAGCAAATCATACATTCTTTGTCGTTTCTGTTCTTTCCCACTCACAATAGGCTGAATTTTAATTTTAAAAAAGTGCTTGAATGATAGAGCAAATCATGAAAATTTAGATTCATCACTCTTTTTTCAAAAATTGGACTAATCAGGCAGAAACAAAAATCAAATTTTAAAAATTATTCCATATCTTAAAAATTATAAAATTATTCCATATTTTAAAAATTAGTCTATATTTTGCTTCCACACCCGGAAGATTAATGTGTAATAATGGTGAAAATATCTCATTTCTATCAACCAATGCTTCCGCAAAAACATTGTTTTCTTCGACCATTTTTTTCTCTAAGAGACTCTTGTTTTCTCACCCAGTTCTCATCATTAGAACTACTTTCCAGAGACAGATAAAGCAAGGACACTTGGTGCATCAACTCTACTGATTCAAGAAAAAATTCACCCTCTTCAGATCCACAACTGATTGTGGTGTCTTTCTGTAGGACAAAATCTAAGTGCAATAGTGAAACCCAGAGAAAATCCACATGAGTTCACAAAGTGTAGTTCCGTCGTTACAAGGACGATGAAATACATTTATTCCTACACAAAGCACATGTGTGCCTTGTTGCATGTTATATAATGCTTTTGTGCATGTATGCGTCCATTTCACGTTTTTATTAAAGGCAATATAAATAGCATCGATAAAAAAACACCTCCTCACTATCATGGTTTTTACTATGAGTATTAGAGTTAATTTAATTGCAACAAAGAGTCTATGACAAATATATGTGCCACTGGCTTTATAAAGAAAGAATAACAAAATCGTTATCAAAGAGGCACATTAATGTCATTTTATTGGTTTAATAAATTTGATAGTATTAAAACATTAGTAATTTTCTATCGCAATTTCTAATGGAACTATAGATATTATGTAAGGGTTTAAATGCCAAAGATAACAATTAACATATTAATCAAACAAATTCTATTTATCAAAATAAAATACAAATAGATTTATTAAACAATTTCTAAATACTTTGATAAAAAAGGGGGAGGGAAACATTCTGCAAGGGTTCAAATATCCAAATTAACCGTGAAATGGAACTACGAGAACGAAAAGTAAAAGGTCAGGTTGTTATTAGAAAAATTAAATGTCACAGTTGAGAAAATATTTTTGTCATCTAAGTTCTGTTCATTGTTATTACTCCTCAATCCTCACTGACCCAGAGTGGTAATACCTAATAGGGTCCTATTTATAGGCCAAATAGATCTGCTTTTAAAGTATTAGTATTAGATATGAACGCTTGAAACTATATAGCTGTGTGTACATAGATTATTATTATTATTATTATTATTATTATTATTATTATTATTATTATTATTATTATTATTATTATCCTATTTACCAACCCCTCCGCTCGGGCAGGATATGACACAAGGTCAATTTTTAAGCGGAGTTTAACAGGTTTGAATTCAGAGTTTTCCTTCTCCTAGACTGGTTGCCACACCAAGGCTGAAGAACCTAGTCTGCCCTACTATTTACCCATAGCTGGAGGGAGAATAATTGGATTCATACCTTTCCCAAGGGTATTAGTGCTATGTGAAATGCAATCAGTCTCGTCCAGGATTTGAACTCGTGTCGCCGTGTTCATTTCCTACGACGATAACAATTACACCACGGGCCCCACCAATTATTATTATTATTATTATTATTATTATTATTATTATGTTACTCTTTGAGAATTTTTCACGCCAGCGCTACCTGATGGCCTTTTACTAGAGTCTGAGTAACATCAAGTCTCTTCAAGTCTCTATTATTATTATTATTATTATTATTATTATTATTACTCCTTGCAAGTTTTTAACACCAGCGTTAGCTGATGGTCTTTCACTGGAGTCTGAGTGACAGCAAGACTTTCCAGGTCTCCAGAACTTTTCTCAGTATTCTGGCCTACCTTAACGATGCTGTAGACTGGTTTCCACTAGTCCTCCGATTTCCAACTCATCCAGCCGTCTTACTAAGCCTTACGGGATCGTTCCATGTGCTCTAATCATAACTATTATTATTATTATTATTATTAAAACTAGCTTCTTGAAACCATATAATTGTGTATAAATTACTAACATTAGATAAAAAATACTTGGTATCAAATGACTGCATGCAAACAAGTTATTGTAGACGAATAAAAAATTGTGCAATTTTTAAAAAATGGGTCATTGAAAATGTAGTTATGATTACAATCAAATCAAGATAACCCATAAAGAATTGATATTCAGTTAAAAAATAAATCAAAGCAAATCTATTCGAATCTCGGTTAGACAGGTTGGCTAGGCTTAGTATACTTTCACTGTATCCCTTGCAGAGAGTTAAGACTCTCACTCTCCCAAATAGATGTCCTGAGTATGAGACTAAACAACATCTAATGAAGAAGCTCCATCTGTTGAGTGTATAGTACTTTTTCTTTGCTATTACTTCCATGTCCACTCTATCACGGCGTGGTAATACTTGTTAGGGTGCAATCTATAAGTCAAATAGATCTGCTTATGCAAAAATAACTCTCAAGTAACAATAACACGAAAAATTTAGATATGAATGTACGATGCCTCTTGGCATAAAATAATCTTTGACAGTTTGACATGCCGTTAAAATCAATCATCTCTCAAACAACAATTCCCTATCTCCTTATGGGAACATACAATTTGTCGTCGATTTTCCTCTCTCTCTCTCTCTCTCTCTCTCTCAATCTTATCATAATCCTTAAGATTTGGGGGCCCAGAAACTGTTAGGTTCCTTTAACTTAATTGGCATTATATAATGTCACTTGTTTTTACTAAGCTTTGCTTAGATATGGCACACAGCCTCTTGGTTGCGTATAGTACCTGCTATTTCTTAAGTAATCCTACATCTAATTATTGAACAGGCTAATCGCTGCTTAACTTCAGTGATCTCATAGGAACCAATGTTTTTGACATGACTAGACCGTGTCATTGTATAATGTCTTTATTTACAAATCTTTGCTTGCCCATTCGACTGGGGGTGTTGAATACACCGACTGTACCTCTGCTGAGTGGTAGGACCCCCCCAATGAGTGTCCTGGATGTGACACTAAATCTGATGATCAGGTTCCAGTGATGCTGGAGCTTTGGGGAATGCGGAGTACCCATTCATTGCCATTGTTCCTAGGTCCAATCTGGCCCGGAATAGTAGTGCTTGATAGGGCCCTATCTATGGGTTAAATAGAACTAACTGCATACTTATGCTAAACTGAATTGTTTGAATTAGAACTGTTTGACTAAACTGAATCGCTTGAAATAGAAATATTTTTGATTATTAAACTGTACTTTCATTTAAACTGCGTGCTTATGCCAAACTGAATTGTTTGAAATGGAACTGTTTTTTACATTGAAGTTCTACTTACACTAAACTGAATTGTTATACATAGAACTGTTTTAACATTTAACTGTGTATAAGCAAAATTAGCTGAATTAGAATTGTTTTAATAAACTGAATAGCTTGAAATAGAAATGTTTTTGACAATCAAACTGTGTACTCATGCTAAACTGAATTGTTTGAAATAGAACTGACTATTTGCATAAAAATGGATTTGGCGTTAGATAACCCACAAAGGTTGATATGCCATAAAATCCAACCAACCAACCAAAGTTTTGCTTAGATATGCTTAACTTTAGTAATCGAGTGGGAACCAGTGCTTCATTATGATTTGACAGTAAGTTATTGTATAATATCCGTAGAAATGCGACAGGTGAATTAGTATTTATAAAGATTTTGGCCGTCCTTCAATTAGGGGTTGTGGGGAGGCGTTTTCAAATAGCTTCTTCGCCTCCCTCGTCAGAAACGCTTCAATGGAACAGAGACTGATAGTACAATAATATTTTTTTTAAACATGATTATATCTTAGAGTCTGTGCGAAAAGACCTGCTCATTATCACTCATCGTCTGCCATCTTTAGTCTGGCACAAATCCACTGTATCTGAGATTTAACAACCTCTTTACAGGGTGATTTTGATATAGAGTCATTTAAACACGTGACCCCATGCACAAAGGGAAAGGTCAAATAATTCCCGGTTCCCGCGACCAGTTATACGCAGATGCCAAACTATTCTGTATCTTCTATTTTGGTGCATTGTGGAGAAGCTCATATTAGATTGGATCAGTACATTTTTCCACCCCCTACCTGAATAACAGCACATATTGGAAAGAAGCAGGCTATCACTAAATCCCAATGAGTAGAAAGCCAGAGAGTTGGTAGCCCAGTCTGCAGAATACACCGACTGCATCTCTGTAAAAGGGTAAGCCTCTCCCAACGAGTGTCCTGGATATGAAACTAAACAATCTGATGGTGAGGCTCCAGTAATGCTAGAGCCTTGGAGAATTCGGAGTACCTCTTCATTACCATCACTCCTAGGTCCACTCTAGCCTGGAGTGGTAGCACCTGACAAAGTCCTCTCAATTATTCAAATAGAACTAAACTGTACTCATGCTGAACTGAATTGTTTAAAATAGAACTGCTTTGACATTTAAACCACGTACTTATGCTAAAGTGAATAGTTTGAAATAGAACTGTTTATTTACATAAAAATGAATTCGGCATTAAATAACCTACTATGGTTGATGAACCATAAAACCAAATTAAGTAAGCAACCAAACCAAGGAGTTGATTCTTTCTCTTAACAGTCACTGAGTAGCGATCAAATTTCTCTCATTGTTTCCATAATCTGGTTTTGGTCGTAGAGGCCCTATTTTTGCGGTGAGTCTTGGCATAAATAACCAGGCGAAGCCCATCCCTCTCCATGTCTACTACTGGTTTGATTCATAGTTTGGCTTCAAGACCAGTTGCCCAACCAAGTTTAAAGAGCCAAGCCTGCCCAACTATTTATCCATAGCTGGAGGGAGAATCGTCGAATTCAAAGCTTTCCAAGATTTATAACTAGTTAAAAATTTTTGCCTGATTAGATCTCTGGTGAAAATGTGACATTTTTCATGATACGAAACGTTTCTCTCCATATTATCCGTTCAAGTTTTCATGTGCTTGTACAATATTTATAAAAAACGTTTTAATAGATACATATATATATATATATATATATATATATATATATATAAAGCAAAATTTACAATTATGCCACTTATCTTTATTGTCGACACATACTTTCGTTTTTTTTCGGCAACGTGTCTTGAAGTGGCAATTAGATGCAAATCTCAAGTTGAAGGATTTAAACAGGAAGTCGTTCACGTGATTTATTTACGTTGTTGTTGATTCATAAACATCTTCCAAGGAAAAATTTAATCTTGACGCCTAAACTGTTTTTCCTTGTTGTAATTATATGTAGATTCACGTAAACATAATCTCTTTCAGTAAAAAAACACGGATATTAACCCATTTCTAAGCAAGTAGTCACGTCAAAGGCCGCACATGTATTCGCATACCCACGTAATATAATTAAATACACCCACATACACGAAGGCACCTAGTGTAAAATGATGGCTAACCGACCGGTCTTGGAAACCAAATCACTAACCTGCTACGGACTGAACCAAACTAGCTTATTAGATATTTATCTATGTCTCGCATATCAAATCTTGACTTTTGTCAACCCGTTCCTTTGGGTCACGGCTTTGGGTCAAATTATGTTAGCTTAAAAATTATTTTTGACTCTGAGGCGAAAATGACAGTTATCAAATTAGCTTCACAGACCCTTATAGTTCATGGCCTTGAAGCAGACTTAGATGATTTTAGAAAATAGGGATAAAACATCTGTATATTTCGCATATAATTGTGTTGCTGAATGTATTTAACCAAAAACTCTGACACGAGCGGGATGTGACACAAGGTCATTTTTAATAGTTCAGCTGTTTTAAATTCAGAGTTTTCCTTTTACACCGGCCGCCTTAACAAAATAAAAAAAACAGATCTAAACTACTAGTAAATGTGTTATAAAGTTAATCCTCACTGGGTGACTCTTTCCAATGACTTTCAGCTAGACTATTAGCAACATATTAATAGTCTAATTGAGAGCCATTATTCCTCATCTTATCCCCGATAAATAAGCTGGCTCCGGCCAATTTTTTAAATAAAAAAGTTGATTTCCTCATGAACCAAAGATACCATGATTTTATTATTCATGGTAGAATATGATACAATCAAAAAGGATTTTATCAGACAATATTCATCACCAAACATCATTGAAAATATGCAACACATCTGCAACCAAAAATCTTTTAAATATATAAGTTTTTTCGAACAGCTACATATTCATCATGTGAAATAAAGAAGGACGCAATTGCGGAGTACAAAAAGCAGAAGTTATACTGTGCCGGATAAATCATAAAGTTCCCATACAACAGGTAAACCCGAACAGTTGTCGAGTGGTATCCGAGAGAAAGGTAGCGACCACTCGGAAGATCTCTTCGACGATGGGAAGACGAATTTATCAAACGGTCCGGGCCAACATTGAGAAGAAGAGCGAAATTACAAAGGAAATAGGAGTGCATTGTGAACAGCAATATAGACTACATCGGGCGACCATCCAAGTAATAAGTGATATATTCATACTTTAGTGACCAAAATTCAATGATGGAGAGTTTCGTGAAGAGTAAATTATAATAATACTCGTTTTATTTGTATGTCTTATTTCCTATTTGGATCAATAAAATCCTAGTATTTTTCGTTTGAGAGGAAAATAACATTTTTATTTAAAATTGCTCGCGGTGTACTTTTTTATGGGTGATTTTTTTTCTTCTTTGTCCATCGTAATCGATGAGGACAATCTAATCAACCGTATGATTGAGGAAGACATTCGTGTGTGCGCAGATGGCTAATGAGACCAATCTGTGCGCAGAAGAGTCTTGGGCAGTGAGAACAAGTAATGGTGGCGGCAGTGGTTGAAGTGGCAGTTCATTTTTTAAGTTTCCAGTGCAACTCAGTTGCTGCGTTTCTTCTGGTTTCACAGACTTTCGCTCCTCTTTTGACAACTTTACGCCATTTGCCTCTGTTCTACGCCAGATATTCCAGGCATTTAAGGGTGATACCGAAAGATTTCATAGAGACTTTCAGTGTGTCTTTGAAGCGCCTTTTCTGGCCTCCTTGGGAGCACTTGTCCAGGAACAGTTCGCCGTACAGCGGTTTCTTCGGGAGGCGGTGATTTTTCGTGCTGACAACATGACCGGCCCAACGAAGTTGAGATTGCATCAAGATGATGTAGATGTTAGGAAAAGAAGCCCAAGTTAAAACTTTGGTGCCAGGTATTTGTTCTTGCCATGTGATGCCGAGAATCTACCTCAGATAGGTCATGTGAAAGTGGTTTAGCTATTTCATATTCCGTTGATAAGTTGTCCACGTTTCACAGCCATAAAGGAGGGTGGTAAGAACGACAGCTCGGTGTACCTTGATTTTGTTGCCTTCGAGATGCCTCTCCGATTCCACTTATTCCTGTTGGGTCGGCCAAAGGCTGGACTCGCTTTTGCGAGTCTTACATTCACCTCGTCATCCTTGACAATAGACTTAGAGTGTGTGCTACCGAGATGGGTGAACTTTTCTACAACCTTTAGTCGATGATGATGTTGGGCTAGATGTATGATTTCCCAGGCACTGGCTGGTGCATCACTTCTGTCTTTTTTGTGCTGATGGTTAGGCCCAAATTGTCACAGGCCATTGAGAACTTGTCAACACTGTTTTGCATGTTGGCTTTGGTAGTAGCGCTCAGTACACAGTCGTCGGCGAACAGAAACTCATGGACGATATCAGTCTTCACTTTGGTCTTTGCTTGAAGCCTCCTGAGGTTGAAGACAGAGCCGTCAGTGCAGTATAGAATGTCGATTCCATTATCCGAGCCATTAAATGCATCAAACAGCATCGCAGAAAACATGATAAGAGTGGGGGTCAGAGCACATACCTGCTTAACCCCATTTGTAAATGCCACGAAGCTTTCTCCGTTGTCTTGCACCCATACATGCCTGGCGTCATGAAATTGTCTAAAAATGGTGATAAATTTTTCGAGACAACCGTATTTTGCTATGATTCTCCAAAGGCCATCTCTGCTGACCATGTCAAATGCCTTGGTCAGATCAACATAAGTCAAATAGAGGTTAGAGTTCTGTTCCTGACACTTCTCTTGCAGTTGTCTTGCAGCAAACGCCATGTCAATAGCCCTACGTTCTATACGGTAACCACATTTGACTCTCCGGTAAGAGTCTATTTCGAGATGGTTGTTTAGGCGATTTAGAAGGACTCTGACTAGGATCTTGCCTGAAATTGAAAGTAAGTAGATTCCGCGTTGATTATCGCATGCCTGTCGGTTACCTTTCCGTTTGTAAACGTGGATGATGGAGGCGTTCTTCAAGTTTTACGGTAGTTGTTCTTTCACCCATATCAGTTGAATGAGGATCAGAAGTTTACCTGTCAGCGCAGATCAACCCTCATAATAGATTTCCGCAGAAATTAAGTCAAATCTGGGTGCCTTGCTTCTAGATCTTTGAAAGATAGCTATCTGAAAATGCCCCAGAGTTGGAGTGACATCGAATGATTCGTTCCCTGGGGCTTGCGGCTGTCATTCAATGGTCGTGTCCTTGATAGAATATAGCCTGTTTTGTACACTATTGAAATGCTCAGCCCGCCTCTTCAGGACCCTGTTCTTCTCTGATATGAGCTTGGTCCCATCTGCACTCAGAAGCGGAGAAGAGCCGGTACTGGTGGGACCAGAGACCTCCTTCAGACGCAAGTTTTTCTTGTCATTTTTGTCTGTGTAGCCTTGTATGTCATCAGCTCTAGCGCTCTGTCAAAAATCATGCATTTCGCGCAGCTTGAGCTGAACGGGGCTGCAGATGCTCCTTAGAGCTTCTTTCTTGGTAGTACACTGCGGGTCATGGAGGTGCGCCTGGTGGGCTGCTCGCTTTTTCCCTATGCGGTCCATGATCTCGGCATGGTTCTCTTCAAACCAGTATCTATGTGTTCTGGTAGATGTGCTATATACGGTGTCCTGGAAAGTAATCCATCCTGCTTCCACATTTTGCTCATCCAAAAGGATGGTATCAAGGCGCTCATCTAAGGCCTCACCAAAGGACTGCTTGGTTGGAACGTCTTTTAGTTTCGTGATGTTCAGTTGCTTTGGTGATTTTTTGCCCTGTAGTCCTGTTTAGGCTAGACTCTGATGTTTAATTTAGAAATGATTAGGCGCTGATCTTTCCATCATTCTACCCCACACATGGCCCTCGTGACTCTCATATCTCGTCTATCTCTTTGTCTCACGATCACATTGCTGATTAGATACCAATGCTGAGAGCAGGGATGTATCCAGGATGTCTTGTTGCAAGTAGGGAGGAAGAATACAAGACAAGGTCAAGACAGCTGAAGACCAGAGAGGATGCAGTAGCTGCCGGAAGGTGACGAATATGCGATCCAATAGACTGCAGGGCTCCATTCCTGATCTTCTGTCAGGGTTTACTCCCTTACAACGAGGGTAGCCAGCTACCGACATCCACCTCCCGGATTTGATGACATGACTTGTTTACATACACATACACATACATATTACTGAACACTAATCGTCGAAGTAAACGGATCGAAGTTTATTATTCAAAGTAGAAGTTGAATCGAAGTCGATTTATTATTATTATTATTTTTATTATTAGTTAAACAATGCCTTTTTGACAGTTTCACTATCCCGCCACCACTACTAATAATATTGATATGTAAATGCAGGAAAAAAAAATGACCATTAGAATTCCAGATGCCTACTTACAATTCAAGAAACCTAACTTTAAAAAGTCGATGACATGTAAAAGAAAGTAGACTTGGATTATTGTTAAATAAATGTAAACTACAGTTAAAATAGATTTGAATACTGTAGTTAAAAATATAATAAGATTAATTTGATACAGTTATTGCTTGTCTATTACAAAAATAAAATGAATAGATGAATAAAAGTCATGATTCTTTACTTTTGGATAGTTTTCTTTTTCTATTTTCTTCATAGATGTATAAATATATAGATTCTTAAATAGACAAATAAGTAAAGCTCGGTCAGTTGCACAAATTTTATTATGAAGTTAAATATGATATTGTTCATTTTCACTTGCTTGGGTTATACTGGGAAATATTACTGGTTAGTAAGTTACAGTTGTTTTTAAACGAGAGAAATTTATGTGTCAGCATTATATCTTGAATAATCAAATAGTAATAAAATATTTGAACGTAATTTGTATATATATATATATATATATATATATATATATATATATATATATATATATATAGTTTATATCTAATTTTACTTGAATAAAGTATCTGATGGAAATAATAAATATATAGATTTAAAAGTAAATAAATAAAAATCAGTATTTCCCTTATTTACTTTAAATGTACTATTTTCGAAGAACGACGAAAAGGATGTCCGTTCACTTGGATGTTAGCGTTTGGATATATGGGTGATAGCGTTCATATAAAAGCATTTATTTACGTCTGCAGTCTAACACAGTTTAAGATAAATTTTGATCTGGAAGTTACTTTCTATAATATTCGATCACCTTCGTGCTCTAGCAAAAAGCGTTGGCTTGATTATGTTGACAAAGAAGTTTTTTAGTGGTGAAGAATCAATGCATCGCAAATTTATACGCAAGTAGTTTACATATGATTTCCTACAAATATTGCTAAATGTTAGACTGAGGGAATCTATTATTTGACTGGTAGCATAGAACAATTAAACAGAGGGAAAATACCATTAGTCAAATCATAATAATTGTAAACTATTGAACCCTTAGTCAATATGAGACCATGGCTCTTATTGGATGGTTTCAATCAGGATTAAGTTAATTTGTTTGGGTGAAATCCTCAACTCGAACAATTGAATTTTACATCTCTGCTTGCTAATTCCCCATTGACTGCAATTGGTGATGAAAGGAAAGTGTTCTCGAAGCAATAAATAACTTATGTGCACATGGAAATGTTGTCGTGTTGTTCTTCATAATTCCAGCAGGGAAGAACTTTGAACAACGGGAGATGATGACAGAAGACAGCGATACGAAAAAGATCCGAACAACTTGGCGAAGGAGACAAAGTAAAAACAACACAAGGCGACCGGCAGGACGACCGAAGAACAAAGTAAAACGATGGATACAGATCAATCATTCCACTATGGGTGACATGTGACAATATGTGTATTTAATTCTATATTTATTTTCCTATATTCACTTGGTAGTTTGGTTGATTAATTGGTTGGCATATCAACCATTGTTGCTTATTTAATGCCAAATTCTTTTTTTATGTTTATATGATTTGTAAGCGAATAGTTTGTAGGTAAAATTGTTTTTAAACGAGTTGTTCGTGCGCATATTTTGCAGTCAGTTAAATGGTTTCAAGTACCCCTATCTAAAACAAATAATTTTATCAAATATTGATAAATTGTACGCCTAGTTAAATGGTTTCAATATTCCTATTTAACATTAGTTATATTTATCAAGTACTCCTTGGTAATACAAATAATTTGCACACTGTAGTAGGGTTTTAAATAACTAATACTAATAAGCCTTTGTAAATGATTGAACCATTCTATTTGACCAATAAATGACACCTGAATATGTACTATCAATCCGGGTTATAGTGGACCTGGGGGTGATGTCAATGGGACACTCGACTTCTCCCGAAGCCCCTGATGTAGTTTTGTGTCATACTTAAGACACTCGGTGAAAATAGAGTCTTACTCCATATTCAAAAGGGCAATCGGTGTATTCTACAGCCCCAGCCGACAGGGCAGTATTATATTCAGAGATAAAGAGAGTCAAAAACACACAATCTATCTATCTATCTATCTATCTATCTAACGAGAAGAAGAAATTATTTAGTTGGTTGAGTTTTTTGACATATCAACCATTGTAGGTTATTTAATGCCAAATAAATTTCTATACATATGAACAATTCTATTTCAAACAATTTAGTGGAGCATAAGTACGCAGTTTATATGTCAAAACAGTTCTATTTCAAACAATTCTGTTTAGCATAAGTACATAGTTTAGTTATATTTGACTCATAGATAAGACCCTATCAGGTGCTACCACTCCAGACCACAGTGGACCAGGAAACGATGGTATTAAAGGGTTACTCCACATTTCCCAAAGCTCCAGCATTACTTGAGCCTCACCATCAGATTGTTTAGGGTCATCCTCAGGACACTCGTTGGTGTAGGGGGTCTTACCCCTCTGCAGAGAAGCAGTCGGCGTATTCTACAGCCCCAGCCGACGGAGCCAAAAAGATATTGAAAGAGAGAGTCACACTCAAAGAAAGAAAGAAAGAAAGAAAGAGTGGTGGGATTGATTGATTTATTGATTTTAAGAGCTTACTGAATCGCATTGTTTCTGAAGAGTTTTTTTTTTAAATGAAGTTATATTATATCGAGGATTTCTTACATTCCGTACGTTTATATTCACATTTTTTTTCGTGTAGTTTCTTAAGTTTTGCTCACCTGAATACCTTCTTAAGTTTTGCTCACTGGAATACCTAATATGATAGCAGGTATTCCGATCCAATACAAATAATTTGCAAACAAATTTATTTGACCCATAGATGGGCTCTAACAGGTACTGCCAATCTTAGTCAGTGTGGACCTGGGAGTAATGGCAATGAAGAGGTATTCAACACTCTCTAAATCTCCCACTACCAGATGCAGTTTAATGTCATATCTAGGAGACCCTTTTTGTATTAGTGGTCTGACTCCTCTGCAGGAGAAATAGCGTATTCTAAACCCTATAAACAGAACCACAGTCCCAGCCAGGGAACTCCCATATATTGCTCGCACCTAGCAACAATACAACCACTCTGGCTGTTTAGCTCTTTACAGTTTACAACATTTTAAATCTAAAGTTATTTTTCAGCTAGAAACCAAGGAAGGAGAGCCCACAAGCGTTTGAGGTTTACAGTTTTAAGGGTTCAGAATTGTTTTATTTTTGTTGGGATGAAAATCCAAAATAAAGAGGATGGTCATGTTAAGCTGCATCTATTTAACGTGTAATAAATACAACAATTCGTGGGTATGCTTGAATGCCCATTATGTCACATGCATAAATCACGCAACATTGCACAAACAATACTAGATCAGATCATACATTTTGCCATATATATTTCTCTCTCTCTCTCTCTCTCTCTCTCTCTCTCTCTCACCTGTCGACAAGGCTTAGAATACGTTGACCATGTCCATTGCCGAGGATTACAATCCTCTCCCCACCACGTATATATATATATATATATATATATAGAGAGAGAGAGAGAGGGATGGGGAGAAAGAAATAGAAAGAAATAGAGAGAGAATTTGATTGAGAGATTGACACCGATAGCCAGACACACAGAAAGACAAATTGAGACTGGGTTTTTATGTTTTGATCTATGAATATAAAATGCATATGTAAACACACATTTATAGGCAATCTCCTCTAAAAATTTTCTCCCTTCTCTCTCTCTCTATCTCACTCTCTCTCTCTCTCTATATATATATATATATATACACACCTTCACGTAACCAATAGAATAATTTAACATTCCGTTGTTATGGTAACATTAGTCATAATGAAAAGCCTTCTTCTAGTGACATAGAAATAGAATTTCATGTTATGTTAAATTAGATAAATATAATTACAGAATTATTCAATTGTGAATAGAATGTTATGTATCAGTTTGAGTTTCTTTTTATCCGAAAAGCCGCCAAATATGTACACACAAGTAAATATATATATATATATATATATATATATATATATATATATATATATATATATATATATATATATATAAACTAGAAATATTGTGTTAAAGGAACTCTCTTTTGAGACTGACTCTATTTATAAATAAACTGTAACAGCGTTTAAATATTATTCCCATTCGGTCGGACCGTTTACCAAAAAAATATGAAATAAAAAAAGTAAAAATGGTCATACAATGAATGTGATTCCTTAACATCTAGGCATAAAATAACCCTAGGCAGGTTGATATGCAGTTAAAATAAATAAATCAATATTCCACGTGTTATGAGTCCTCATTTCTCAACAAAAAGTCTCTAGTTCCTTGCTTGTCACACATCTTGGCAATCCTTTCTTCTCATTCCATTTAAATGAGTATGGTATTTTCAGTCTTGTCACCTGTTTTTGCCTTTACTTAGCTGTTATTCCTCTCTCTCTCTCTCTCTCTCTCTCTTCATAATGTTTCCAAAATTCACCTCATCCGCTCAAAATCCGAGGCGAATGTTATTATCAAACGCTGTGTGACTGAAATCACGCCCGTTTCTCGTTCTTCGTGAGATTGACTTCACTATGCCATGATTTGAAAGGTGAAAAAAGAGCAAAGTCTGACATACAAATAACAACCTAATCTGATATATTAACGCAGCTTATAAGAGTACCTGATGTGGTAATTATTAGGGGAGATAACTTCAATATGTCACCAAACTTGCTATATATGGTCGATGTTTTTTGAGGGGGGATATTATCATATAATCTGATTAACGTTAAAACGCAAGGAAAACCTAACAGAGAACTTCGAGTCTCATTGGGTGCCCCTTTCATATGGCCCTGTGCCACATCTAAGCAAAAAGCTTAGTAAATTTCCAAAACCTAACAGAGAACTGGATTTCACCAACATAAAGACATTTGTGATGATTATGTTCTTCCGTCGATTTAATGATGATTATTAACCAAGCCGTCGATTCAGAAAAAAATTGATTTGTGTGCCCGAAACGTATTGATGGTGAGGCGTCAGTCCTGGAGATTTGGTAAATGTGAATTAACTCATCATTTCTTTTATTCTCTGGTTCATTCTGACTAGGACTGGTATTACCATCCAAGGGTCAAATCGAATGATTCCATCATTTACTAAGGATTATTGTTATTAGTTATTTGAAGCAATAGTGATGTCCGAAAATTATATCTATTACATAGAAATATTTGATAAATAGAATTATCAATGAGCAATACTTGAAACTGTTTAATTGTGTGTACTCAAATGATTAATATTAAATCGAATTATAAGTGTTTGATTGGAGTACTTGAAACTATTTAATTGGGAGAAAACAAACGAGATCTAACAATTCGTTTAGAAATAAAGTTACCTACAAACTAATCCCTCACAACACACACACACACACACACACACATATGTATCTATATATATATATATATATATATATATATATATATATATATATATATATATATATGTTTGTATGTATGTATGTATGTAAACAAGATTTTTGCTCAGTCAGCTGGGGCTGTAGAATACACCGATTGTATCTCTGAAATGGTGTAAGACTTCCCTAATGAGTGTCCTAGATATGAAATTAAGCAATTTAATGGTGATGCTCCACTAATGCTGGAGCTTTGGGGAATGCATAGTACTACTTTACTGCCATCACTCCTTGTTCCATTCTGGCCCGGTGTAGTAACGCCTGACTGGGACCTATGGGTCAAATCGAACTAAACTATATACTCATGCTAAACTAAATTGTTAGAAATAGAACTGTTTTGATATTTAACTGTGTGTAAACAAATGGCTATTTTTATACTAAACTGAAATGTTTGAAATAGAACTGTTTATATGCATAAAGATTGATTTGCCATTAAATAACTTACAATGTTTGATGTGCCATAAAACCAAACCAAACATATAAACGTTTATGAAAATGACTTAATTTGGTATTAAATGACCCGAAAAGGTTGATACGTCGTAAAAGAAACAACCAACCAACTATAAAAAAGATTTGGCATTAAATAACCCACAAGGATTGAATGTTATAGAACACCAACCAATAACAACTACATTAGTGATTTGTTTATAGTGGAAAACTTTTGTGTAGGATCAACTACACTTTTAGGTTGACCTGTAGGAGGGTGCGCCACTGCATCACAGATTAACTGAATACCAAATCCTTTGTTTTTGAATCCAGAGATTTTCCTTCTCTTAAATTGGTCGCTTAACCAAAGATAGAAAACCCAGTCTGTGCTACTATTTACTTATTGCTGAACACGGGGAGGAAGAAGAGACGAATTCACACGTTTCCGCATCGAATAACTGAAAGATGTCAGAAAGGTCGAAAATTCTATTATATACAAGAGAAATTATTTTCTTCATGTCAGTATAAAAACTCTTTCTCAAGAGATGAGTCTTGCATTTAGAATTATTTAGAATTATGAGGGCAAAACAATTCAGTTAATGATGAGTATTGTTAAATGTCTAGCCACTCTGATGAGTTGGGATACAACGAAACAGTCTGTCTGTGGATGACCGTATATACGCTACCCCGCTCGGGGGTTGAGCCCTCTGACGAAGGAATTAACGGCTGCCACTCGCGTAATGCAAAACTCTTCGTATTAATTGAGCACTCTGATATCCGGAATGTAAACAATCGAAATCTACTACATCATGCCTTATAATTCCCATGCTGGCGTATTTTGCCTGCTGTCTGAGCGGTATGATACTAAGTCAAACGTAAAGTTGGGCGGGTTTCAATCCCAGTTTGAAGCATCCTGCGTGTCTAGCCACACTGCTGAGTTGTGATACAACGAAAGAGACTGTCTGTGGATGACTATATATA
This sequence comes from Sepioteuthis lessoniana, assembly GCA_963585895.1. NCBI lineage: Eukaryota > Metazoa > Mollusca > Cephalopoda > Myopsida > Loliginidae > Sepioteuthis > Sepioteuthis lessoniana. The sequence goes on from OY757912.1 coordinate 55,708,776, forward strand.
TATATATTGAGTATGGAAGATATAGATGAACTTCTCATCCAAACGACCTTATCTTTTCTTGGGTTGCAGTTAATGTGATTGTATTTTTATGTTGATATCTCAATAAATTTAACTTATATTTTTTATATCCCCTTTGATAAAATGTAATTACTTTCTAAACACCCTAACACACAAACACACACGCTGACATACCCTCGCACATGCACACACACTCACATGTATAAACATTTATATATTTACTCACACACACGCATGCACACACAGACACATATATAAAACAGGATAATTATTTCTAACATAAACGTCATTAAAAATGAAACCGACATCCCACACACACACTCACACACACACACACACATATATATATATGTGTGTGTGTGTGTGTGTGTGATGTCTGTTTCATTTTTAATGAAGTTTATGTTAGAAAAATGAAACAGACATCACACACACACACACACACACACACACACATATATATATATAAGTGTGTGTGTGTGTGTGTGTGTGTGTGTGTGTGTGTGTGTGTGTGTGTGTGTGTGTGTGTGTGTGTGTGTCTGTGTGTGTGCGCGTAAATAATGCAAAGCTCTTCGAAAGAATTGAGCACTCTGGTAGCCGATAGGATATAAAAAAAAGAAAACAAACACTGCTGCTGCTGTTGCTAAAATAAATACCTTAAAATTCCCTTAGCCAACGTGGTCCGCTTGTTGGCCGAAAGGTTTGTAACTTAGTCTAACGTAAAGTTAGACGGGTTTCGATCCCGGTTTCGAGCGTCTTGCATGTCTAGCCACACTGAAGAGTTCTGATAGAACGAAACAGTCTGTCTGTGGATGACAATATATGCTTCCCCCATGGGGGTTGTGCTCTCTGGCCGCCGCTAGCGTAAGGCAAAGCTCTTCGAAAGAGTTGAGCACACTGGTAGCCGATAGGGTATTAAAAAAAATGTAAAACAAAACGCTGCTGCTGCTGTTGCTAAAATAAATACCTTAAAATTCCCTTAGCCAACGTGGTCCGCTTGGTGGCCGAAAGGTCTGTAACTTAGTCTCACGTCCTGCGTGTCTGGCCACACTGAAGAGTTCTGATAGAACGAAACAGTCTGTCTGTGGGTGACTATATATATATATATATATATATATATATATATATGAAAATTCGTCATAAATACAACAGTATGAAAATGTACGGAGATAAAAAAAAATGTCGGTCTTCAAGAGATGATTGCATAAAACAAATCTGAAACAGAACACTTCTAATGGCAATAGAATATTTTTTTTAAAATTCTCATGTTTTTCGTTTCATTTATTGACTCACGCCTTGATGAAGGTCTAAAAACCAAAACGTTAGCAAGTGATTAAAAAAATAAAATCAACCTCTGAATACCTTGTTTTTTTAATTACTATATGTTTTCACACACACACACACACACACATATATATATATATATATATATAAAAACTTGACAAATTTTCTTAGCTCAACTTCACTGAAAATTATACAAACCCTTCTCATCAAAAGTCGGAATATATTTCCGTACTTTCGTTTGTAAATTTGGATTCATTTAAAAAGGAAAACAAGACCATATATTAACCCATTACAAATGTAACAGGTTAAAAGTGTTTGACGAAATAGGCAATCTGTCCGACCAAATTGGCAATTTGTCTAACCAACAATTATTTTTAGATGGGTACAAACCATATAAACTAATGTCAAATTTATTTTCATATTTTTTCTGTTCGGAGGGTATCAAATCAGTTTCTAATCTAATTTTGGATTATCTTAAAACTGGTAAAATCTTCAAATAAATTCAATATTAAAAAGGTTCAAATGTTTTATGAAAAAATCCTTTTTTAGCTTTATCAAGGGATGATAAATTTTCCCGTGCGTTGCACAAAGACGTACAAATGGTAGTTTATATATATATATATATATATATATATATATATATATATCACAAATCCTGCTGATAGCACGGACGTCTCTCTGTTTCTGTATTTGTCCCTATCGTCCATCACTACTGGCATGTCCTTTAGACCGCACAGAGCTGGTGTATGTTAGTCTTCGTTGTTCTACCAATATTGGCACGTTGGTTCATATGAGAATGTTACTCATGAGTTCATCTTTACTTTCCCTGCAGTGCTCAGCATGCCTTGTCTACCTTGGATAGTTCATGGGATGGGATGTAAAAGACCATACAGTTGCTGTTTTATGGGAATACTACTTCTAGGTTTCGTTCAAAACAGTATATAGCATTCTTTTATAATTCCCATCAAGCCCTTTCTCCATGCTTTTTCGTTAGAGTGCAGTTGGTGCCTCCATACAGTAGTATCATTACAACCACAGTTTGGAAGAATTTCCGTTTTATTTTGTCTAAAAGATTAGATTTCCATATGATCGACAGCCTGTCATTAAAGAACCATCTCAACTTTAAGTATCAAGCCTCTAGAATTAGAAGACCACTTTACATACCCCGGCAGCAATATCTCATCTACTGAAAGATATGTTTATATATATATAAGTGTGTGTGTGTGTGTGTGTGTGTGTGTGTGTGTGTGTGTGTGTGTGTGTGTGTGTGTGTGTGTGTGTCAACCAGAACATTTACAAGAAATAATAAGTAAGAGGAAAGATTTTATGAAGTTTTTTTGAATAGTTTTTAAAAAAGTTGATATGCCACAAAAGAAGCGACGGAAAGGGTATACTAACGTAGCATATCCGGTCGTTAACTAAAGGAAGGGTGTTATATTTCTGATATAGATAAAATTCCTACGACTAAAGAAATGATCATCCTCACTCCCACCCACACCTACACGCACACAGAAACAGACGCAAACAAATAAACAAACGAAACGATTTACTTCCAAATTGAGATCTATTTATTTATATCTACTAAATATAAATCAACGAATTGATTTTTCCGACCGTATTAAGTCACGGGGCAGCGTATTTTCCCTCAATGTTTGTTGATCATCACGTTTTTATGATCTATTCTGCTGAAAATGATGCTGCTTTGAACGTTGCTGTATGGCAGTCACTATTGATATTTCCGCTCTTCTCTTCCAAGACAAAATCTTTTGCCATAAGATGCATTGAAAAATGTTAATTTGCAGCACTGTTAAAGAATGGTTCCCTTAAGTTTGTCATCTACGTTCTAAGTGTTTCTTTTCAGAATATTTTAGCCGCTGTACCGAACGAAATTTCTAATTTTCTTCAATTTCTTGAGTGTCGTATATTGAATACTTGAAGAAGGCAATATTAAAATAACCAACCCTCTGTCTCTCGGTGTCTTTCTTTCCTTCCTCTTTCTTTTATTTCGAGATTTGCTGAGAATAGCTTACTTTGGCACAAAGTCAGCTTAGAAAAGTGTGAGTAAGACTAAACAAACACCCACACAGACATACATCCATATTCAAACATACAAACACACAAGCACAAACACATACATACATACATACATTGACTGCCACTGCTTTACAGAAGGCCATATCGTCAGTCACGTAAAACGCATGTAACTCCTCAGACCAATTTCATTCTTGCACAGCCTATCATATATGTGTCTGTCAATTGATTTTGATCCTGTTCATGCTCACATGGTTTCTGTAGACCCACATATTTTATCTAATAAATTACAAAAATTACCAGCAGGTTACTGTAGAAGGGCAGCTGAGATATCATATAACGAGAAAGTGCGGCTTTGGAAAAACACAAATTATACAAACGTTCTAGCTGAAAAGTGTCCAGGACCGATGTCAAGTCCTGTTTCCGAAATGCTCATTTCATGCTAGAGCGTTCGATTCCTCGTGCTTCAAATGATTTAAAACCATCAATTTTTCTCCTGTTTATTTCTTTTTCTTTTTCTGCTCCCAGTCTCCAAGATCTACACTAGGCGCCCTAAGGCAATTTTTGACGATATCCTTTAAGCTTCTCTGAGATTCATGTCTTGCATGTCTGCTACATTGTAATTCGCCATAAAACAGATGCTTACTTAAGCTAACATTCTCCATCCGAGTAAGGAGCCCAACTCAACGCATCAGATTGTGTATATAGAGCATCTCAATACTAGATACATAAGCTTGCTGAAAAACAACTTTATCTGATGTTTGAGACTTATATATCTACGTAGTCCTGACGTAGATATACATGCTATATCATTAATTTTGATCACTCTGTATTTATAAACATAGCAAACTATATATATATATATATACATAAAATAATAATAATGAATATATATATATATATATATATATATATATATATATATATATATATATATATTACCATGGATATTTATATGCGACCCAGATTTTCACGCAGTGAAGAAAGATGTTTGAGAAATCGAAAAATACAATCAAGCGAATGTTAACGTTGAGGTTTATATGACTTTTTGTGTATGTGTGTGTATGTCTGAATGTGTGTGTGAGTATGAGTAAAATTTGTATTGTTCATCTTTGTATATATATATATATATATATATATATATATATATATATATATATATATATATATAAAGATGAACAAAAGTGATATGTTAAATAGGAATATTTCTTTTTAGTTAATTCTTTTTTATTAATCTCATCAAGTTTCGACCATAGGTCATCGTTAAAATGAAAAAAGGTTTTTACGCAGTAAAAGTTTTTTTAGAAAGTTTTTTAGGATAGTTTTTAAGAATTGATATGCTATGAAAAAAGCGATGGTAAATGAACTGGTGACGTTGATTCGTTGAATCAAATTATCTTTTGGTATACAAGTGTCTTCAATTAATCTTTTTATGATGTCTGCTATCGTGAGCAGTGAGCTCTCAATTTGGAAGATATGTTAAGCTTAGGTGGGAGGTTTCAAATTAGCCGTGACTGCTTAGGTTGTTATCTGTCAATCCATATCTATCCATCCTATTTCGGTGTTTTAAGGTTCGTTTAAATCGATCTTAAAGTCATTTGGAGTCAGTATTTGGAAACGATTAAGTCATTTATTTTCATGTGTCTTTATTACCGCTCTGATATTGCCCAATGTGTTTTTTATGGCGCTAAACTTCGTATCTATGTGAAAGTCATGTCTCTCTGAGCGAAAATGTTGTTCTACAAGTATTAGTTTGTTGTAATCCAGAGATTAGATTCTATATTAATTCTGAATTTCCTATGCAATATTTTGTAAGCGTGTGCATTCCAGTCAACAAATTATATCTTTCTTAATGCAATTAAAAAACGGTATTAAAGGTGTTCGATGGGATAATACCAGAGTAGGTTTACAGACTAAAATATCCAAAGTAAGAATTGCCCAGTCGGCTGGGAGTCTGTAGAATACACCAACTGCTTCTCTGCAAAGGGGTATGACCCCCCTTCCAATGATTGCCCTGGATATGACTCTTAATAATCTGATGTTGAGTCTCCAGTAATGCTGTAGCTTTGGGGAATGCGGATTACCCCTTCATTGCCATCAGGTCTAGTCTGGCCTGAAGTCATAGCACCTGATAGGATCCTATCTATGGATCAAATTGAACTAAAGTGCGTACTTATGCTAAACTGAATTGTTTGAAATAGAACTGCTTTAACATTTAACTGTGTTTAAATAAAAACTATACCTATACTAAACTGAATTGTTTGAACTAGAACTGTTTGACTAAACTGAATAGCTTGAAATAGAAATGTTTTTGACAATTTAACTGTGTACTTATGCTAAACAAAATTGTTTGAAATCCAATTGTTTATTTGAATAAAAATGGATTTGGCATTAAATAATTTACAATGGTTGATATGCTATAAAAACCAAATAAACTAACAAACCAAATTATGAACTCGATTACTTAAAGTTTCATGTGGATCATATTGTCCTCTGAAGGAAACAGGAGACAAAGAGGTTAATCAACCGAATTACTTATGGGATATATAATGCCACAATCAGAAAGGAAGAAGTTGACCATGACAATGAAAAAATATACATTAGTGCCACTAAACTGAACTAGCAAATAGATGGTTTGACTCTAATCTCAGCTTTACTAACAGAAAATACGCTAACAGCATCACATTATTTAAACATATAGGACAGATAAAAGATGAAACAGGTAAATCTTCAATGATGAAATGGAAAATCGTGAAAAAAAAAAACAAGTGTATAAAGAAGATTATAATAATTGCAGACTATATCTTGGAAAAAAAGTTATGTATCATGAAATACGCCGGAAATGATAAATTGCTAAACAGAAAAACAAAAACAAAAAGTGAATTGATCTATAAATATCTTCTCCTATCATTTAACACCTGATTAATTCCATAATTCATTTTCCTGCATTTGAACGAATTTGATTTCTCAAAGAAAGAGATGATTTTATTTCGTGTGAATGACACGTAAACAAACATATTGTCTCGTGACAAATTCCTCACAGCATAAATACGCTTGATTACGCTCTTATTCTTAGATTTCTGTGTGATGATTGTGTGATCCACATGACACTTCAGAATTGAAGAGTTTATTATTTGTACACAAACACACACACACACACACACACACATATATATATATATATATATATATATATATATGTGTGTGTGTGTGTGTGTGTGTGTGTGTGTGTGTGTGTGTGCGTTGATTAGAAGAAATCGCCATTGATAATGATATCTACTTCGTCATATGCTCCCCCACACACTTATATCTTGATGAATTTTCAAAAATCAAGCCTCCGGAATTAACATGCCCAATGCATAGATTTGGTAGAGATCATAAAGTGTGAGAAATAAAAGTGAGAACTGCAACGACAAGCAGAGGATTAAGAAAATAGCGAGAAAATTAAAATGAATGTTGAGTTATGACTTGTAAAGAATAAGTAAGTTATGATAAATACACTTAGATTAATGGAAGATTCTGATAAGCTAAGGAATGATGAATTTGTTTGTTTGATTGGTTGGTTAGGTTTTATGGCATATCAATCTTTGTAGGTTATTTAATGCCAATTCTATTTTTATACAAATAAACGGTTCTATTTCAGATAATTCCGTTTAGTATAAGTACACAGTTTAATTGTCAATGACGTTTCTATTTAAAGCTATTCAGTTGAATCAAATAGTTCTTATTCAAAGAATTCGATTTAGTATAAGTATAGTTTTTGTTTACTCACAGTTAAATGTAAAAAATTTTCTATATCAAACAATTCAGTTTAGCGTAAGTACAGTTTCAGTATCAAAAACAGTTCTATTTCAAATAATCCAGTTTAGCATACAAAAATAATTCCATTTCAAACAATTCAGTTGAGCATAAGTACGTGGTTTAGATCTATTTGACCCATAGATAAGATAAGGTGCTACGACTTCGGGCCAGAGAGGACCTGGGAGCGATGGCAATGAAGGGATACTCCGCATTCCTCTAAGCTCCAGCGTTACTGGAACCTCACCTTCAGATTGTTTAGTGCCACATCCAGGACACTTATTAGGAGGTGGAGTCTTACCTCTCTATTGAGAATCATTTGGTTTATTCAACAGCTCCCCGGCCGACTGGGTAAAGAATGATAAAATCAGAATAAAAGGCAAAGTGATCTGCTAATCGATAATTGTCTGAAGATTGTAGCAACTCTGCATGAGACAACTTTAAAAAGAAAAAGGTTTCTAATCTTTTGGATTTTAATTCGGGCTCTGTATTTGAAGCAGCGTCTCATCTACTGAAAATGACATCAATATGCGACTACCGAAGGGGTTGACTGCTATCGATAGGTTAATGATCATATGGTAGTCAAGCTTATCTGATAAAATAAAAAGCATTTTTTCCAAACAGCGGTCGTGTCAAGTCTACTATATGGATGCACCACATGGACGCTGACTAAGCATATCAAGAAAATGTTAGGAATTACACAAGAATGCTACCCCTTCATTGCCATCAGGTCCAGTCTGGACCTGATGGCAAATTCTGGAAGCAACATCCCACAAATTCTGGAAGCAACATCCCACAAAACATCAGCTGTACAGCCACCTACCCCCATCTCTAGAATCATCAAAATGAGATGGACAACACATGCAGGACATTGCAAAAGAAGTAAGGACGAACTCATAAGCGATATTCTCCAATGGATCCCTTCACACAGACGAGCAAGAACTGGATGACCAACTAGAACTTATCTACTTATCTGTATAGACACAAGATGTAGTCTAGAAGACCTGTCAGAAGTGATGGATGGTTGAGACAAATGGCGAGAGAGTCAGAAAAGTCTGTACTAGCAACATAACATAATGATGATGATGATTTGGTGTTGAGGGCTCTATTTTACGTGTTGTCATAAGTATCTGATGGTTATGCAGCATATTTTGGGAATTTCCTCTCTTTACTATCTTCCAAAATCACCACATTGGTTTTGACTATGAAATTGTAACAGGGAGAGTTGATCTGCTCAACTAATTTTGTAACCAGTTTCAACTACTGGCAAGTGTATAAAACATATCTGTACAGGTTTAGGAGGCTACATTTTACTTGACTTACTCTATCGATTCCTTTCTTCCGTTTAGCGTGACGTAAACGAAATCTCTTGGACGAGAGAGTAGATATGTAGGTAGGTAGCTGCAATGGTTTTAATATTCAGGTGTATAATAGCTAAGTAGAAATCCACAAATCTTCCCTTTTATTTATGGCATTTTCTCAACTCTAGATTGTATTTAGGATTATTTTCCCTATGTTTTAGTAAAGAAAATCCTCGTTATCCTTAAGAGACTTGTCTGGAATAATTATCTGCACGTATTTTCTCACAAAGTCTTTACATATACACATCCTTCTTTTCAAAAAGTCTGACGTATAATTTATAAATACAGCGGACGTCATATCTATTCCTATTCTGATTGACTCGTGGCTATTCTTTTAATTCCGTTTTAAACTTCTATGAATTTTGTTTACTTATGATATTTCATTTGGCTTCCCAGATTGTTGTTTATAAAAACAGTTCTTTTTTTACACAAATTACTTCAATGTTTTCAGATCTTCCGTATTGACATGTTTTCTTCATCTAATTTTTTTCACTTAACCTTAATATCATTTGTCATCAACCTAATGCGCCAATTCTTCTTCTTCTTCTTCTTCTTCTTCTTCTTCTTCTTCTTCTTCTTCTTCTTCTTCTTCTTCTTCTTCCCACTCATTTTGTCTTTCTTCTCAACATCCTTTTTTGCACATACTTTGAAATGTTTTTTTTAAACTGACGAATATTTCTTAATCTATATAACCACTTCACTCTATGATATCACTTTCTTCTTCTTCTTCTTCTTCTTCTTCTTCTTCTTCTTCTTCTTCTTCTTCTTCTTCTTCTTCTTCTTCTTCTTCTTCTTCTTTAATTACTGCTATAAATGTTGTTTATTTTACTTATAATTAAGACGGCATTTATGTGCGTGCATATGATATAAACTGCAAAGTAATGGCATCTGTGTTTAAATATGACGTGCTGATTGAAAATTAATGATTTCAATGTTTCAAACAGAGAACGTGGAAGAAAGGAGGCAATAATTTTTGTTTATACAATCTACTGTCTCTTCTTCCACATTCTATTTTCAATCAACTCTTTTACTCTTTATTGAAAAATGTCTTCGATGCAATTATTTCACACACACACACACACACACACACGCAGATATATATATATATATATATAGAGAGAGAGAGGGAGGGGGGAGGGAGAGAGAAAGAAAGAGAGAGATGAGCATATAACATTAGACAGATAGATATACATTATATATTTACCCAACAGGATGTAACACTAGGTCAGTTTTTAAGCAAAATTTAATAGGTTTGAATTCAGTGTTTTCCTTTCCCTAGAGCGTTGCTATACGAAGGACAAAGAGCCGAGTCTGCCCCACTAGTTACCTATACAGGAAGGGAGAATAGTTGAATTTATACCTTTCCCAAGAATATTAGCGCTATGTGAAATGCAAACAGCCACGTCCAGGCTTTGAAATCAGGTCGCTATATCCATTTCCTACGACATTAAACATTACATCACGAGCGCTTTCATATCAATAGATATATATTTGCATATAATCATAGATAGATAGATAGATATGCTTTTGTGTGAACTTAAGTCTGGTTACATAAAATACAGACTCTACAAACTCTTATGATTTTATCTGTTGACAGCAATGTAGCATTTGCTTCGCATGAGTTACTAACATTTCATAAAGAGTAATATGAACTTGAATTTCTCGTTTCATACCACAAATACCAATTTTAAATTGTTGGGAACTGTGCTCTCCTTTGGGGTCTGCACCTACACATTAACGCTCCTTAGAATCCTGTTGTCACGGCTGCTGTGAACGGGGCTGGAGACGGAGTGGCTGCGTGTGCCAAAGAATTTCAATCTGTGACACTCACCCATATCGTCTGAACAAGATACTTAATCTGCCGTATTGACTGGCTCTATCAAGGTCAACAATAAATGTATTTTTTTATTTTGTTATTTTGTTATTTTTAGTATTCGAGGACCTAAACTCTAAGGTAGATATCGGAGTGGTTACTCAAAGGGCACTCTTACTTCCTCCCTGATCCACCGGAATCGCAAGGCTGTGAGCAAACATTTTCGTATTAGAACCAGACACAGGAGTAACAGATTCTAATTTTTTCTTGGGTATTAGATAGAAAGATAATATAAGCCATTTCAGTCGAAATTCGAAATGCGTATGCTCAACTGATTTGTCAATTCGTCATATATATATATATATATATATATATATATATATATATAACCAGCCCATTGGTTAGAGTGTTTGCCAATGGTCCAGGAGACTGGGGTTCAATCCCAGACCAAGTCATACCAAAGGTTCAAAAATGGTACTTGATGCCGCCTTGCTTAAAACAGCATTATAAGGTAAGGATCAAGGGTAAGTGGAGAAATCCAGAGAAAGGAATATCGCCCTCCCCAACACCACGGTGTAGTAGCTATTGAAAAGGAAACCTTTGGGTCACCTTCAATACACACACACACACACACACACACACACACACACACATGTATATATATATATATATATATATATTTATCCAAGTGCCTAACTGTTCTGTCAAAGATACTAACTTCAAGACTGCTTACACGGCTGTTATTTTATAAATTGATGTTTAGGATCAGCAACAATTTTGGAATAAGCAAATTACTTAGGAATGATGTGTGTGGCTGAAGATTTTGTGACCCACATGAAACTTTTCTCAAAGTATTGGATAGATTCTGGTTTATGCATATTCCATTTGTCAGCATGATAAAATTAGCTCAATTCTCAGCAGATCATCTTTCCCACCCAGTCATACCTTGTCTTATATTTTTCCTGGGCAAGTTTGTTGCATTCACTTATGATGCGATTAACTGTTTCATCTATGCCATCATACAAGCAACATTTACAATTCATTAATTCTTTCAAAGTTATTTTGCTTTTATTTTTCACAATATAAAAAGTAAAATGAATAAAAAAATCTGACTTGTAGCGGATTATTTGAAATACAATTTTTTAACGGTATAATATTTCTTTTATGTCACTAATATAAGCATTAGATGGTTTAATTATTTTGACAACTATAGAAATTTTCGTAAAAAAGAAATATTTAAGGTGTAACGTAAACCCTTCTATCATTGACATGCCACGGATTTATTCGTCTATCTCCGTGAATTCTATTCCAAACCAAACGATGATATATTAACCCATAAGCTGAAAGTTTTCATCCTTAAGCTACAGATTTATTGATGTACCGACAAAAACTATCGATAAAATTAAACACTTGCAATAAATCTAACTCTTTTACTCGTTTAAAAAACAAAAGTTATAGTAAGGTTATTTTTTTCAAAAATTTAATTCCAGTAATCATTTCAATTTTTCTTTGTCCATCTTTTATTTTAAAGCTTTGTTTGGTTTGCAACACAGGTATCAGGTTACTTAAAATACATGTTGTTACTATGTGGCCACCCATCTAAGTATCGAACAAGTTTATCATAGCTTGATTTTTGGCATACATATAATTAATGTTGCGATTTTAAAGCTTTGCTTGATATGCCATACAGACCTCAGGTTGCTTAAAATACGTGTTGTTACGAGGTGGTCATCAATCAGAGTACTCAATATCATAGTTTAGTATCTAGCATACTGATAATTTCTGTTGCTATCTTAATACTTAGATTAGTCTACCCCACAAGCCACATGTTGCTAACAATATCTGCCGGTATTAGGTATAGTTAATTTAAACCAAATAATTGTGTATAAATAATCATTATGAGAGAGGAATACTTGATATTAGATATCATTTGCGCATAAATGATTATGATGATATAGAAATACTTGAAACTATATAACTTTGTAAAAAGATTAAATTATCTGTTTCAGATAATTAAGTATTTACAAAATGATAATGAAGATTCATTTTTGTACCGCATATAATTAAGGATCATAATTGTTAAACACTCTTTGGCATAGAATAACCCAACAGGGTTTGACATACCGTAAAACTAACCAACAAACCAACGAAGCTCAAGATTGTTGAGAGTCAAATGTAATTGACTTTGAGAGAAACAAGGCCCTCAATACACGATACAAGATAATGGCTAAAATTGTTTCTTATTGTCATTGTCAAACAATTTTACATCTCTTGAGAGAAAAAGTACAACTCCTGATACGAATAATAACTGTATTTTCTTGTGTTTGACTTTTAAGAAATTAAAGCATTAAATTAGATAATTAAATATAGTTTCTTTACGGAATACTTCTATAAACTATTGATGGACGAGACTGTTCTATATATATATATATATATATATATATATATATATATATATTTCTTCGAAGTGTGTAAAATTGCCCATACGAAAAAAGTCTGGAAACTTATTTAATGATCCTCGTATATATATATATATATATATATATATATATATATATATATATATATATATATATATATATACATATATATATATATATTTTAAATGAATTTCTTTTTTTTCCCTCGATATTGGATTATTTCATGATATTTGCTTCTGCGTGGCCCAGAAAAATTATATAATTAATTCAATTTAATTAACTTTGTTTAAGGAATATTACACAAAGTCAGAATCTTCTGCTATTAAAGAAAATATTTTGCATCTAATCTTTTATTAATTTATTTACTGTTAAATAAAAAAAAACCTAAGTCAACATCCTTAAAGTGTGCTGATTTCATAATTTTTGTAATGCGTCGTGTATCTTAAATCTATCAAATGACCGTTTAGATAATTTGACATTCATTGTAGAGTTTATACAAGATTGTCTCGGCTGTCAAAGAAAAACCTAAAGTAAGAAATTTATTGACCTCTATGAGGTCAATGACTATAATCTCTTCCAGAATGCCATCTGTTCTAGATGAACATCATAGATGCCTCAAAAGATTAACTGAAAATTTCTTGGTAAGAGCTTACAGTTAAAAATAAAAGTTTGAAGGCGATGGCATAATGGTGTAGGTTTTTTCACCAGTCAAGGTTCTGGATGACTGATTATCTGCAATGAAAATGTCACAGCCAGTTACACGGAAGAAATTCTTTAAAAAAAGCATCCTATTTCATTCATTCAACAGCTTCCTCATCACAATCTGGCAATATATCAACAGGATAATGTTTCTTTTCCTTCTACTAAATCAATCAAAATGTTTTTGCAAGATTAGTAAATTCAGACTTTGTTTTAACCTGGACAGTCTCCAGAATTCAAATCTATAAGGAATTTTTAGGTTACTATCCAGCGCAAGATGAAGCCAAGAACGTTCAGAAAGAAAGACACCTGATTAGCGCCAGTCCAGCAGTAACTGAACTAATTGAATACTTCTCGTTGTGGAATGATTAGCGAGCTATACTAACAGACCATTGCAAGTAAGTTCTATTTTCACTGAGCGCCTATACTTGTGCCAAACTATTGTAAGCTTTGTAAGTTATTTTAGGCACCTCATCGCAATAATAGTCTGGAAAATCAGTTTTTCCTGAGTTGTGTGTTCGATGCTCAATTGGTGCCCTAAACGCTCTATTATATGTCATGTCAAAGTTATACTTATTTTTGCAAGGGATTGCAACCAGAACACGTTGAATCTATTGGCTCTCACTAAATCACATGAGCTTAGCAGCGTCGAACCTTCTCAGTGACTAAATGGGTGACCGCTTAGTAACAGCTAGTATCTTTAATCACATAAAATCACCTATAAATATGAGCTTTCTTCGTACTTAAATGAGTTACCACTTAGTAATCACAGATACCAATAGTCACTTAAAGTTACCTTTAGTTTGTGTGGCACATCTCAACTCTATATTAGGTGTGCACTTATTTTTTAAACTGCTTTCTATTGATATGTTTGGTTTAGGAGTACTCAAACCAACCTGATATTTGTGTATTAAACGAATCAAAGCTTACAAATAAAAATAATTGTCTAGGTGGAAACCTTTTGGCCGATGAATCATTCTATTAGTATTATTATTGATGGAATCAAAGGTTGTTAAAAAGTATTATTACATTTTGCATGTAGTAAACAAACTTTTTATGGAAGTGTTAGATATTCCATAACTTATTTTCTGATCATACTTCAGCCCAGTCAGCTCAGGCTGTAGAATACTCCAACTGCATCTCTGCGGAGGGATAAGACTTCTTTAACTAGTATCCTGGATGAGACACTAAACTATATTTGATTGTGAAGTTCCAGGTTTGGAGCTCTAGAGAATGTAGAGTACTCCTTCACTGCCATTACTCCCAGGTCCACTCCGATCCCAAGTCGTATAACTGTTAGGGTCCCATATATGATTCAAACAAAACTGTTGAATTATTTACTTTACTTGAAACCACATAATTATATGGAAACAAATGGAATAATGGAAAGCATTTAACTATATGAAAACAAATGAGCCCTGGTTCGTTTAAACTTTGTTTTCTACAAATTATTTGTTTTAGCAAGGAGACAGGTACTCTCTGGAATATGGGCCGTTAATTTTCAGAGACCACTCGTTATGGATGCAGATGCGTGATCTCGCTCGAAAAAATATTCTAATCAGGATATCATCACCCGACCGGGGGAGCTTAGATTATCCTAACTGTATTCCCTGCAGAGGGGTAAAAGCTTCCTCAATAGGGTGTGCCTCATCTGATGGTAAGGTTCCATTTCCAGAGATCTAGGAAGTGTGGAGTACATCTTCATAGCCATTACTCCCAGGTCCACTCTGACCTGGAGTAATAGTACCTGTTCGTGTCCAATCTATGGTTCAAATAGATCTGTCTGAATATTATTCGTATTCGTTAGGACCGTGTGCAAAAAATTCTCTTACGAAACAACTACACAAAAAAAATGTAAGCGTTCATGGTGTAATGATTATCTTTGTTTGAAATAGACCACGTGACCCATGTTCGAATCTTGGATGAGGCTGTTACATTTCACATAGCGCTAATACCTTTGCTAAAGGTATAAACCGAATTATCCTACCTCCAAATATGGGCAAATAGTAAGGTAGACGAGGCTTTTTAACCAAGGTATAGCAACCAATCAAAGAGAATGAACACTGAATTCAAACCTGCTAAACTCAGCTTGAATTTGATCTTAAGCCGCATCTTGTTAGTGCAAGGTTGGGTAAACATATGCACACAAAAAATGTGCATGTATTTGAAAAATCAATCAATCCGGATCTGACGGGTTAACATTCCAAAAAAGAACTTTCAGAATAACACAACAAAGGAACAAATGAAATAATTTACTAACTACTACAATATCATGTTTCAACGACATTGTTTTACATCTTTTACCGGTCACTCTTAA
>OY757912.1:55727013-55876347 GCA_963585895.1 Sepioteuthis lessoniana
TATATATATATATATATATACGATGATCATTAAATAAGTT
Organism: Sepioteuthis lessoniana; assembly: GCA_963585895.1. Classification (NCBI taxonomy): domain Eukaryota; kingdom Metazoa; phylum Mollusca; class Cephalopoda; order Myopsida; family Loliginidae; genus Sepioteuthis; species Sepioteuthis lessoniana. The sequence goes on from OY757912.1 coordinate 55,727,054, forward strand.
TCCAGACTTTTTTTTCGTTTGGGCACTTTTATTGATAGTACACACATTCAAATCTAGTCCCTTTCGAAGTAATCTCCTCCGCCTGCAATGCACTTGTTTTACCGTTCCAACAACTTCTGGAAGGCCTCATGGAAGTCTTCTTTCATCTCCTCAATTGTCTCATAACGACAGCCTCTGAGCTTAGGGAATAAGCAAAAGTCACAGGGAGCAAGGTCTGGACTATAGGGAGGGTAAGGAACTGTCTTGATGCCCATCTTGGTTAAATAGTCTGTGATAAGGATAGAGTTGTGGACCAGTGCATTGTCCTGGTGGGAATGCCACTGACCCGATTTGAAGAGCGCTGGCCTCTTCCGACGGAATCTCTTCCTGAACTTCCTTAAAACCTCAACATAGTAACCCTAACCCTAACCTTAACCCTTTGGCCAATCAACTCTGGTGTTCTGACCTCTTTACTCCTCCCACACCTCTCATCATCCCTCACAGACTCCCTGCCTTCCTTGAATCTCTTATGCCACTCAAAAACTGATGCGCAATTCATGCAAGATGCTCCAAAAGCAGTCTGAAGCATTCCATATGTTTCTGTGGCATTTTTTCCAAGTTTAAAACAGAATTTTATTGCATATCGTTCTTCTAAATTGTCCTAACGTCCAGATTGCATTTTTGAAATTCACCAGCTGTGACAATCAGGCTTTAGTAGGGTGTATTCCAATTGCTGCTGTAGCTGTTCATTCAAACATGAAATCATAAAGATTGGTCAGTTATCTCATGATGTATGGCAATAACATACTGAATTTTCAAGAGTCTACGACAATTTTAAATGCCTGTATAAAAAAGGCTTGAAACTTATTGAACGCACCACGTATATATATATATATATATATATATAACTGGTTGATTCACTGATCGGTTGATATCAGCCCCGTCTGCTGGAACTGTCGAATACAATGATCGAACCTTTGCAAAAGAGTAAGACCCCACCAATGAATGCCATCGATCTATATGATGGCGAGGCTTTGAGATTTGGGGAATGTGGAATACCCTTTCATTGCCATTGCTCCTAGGTCCACACTGATTCAGAATGGTAGCACTTGATAGGCTCGTATCAATGGTTCAATTAGAACTGATTAACTTCTTAAGCCGTGTGCAAATAAATGACTTATGCTAACTTGACAAGTTAGAATTAGAACTATTTGATTATTCAACTGTGTGTAAATAAATGAGTGATGCTTAATTGAATTCTTTGTGATACATAGCAATACTTGTAACCATTCAACTGTGTGCAAATAAAGTGAATAATTACCGTCAAATAACAGTATTAGCAACCACTTCACTATGATTAATATTGAATATAATTATTAGTGTTGGATAGCAATAATTGAACGATTTAACTGTATAGACACAGTAGAAATACTGGTATAAAAACAAATTAGCTCTAACTCATTTAAAAATAAAATTCCCAATAAAGTATTCACTTACAAATAATATGTATATCCACTTAAATGTGTGCAAAAAATGACATAACATGTAACATTAATTCTGTTACACGGCAATTCTTAAAACCATTTAACTTGCACAAAAATGAGACCAGGCTTCTTTAAAAATGTATCTACAAAATTCGTTTATGAATCATATAATATTTAATATATATGTAAAAAGAGGATTTGGCTTTAAATAACCAAGAATAGTTGAAATGCCATAAAACCCAACAAAACCAATCCAAACCAAATTGTTTGATTTTATGGCATGTCAACCCGACTGGAGTTATCTTATGCCAAGATGTTTTTTAGACTTATATTTACGTGTTTTTTTTTTTTATTGTTGCTTCAACCAAGTTTTTTGGACAGATATCAAGTGTACAGTATCTAATATAAATAATCCTATTTACAAGAGTGTACATACACACACACACACACATGTAAAAGAAAAGCGTATTATATATAAGAGTCATTCAATAAATAAGTCCATTTTTTTAAGATCAAGATAATTTTATTTTCAGAATTCTTTTACATAAATATGAATTCTGCATTGTTTAGAATAGATTTATAGCAAAAATTATTTTAATCTAGCGAAAGTATTTGTTTGCAGGCCATTCAGAATGGCTGCAAATCCAAAAGAGTGTTTATGGCTGGATCATCATTAAGTCTTTTATCAAAATGTCGGTGACTGAAGTGTAAACCACGCGAAATTTACAAAGGAATGTGTGATGTTTTCGGAAAATAATGTTTCAGGAAAAAAAAGACAATGTTTACAGATGGGCTAAACACGGATTTCCTGCTACAAGTCTGAGTCAAAAAGACAATCCATCGAGTGAAAACACATCAAATCTCTGGTCTAAAAAAAGTTCCCGGCGCACAGGTCAGTAAAGAAAGTCATGCTGACAGTCTTCTAAGACATGAAAGAACTCACCACTAATGATTTTCTGGAAAAGGTTGCAAATATATATATATATATATATATATATATATATCTGTCGGGAGAATTTCGTGAGGCTAATGTGCTGAACTGTGGCTTGAATCGGGTTCGGGCTCCAAATGCGCTATTACATTCACTTTCGGATTAATACCCTTGGGGAAAAGTATGTACCCCTTATCTCCCCAGCTATGTGTTAATTAGTATCACTGCTGTTCTTCTCCAAGCGTGGCTTTGACTATGAATAACCCATCAAGGTTGATATACTATTAAACAAATAAATCAAAACCTGAGGGTTCAACAGTTTATTTAAAGATGTGAAACGTTGGAAAACCTAAACAAGTTTTTTTTTTCATAGTGAAGATGGTTTGTGAAGGACTTGCAACACTTTTTGAATAAGATAATTCTTGTGAAATGGTGCATAAATGTGCCGCAGATTTTTCGAATCACACTCTTCAATTATTGAATTAAGTTTTCTCTTCTCCTAGATTGGTCGCCTAACCGAAACTTAAAAATACAGTCTGCCGTATTATTTTATTCATAGCTCGAGTGAGAAGAGATTCGTGCCTATGCAATTGGCTTTAAAGTAATTGTTTAGTATTAACTGTTAGCTTCATTCTTTTGTCTCTATACAAAGCAGCTGATTTTCCTGATGCATAACAAATTATCTTAGTCCAGTTAGCTGGGGTTGTAGAATAAGCCAACAGCATCTCTGCAGAAGAGTAAGACCCCCACCTCCAATAGTTATCCTAAGCTATTTGACGACGAGGCTCCAATCCTGTAGCTTTGTGGGATGAGTACTAATTTATCGCCATTACCCCCAGGACCACTCTGATCCCCAGTGGTAGTACCAAACAGGGTCACGTCTATAGGTCGAATAGAAATCTCTGACCACATAGCTGTATGCAAACTAATGACTGCTATTAAATTGAATTGTTGGCATTACATAGCAATACTTGAAACCATTTAACTGAGTGCAAACAGATTATTAATGTTGAATAGTATTATTAGCGTGCTTAAATTGAATTAATGGTATCACATGGCAATTTTTGGAACCATTAAATTGTGTACAAATAAAACTATTAGTGTTGAATACTTTAAATCGTTTAACTGTATGCGAAAATTGAATTATCAGTATTACAAAGCAATACTTGAAACCATTTGACAAAGGACAATTGAATGAATAGTACTGAATAGAATAATTAGTGTTGAATAGTAGTACTTGTAACTAATTCGCTGTGCGTAAAACAAATGATTGATATTAAATAGAATTATTAGTTTGATAGCAATAATTGAAACCATTTAACTTTGTAAAAACAATAGCAATCCTTAATTGTGTGCAAATTAGTTCTAAGTATACAAAAATAAAATTACCCACAAAGTATTAACTTACAAATCATATATGTATAAACATTTGACTGCGTGCAAACAAATGAGAAATGTTAATTTGTTACATAGAAATACTTGAAACAATTTAACTGTGTACAAAAGAATGATTAATACTAAATGGAACTGTTCGTGTTGAATAGAAATACTTGAAACCTTTTAACTATGTGCAAAAAATTAACTCTGGCTTGTTTAAAAATGTTATCAACAAAATATGTGTTTACAAATCATACGTTTGATATATATGTATAAAGAGGTTTTTAACAGGGGTTGATATGCCATTACACATAATCAAACAAACAAACAAACCTACTTATCTAAAACGGTATTTGATTTAGTAAACAATAATTTCTGAAGTCTTTACAGCAAGTAAATATATCAAAACTGTAAAATCTATGATACCCTATTTTGTAACATTACATACCAAAGCCAGAGTCTTTTCAATATCTTGTAAAGACAAGATTAAAGATGTCCATTATCTGACTTCGAATGGCACGACGGATTTCTTGAATTGGAATTTCGGTTCATCTAAGTTTAGTAAAAGAAAAATCACGACTGTTTTCTCGTATTTATATTCAGAAGTGGGAGAAAGTTATTTACACAAAGCAAGAAAACTCAGTTTTCTTGTTAGCCTGTCTAAAAAAATCTCCGACACAAATAAAACCTGAAAGATTTGATCATTTGTTTTCCTAATGAAAATTTAATCGTGTAAAGGTAGTCAAAATAAATGTCAGAAGGCTGTTTCTCTTGTACATTTCGCTCAAGGCGGTTTTGTCTTCAGCTTTCATAGCACATCAATAGTCAGTAAATGTTTCATATCGTCGCTCCTTTCTTCGAAAACTTCGTAATAAGAGCAAAAATAGATAAATAAACAGATAAGAACGAAAAAGAAATAATTTTCCGTTTCTAAAATAGTTTTCCAAAACTTTTTATCTTTTAAAATTTAGTAATGTAGATAAAGATATAGAGAAGAATGTACTAAATTAGATAGATAGATAGATAGATAGATAGATGTAATTTACTCAGATAATCCTATTTCGATGAAAGGTCAAAAGTATGGAGCATTCAAGGTGATAGATTTGAATGGAGAAAGAAATAAAGAGATTGACCTCGATATAAACATACAGATCTGTTCTGTATATATATAAAAAGCATCTGAATACATGTAGGACTTAATTGACCTTGGCTTTTTTTAGGCCACAGAGCCATATGACGCGGAGAGAACGATTGTGTTCCGTTTACTTCCAAGGTGGACTCAGCCTAGAATATCAACATCTAAAATTCCTCATTTTACTTTGGCTCAATCTGTAGTGTGACGGCAAATTGGCTAAAATCCCAAAACGGGACTTTATTTTTGCACGTGTGAAGACGGGGCAGGTTGGCACTTGATCCCTTATAGAATAAGTCCTCGTTCAAAGTCTTTCTCTCAGGCATATAAGAACTGGCATATTATGTGAGGGATTAATTTAGGGCTAGACTGACCACCGCTGGCAAGGGGTTCCAAATTTTACACTATCCACACACCCACCAGGTCGCTTTCCTTCCTCCCCCTAGACAATGGAAGATATGGACCTCTAGGTTGAGAAGTAATAATATTATGTTGTAGTAGTCGGCAACTCCGGTTTCCCGTGTGATATTTTAAAGGAATTAATAGGACAATTCTAAGCAAGATAACATAAGGCGAATAGAAGCTAAAAAGGAAGCATGAGATAACAAATTCGTAGAAGATACGGCAAAGAACAACTTCGACCACGTGGTAACATAAAAATATATGAATCCTTTACTATACAAAAAGATACACTTTCAAAGTATCAAATATATATAATGAATTGAACAGTCCATGGACATAAATGTCTTCCTTCTTTTCTTTTCTTTCGTTTCTTCAAATTGAGAGAGAGAGGAAGAGAGAGTGGTATATAAAATTTGGGTATAAAGGAGAAATAGCCCCAAAGTAACTTATCTTATTTTTCGACGGGGTTCCACTGGAGAATCTTTCTTCTTTTACGGGCTAATAGACTTTATGCTATTTTTAATACTGGCTTGAAGAACTCGGGTCCCTCGTGTCTCAGATATTCTTTTGTCTTCTACCCGGAATACTGGCTTTGGTTTGTCTGTCAGCTACGAACCCTGCCAAACAACTGACATTCTTATTTTCTATTTCCGCTGACGGGAAAAAGTCCCTACTTCCGTTTTAGGGTTCCAGCCAATCGTTTGCCTTCTCTTTTCCTCCCCTTCCGGTGTCCGGCGACCTGAGGTTACTAAGTACCAACATCTGTTGATATCCCCTCTGTGACCTACATTCTTTCTTAACGGTCCCTTTTTTTACGGGTTGCCACTGTTCATTCCAACGGGAGGATAGTATTAATCTTATTTCTATCGTCTCCGTGGGATATCACGTGACAGTATGAAATGTATAATTGCTTTTCTCCTCTTAAGTAGTTATTAAACAGTCAAATCAAAGAACTGGTCGTTTGGAAGACAGTGTTGCGCCAATATTCTAATCTATCGTCCTGCACTGAAAAATCAGCTCTGATAATCCTGACCTATATTTTTACTTGTGCCACGATCTCTTATTCAGTTAATCAACCAAGCCAAAGGATCTCAAACTCAAGAACTAAAAAATGGTCATTTGTTATATAATTAAGGCAATGAATTATTGTATTAATCATTTTTCGTTAATCTTATTTCATTATTTAGTTTAGTAAGGTTTTGAACTACTCGGTGTCTCTTAATTCAGGTGCCATAGTCAGACGGTACCCTTGCACGCCCGTGCGAAAAGTATATGACAATCATCAACTGTCATAATAAACTACCAGATAGGAAATGGGGTTGGACGCCCAATTGGAGTGAATTTAGTGAGTAGATGACGTCATGCCCGGAAGATACAGGCTTTTGAGGATTTTGAAAAAGACAAGAGTTGAGATTCGACCGTTGAAGCGAGCTGTTGGGTTTCGAATGGCAGAGATCTTAGACACCAGATGCGCCGTGCGTGGGAGGTGTATGCATAGTATGGTTAGCATGGGCTTTAATGAATTGCGTCTCTCTCCTCGAGTTGCCAAGGACTATTATTATTATCAGGGAGGTCATGAGTAGGAATCTACGATACCCTATGTCCTGGGTAAATGGCAAAAAAATGGAGATGATTGAAGTGGGGTCTGATTTCTACAAGTTATAATGCTTCTAAAATACAACTGATAGGCTATTTTTTCATCAAAATGAATCCACATTTAAGTTGGATATCTGAATTCATACAAAATGTGTGTGGAGGGTGCTACAATTTTCCATCTTTAATTTTCTATAATTCTATTTTCATTTTGGTGAATTTCCTTTTTCCCACAATCACTTTTGATAAGTTCAGTTTTTTTTTTTCGATCTTATTTTAAATTCATGGGTAAATTGTTAAAAAATGTTCTATATTGTTAGAATAGATAAATCATAAGCAAAATTCAAATTTTTATGATATTTAAATAAATAGAAGGTATAATTTCGGTTCATTTGACAATCTGCTTTCAAACAGTTTCAGTAAATTTCTATTTGTGTGAGCTTTCGCTCATCTCTGATACATTTTTTCCTTATCCATATGAGTTGATAAACGTACGCTTTCTCATGTTATGAGACAAAATAAATTTCCTCATGTTCTGTTGTGGGTTGCCTCTCAAGTATACTCTCTACGCCGATATGAACTGTCAAATCAACTCCTTCTCACCTATTGAAACAAAGTTTTTTCTCACGTTCTGTTGAGTGAGTTAATTTTGCATAATCTGTCACTCTTCTGCTATAATAGATCTTTGAAACAAGACAATGTAGATTCATAAAGAAAGCTTAAAATTTATATAATATATATACTTTTCGGGTTTTGATCTTTAAGTGAAAGTGACTAAAACTTTAAAGAATATTCTTTCTTTCTTTGGGGAGAAATATGCTCAAAGGCGAAGAACAAATTACAAAATTTTAGAAAAATATTAGTCGTGAAATTTGTTCTGCCGCTTGCCATAAAAAGTAATTTGTTGGTTGTATGCGGTCAATGGACTGCGTCATTGAGAACTCCTTAGGTAAAAGACAGTCCTTGTATTTATTGGCCGTGTTTTCACCTTTATTAGACCAACACATTTTGATCATTTGTCAGTCACATTTTTTCAATTTTCGGTGGCTTCTAGTGACACATTTTCCAAGAAAAAAGACAAAAGAAAATTATCTTAAAAACATTATTCTAAAACCTTAAAATCATTTTAAAATATTATGATGACCAGCGCAAATATGACTTCATTTCAGATCAAGAGGAACATACGAAGGAGTGTCCTCGTGGCGTACTGGTTAAAGCCCTGAACTGCGGAATCGTTGTAAGTTCGAACTCCAGTCGCGCTATTACGTTCAATTTCGAAAAAACATCCTAGGGTATGGTATGAACCTCCTTATCCTCCCAGCTATGGGATGAATAGTACCACTACTGTTCTTCTAGAAGAGTGGATTTAGGCATTGAATAACCAAACAAGGATGATATACCATTAAACGAACAAACAGAAAGATTCTTTGAATACAATCCATAAATTTCCTTCGTTTTTCGTGTTTATTTATTCATTGTTCTTTCTGTAATTATTATTCGTAATTCTTAGCCATTTAATAAAGTAGAATAAAAGACGCACAGTCAAACTTAGTCTCAAAATAGCAAGAAACTTCCGTATGAAATTCCCCAACAAATGGAAAATATGGTCCAGGAAAGAGACCGTAGTATAAATTTTGATTATTGTCGCACATGGCATACCATAAGAAATTCAACTATAGTTCCACACAGCACAATTAATTTAACAATAGTCACGTGCAACACAGCGCTCATAGTTTGACGATAGTTGCACACAGCATGGCACCAGGAATTCGACAATAATTGCCTTTTCTTTCTAATATTTTGTTCTTTTGGCTTTTATAATAGTTTAAAACAAAAACTTTCTTTCTTTTTCTTCAATAATACCAACAACAAGAACAATGATTAACTTTTGCAGACCTTTTTTTTACCCAATCTCTTCTTTTCTTACAATTTTTAAACTTTGTAAGTCTTCTGCGATTTTTATTTCTTATTTTCAAGCAATTCACTTTGCGTCTTACTTTTATCATTCCCGACGGTGATTTTTAAACTTTTCTCTACATACGAAACAAAAGACAATCAAAAACATACCCCGTCCGACCTCTTAACCCATAAGATCTCGCTCTCTTTCTCTCTCCCTCTTTCACATTTCAAACAAGACCTCTACGAATTTCTCTCTCTCTCTCTCTCTCTCTCTCTCTCTCTCTCTCTCTCTCTCTCTCTTTCACATTTCAAACAAGACCTCTACCAATTTCTCTCTCTTTCTCTCTCTCTCTCTCTCTCTGTCGCTCTCTGGCACTCAAGAACAAATACATCTTGCCGTAGTCTTACATAGAATTGAGCGCATAAACTTCAAACCTCCATTTAAAAATAAACGTTCTACCATCGCCACAAAAACAAACTCAAAAACAAAAACCTTCACCCAGACACCCAGACTATCAAATAACGTACACCAAACATAAGGTACTTACTTACATAGTGGGAAAGTCATGCAAGGAAACATGTTGAATAGTAATTTACAAAGCTTTTGCTTAGATGTGGTGCAAGGCCGTTGAGACTCGAACTCATTCGTGTAGATTTGCTAGTCTAGCTTGCAAACCATTAAACTGCTCGGAAACATGTCGTATATCCTCGTATAAGAGTCGGTCTCATATAAAATAGAAGCTGCCTTTTTTTTTTACCAAATGTAATCCGTTTCCTTTTTAGTCCAAACGATTTCACAAGAACAACCCTAAATCAAAGAGATGAGTGGGGATAAGGATGAAATACCATGTGGGTGATTGTATTGTCTCAAGAATGACAGATCAACATAGAGAAAATATTTTCCGGTACTTAACACTTTCAAAACCGGGTGAGACAATTGGGGTGCGCAATTATAGTCGAATTGCTAATGCCGTGCCGGGTGCAACGAAAATTGAATTCCTATCACCGTGAAGAAGAAGAAGAAGAAGAAGAAGAAGAAGAAGAAGAAGAAGAAGAAGAAGAAGAAGAAGAAGAAGAAGAAGAAGAAGAAGAAGAAGATTTACTAAACTTAGTCTTGTTCAGAGGTTGCAGGTTGCTTACAGGACCTGTCGCTTGTAAGTGATCACCCACTTGGTGGACAACTGGTTAAGGTCTATGCATATTCGGATGCCTTTTTATACAAAAACAGACCTGTCTGTTCATATATATCCATGTCAATTAGTTTATCTTTTTCCATTCATATCTATCTCATTGCTTACTCGAGACTTTTGATGTCGAGCCGAAATTGACTCAACTTAGCTAATGACATCTGTCTATCTATCTATCTATCAAATTTTGTACATTTTTCTCTAATTTATATTTATCTGGATTACAAAATTTTAAAAGATTAAATGTTTTACAAAACTATTTTAGAAAAGGAAAATTATATCTTTTCTTTTTTCTGCTCTTATTACCAAGTTTTCGAAGAAAAGAACGACGATATGAAACATTTACTGACTATTGATGTGCTATGAAAGTCAAAGACAAAACCGCCTTAAGCGAAACGTACAAGAGAAACAGCCTTCAGACATTTATTTTGACTACCTTTACTCGATTGAATTTTCAATTGGGAAAAAAATTATCAAATCATTCAGGTTTTATTTGTGTCGAAGATTTTTTTGAACAAGTTAACAAGAAAACTGAATTTTCTTGCTTTGTGTAAATAACTTTCTCTCACTTTTGAATCTAATAAATACAAGAAAACAGTCGTGATTTTTCTTTTACTAAACTTAATCTAACACAATTGCATAGACTCAACATATCTTGAGATCGTTGTATTAAGAGTTGTTTGATCGTTTAGTCTGAAAGAAGAAAATTCTTAAAGAAAGAAGGCTAAAACACAGACTAAAAATGTTTGAGAAGAAGAAGAAGAAGAAGAAAAAGAAGAACAACAACAACAACAACAACAATGCAGAAGATGAAAGACAGGAGCTCGGGATAGGCCAGGAGGAAGAAGATGAGGAACGGTTATGAGAAGAACGATATTTGAAGAAAGTACTGATAAAAAAAACCTAAAAAAAGAAAAAAAGAGAGGTGGAGGTTGTGAGAAGAAAGAAGAAGAACGATGCTCAAAGAAAGAAAAAAAGATGAAAATATTTGAGAAGTCAAAAGGATCAAAACAATAAAACGAAGAAGAGAGTGAGAAGAGGAAGAGTGTCCTTCTAGTAATAAGAAAGCAAAGAAGTAACTTAAGAGGATGAACACAGTAAATCAACACAAAAAGAAATGCAATAAATGGCACAAAGATGATGCACTTGGAATTGTGCAAGAAACTGAAATCTCACCAAAATAACAAACGGTGTGTGTACAAACCAGAACCTGTCCTTCAAATGAGACGTATAAAATTCTCTGGGATATTGAGATACAAGCTGGTCAAACAATTCCGATCAGAACATCAAACAGCAATAATCAAGGGAAAAAGAACTTGTCAAGTGGATTTTTCCCTTCCAGTAGGCGAAAATAAGACAAATACCTGGACCTTGTGGTGAAAAAGCGATGGAAGATATTGACAGAGATAGCAATTGCAATTGGCACCCTTTGAATAGCCTCTTAGAATATGGAAAAGATACACGATGAACTGAAGATTAAAGAAAGAATCGAAAGCAATTAGACTACACAGCTAAAATCAGCTAAATAAGTAAAAGAATCCTAGAGATCTGAGGAGACTTGCTGTCACTGAGACTGCAACGAAAATCTATCTCTTAGAGCTATTGTGAAGAAGAAGAAGAAGAAGAAGAAGAAGAAGAAGAACAACAACAACAACAACAACAACAACAACAACAACAACAACAACAAATAGAAGAAGAAAACAATTTGTAATACTAACTGAGAAGCAAGACTATCTTTTCAGGAGGCAATTTGAATATTGGATAAAAGAATTCTCTTCCTTTCCACTGATTTTTGAATGCCGCGGATTCTTTGGCGATTCCAGACATTAATGTTAATCACTGGTTTCAGGAGAATTGTGGGCTTCAGGGCTAAGTCGGTAATCTTACTTGAATTTCACAGAATTATTTGTCTTTTATAGCAGAATCGATTTATCAATGATTTTTCACTCCTGCTTTTTCTTCCCTTTTGATTTTTTTTTTACTCAACGCTTTTTCTCAGGTGTATAACAATTTTCTTTGATAAAAGCTCTGAAAAGATCTGATTTTCTTTAAAGACATATCAGCCACTCTAAGTAGGTCATTTTACACATTGTTGTGCTTTTTTAAAAATATTTTTTCGAATGCTAAAATATTCTACAGTTTATTATGACAAAAATTTTGTCTTTTTTTTTTTGTTGTTATTGTTTTTAATCACAGCATTCCGATTGAAAAGTTGATTGGTTAGCTGGTTGGCTGGTTGGTTGGCTGGTTGCTTGGTTAGTTTTATATCATGTTTTATTCTTGCTAGGTTATTTAATGCCGAAGTCAGGTTAATAAATATGGCCTCCAAGTATATACGGTGCAAAAATATATATTCATTATCATTTTGCACAAGTAAAGTTCACAATTATTTTAAAACTTATAACGCACTTCTTACTTATTATCAATATTAATGTTTTTATAGCCAACGTATTAAAATTTAAAATATTTTTATAGCCATCGTTTAAAACAGGTGAATACGTCATACTTTTAATTTTAATGTTTTAGGATTCAATGAGTTAATGTAGTTCGTAATCATTTTAAACATGATCTCAAACTGATGTCTATGATCCATTAATACGACCCTAATAGGTACTCTTGTTTCGAGTGAGAATGAACTGGGAGTACTCACAATGCAGAGATAAGTCTATACTCTCAAGCACTTCATAACAAGAGCCTCACCGCCGAATGCTATTTTGTTGGATACACAGGACTCGTAAACGAATAAGAATAATGAATGAAGAGTGGGAGACTAGTGAAACTGGGAATATATATATTTATCAAACTCCTCCGTCACAGACGGGATGCAACACAGGGTCGTTTTAAAGCGGGGTTCAGCTGGTTTGAATTCAAAATTTAATTTGTCTCAAATCGATAACTGTACTAAGGCTAAAGAGCCTAGTTAGCCCGTCTATTTGTCTCTAGCTCATCACGAAAAGAAATGGATTCATGCCTTTTCTAAGAAAATCATTCAAAGTGAAACGAAAACAGCCTCGTCCAGTATTTGAACTTGGCCCAATGAGTCAATACTCATACGGCAATTACCGTGATTCCAGCGCGCATACAAAAAAAGGATAAAAACGTATGCTTCGATATAGGATGACAAAAATCAATGTGGTACTTATTAATCATTGACTTAAAAATGTCCTGATCCCATGCTGTTTGAAAACATTCATAGGTAAATTGTTGTTCCATATTTCCGTTGTTCATGGAAAGAAGTTCTTTGTGTGGAACTTACGTCGAATTGGTTGGTTGGTTGGTTGGTTGTTTTGTTTTACGGTGTATCAACCCTTGTCGGGTAATTTAACGCCGAATTAAATTTCAAACAATTTAGTTTCGTATAAGTATAGTTTTTTCTACAAACAGTTAAATGTCAAAACAGTTCTATTTCAAACAGTTCAGTTTAGTATAAGTACACAGTTTAGTTCAATTCGACCCATAGATAGGCCCCCATCAGGTGCTACTACTCCGAGGCAGAGTGGATCTGGTAGCGATAGCAATGAAGGGTACTCTGCATTCCCCAAAGCTCCAGCATTAGTGGAGCCTCACGATCAGATTAATTAGTGTCATATATCAGGACACTCGTTGAGGGGTTCTGACCCCTCTGCAGAGATAAAGTCGGTGTATTCGACTGGGCAACTTACGTCGAGAGGATATCACTAAAATATGAGTGAGAGCAGTTACTGCCAGACTTTACAAAGCTTAATAATATCTAGACACATATTTGCGCAGTGATTTTCTTGGGTTCATCAGGCATTTTGCGTCTTTCGACAACAGACTCACTCACTTTAATGTTCCAACCGGGATTTATTACTTTTCAGCAGTAACAATCTGGCCCTCTTCATCAAAATCTAAAAGAAAACAGTAAAGCTATTACAGAAAAAAAGAACACTAGGTGGTTTTTGATTAAGAGATATTGTCGCTGCTGAAAAGTAATAAATCCAAGCTGGAGCATAAACATGAGTGAGTCTGTTGTTGAAAGAATCCTTCCCGTATTATCGGCTTAAAACTAAAAGTTTCATGTGGCAGCCAAAAAATTCTATCTGTCCTGTCTGATAATTGTCGCAATATTTCCCTATGTTGCATGAAACTTTTAGTTACCATCAAAGTACCGTGAGTAATCACTTTTTAGTTTGCTTATTGCTCTGCTTATGATTACTTGAGCAGACGATCCGATTCATATTATCAAAGCTTCCTTTTTTCATTTCTTATATATATATGTATATATAAACACATCAAAAGATTATGTATACCTCCAATGTATATATATATATATATATATATATATATATATATAAACAAATGAATAGCGAAATCATTGGTAAGGGGAAAACTATTTTAAAACAATAAAATAGCGAGGGATCTTTCGTCCGGTACTTGTCAGGCTTAGTCACTGAAAACAATAGTTAAAAACGGGGTGTAAACTGAATAATTTCTTTTTTTCCACCTTGTCCCTTCAATCCAATAATTCAGTTTACACGCCATTTTTACCTATTCTTTCCGGTGACTAAGCCTGACAAGTGCGGGACGAAAGGGCCCTTGTTGTTTTATTGTTTTAAAATAGTTTCCTCCTTACCAATGATTTCGCTATTCATTTGTTTATACAAATTTTCGTGTACCAAGAACATAATATATATATATATGTTGGAAGTATACATAATCTTTTGATGCGTTTGGGAAATGAACATAAGAATAAAGGTCTGATTTTTTTACTTTAATCCTTAAATTTTCTGATTCAAATAAGACGAATATTCAATATACACAGATGTTACCTTTGTGACGGAGACTGTCACACTTGTATTGGTCTCACCAATCATAAGCTACACTTTATATCAACCATGGTTAATTTTGGCAGAAGACTAACTGGTTAACTCCAACTGCTAATGAGGAGTAATCCAATGATAGATTATTTATGATTTCAATATATAATGTGCAGCTTAATTTTCTTCTTAAAAAAATCGTATAACTAACAAAAAAATGGACTCATTCTCAAGTCACGCAGAAAGTATCGGTTCCATACAAATTACTGAAGTTAAGTAAAGATGATCCTACACAACATTTAAATGGGTGACCACTTAGTAAGAGCTGCAGCTATAAACCGCATGCGGCAGATGAAGCAAAGCTTAATACATCACAGTAATATATTTCGGGTGAACTTAGTTTTTAAATGCTTCATATTCTCCTTTTCTTAAAAGTTTCAGTAGTGTAGATTTCGGAAATAAAAATGCCTAATAATATCCATTTTTATTTATATTGTTCTAATAGAAATGATAAAATTTTTCGTTCAATGGAAAATAATTCGTAAGAAAAAATTGTTACGGGTATGTTTAATTTTGTTTTAAAGATTCCTAAACATAAATATTGACTTTTCTATTGTAATGTATTTTCTATTCATGTTCAGTTTATTTATTAAACAGAATATAAAATCCTTATGGGCAATTTAATGCAGAAATTTGATCCATCTCTAAATGAGAGATTACAATCATATCAATATTTTCAATGTTCCATTGGATTTTTAAAAAAATTGTACTTTTATTTGTCTATAATCATTTGTTCCATATATTTGATATAAATAATTTACAGACGATGTATGGTTTCAAGTATTCTGATCAAATTTATACGTAATTATAAGGCTAGTTATAAGGTTAAGTTGTATGATTTGTTAGTAAATAGTTTATAGGTAACTTTATTGTTGTTGAAAGTATGGTCTTGTTTTATGGCATGTCAACCTTAGTGGATTATTTAATGCCAAACAGCTTAATGCCAAACACACACACACACACACACACCAATATATATATATATATATATATATATATACACGGTGTCTAAAATGAGATGCAACCCATTAATAAGATAATTCATATTGCGTCAAGACATCTTTCATCTGAGTTTTAAAAAGCAATCATATCACTTCAGAAAGGTTGAACCAGATGACCAGGGCAGAAATTGATTGACTTTATCCTCCAGTGAACATGAAAGACCAAGTTCTTGGGAACATCTTCAGAGGTACTTTTTCGAACTCCTTCCGATAGAATATCTCACCGCATCTACATGGTCAGGACATCTTGTAGTCAACTTCTTATCAAATCTGGGATTTTCTGCCTTCTTGTTGAGGTTGTTTACAAACCCCGTGGCTTGAAATTTGTGTACCCAACGATAAATTTGGCTTTTCTGGGGAGAATTGTTAAGTTAAACTTCCTGCGAAATTTTGCTTACACAGTTTTGAATGATTTTATCTCTTAATAAGTAGTGACACAAAATATTTTTTCTCTCTTGTCCAAGGCATTGTGATCGAGGATTAATAATTGTTATAGTATATTATTTTCAAATTTGAAACAAAAAGAACACAATATTATTAGTAGAGTTATTAGCGGTCATATGTGTCTTATGTATATTGAGGCACCATATATATATATATATATATATATATATATATATAATCTGTAAATACAATTTTTAAACGTGTAACTTGTAATCAGCATTATTTTTAAGTGAGCAGGATCTCATTTTTTGCACACAGTTAAATGATTTCAAGCATTACTTAATCACTTTGATAATTCTTTTTGCACACTTAAATGGTTTTAAGTTTTTGCTAACACTGATAATGGTAAATGATTCTGTTTAATATCAATCATTTATTTGCTTACAGTTAGATGGTTTCAAATATGGCAAATGATTAGATATTTCCATTTGACCCATACATAGGACAATAACATTCTGGGTCAGAGTGCTCCTGGAAGTAATGGCAATGAAGGAGTACTCCGCATTCCCCAAAACTCTAGAACTGGAGCCTCATCATCAGATGCAGTTTGGTGTCATATCCAGGACACGAGTAGGTGTAGTCGGTGTATTCTAAAGCTCCAGTTGACTGGGTGGATATGATTTAAAATAATATTCTATTTGATGATAATTTGTTTTCCCATATTCATATGATTTCATATAACTATTAACAACATTCCTTAATACACAATTGCAACTTCAGTCAACTATCATTAATACAAATAATTTCTATACAGCTAAGTGGGTTATGCATTGTACGGGTTCCTTTTACTCACTCTTGCCACCCGTCTCCATCAATCAACCCTCCAGCTATTTGTTAAATAGCACCACTACTGTCCTACAAGGATGGCTTTGGCATGAAAAATCTCCCAAAGTTTGATACACCATTAAACAAAAAATCAAAACAAACATCGCACTAAATAAGTCATCTTGATGGTATCCAGTGTTCGCTCAGAACTAATGATGTTTCCATGGGAAAGAGCACATAGGCGAATGTTGTTTATGAGTTCGTTTTTACTTCTTCAGCATTGTTTAGTTTGACTTGTCTAATGAGGATGCTTTACGAAATGGGAAGTAGGTGGCTGTACAACTACTCCTTTTTTAGGGGGTCTGCTTCCAGGATTTGTTCAATGCAGCACCCGGTACTCTTGTGTAGTTCCAATCTAACCTTTTCTCCAAACCTTCTGTCAGAGTCCAAGTGGTGCAACTATATAGAAGTACGGACACTGGTACAGCTTAGGAGAATTCACGTTTTATTTTATCAGAAAGATCAGATTTTCATAAGGTCGAAAACCAATCAATATTACTCCACGCTTTTCTTATGCATATATCGATATCACATTCAGTCGATGAGGTATTGCTACCGACGTATATGGAATTCTATTCTAATTTAAGAGGCTTGCCATTTAATGAGGGGGTGGCGGCGTCTTGATTAAAATTCGTGAACTCTGTTTTATTTAATTTCACGTAGAGACTAATGTATCTTTCTGCCTGATGCAGGCTAGTCTACAAAGTTTCGATTTGAGCTGGTGTATTTGCAAGAAGCATAGGATATCTCTGACAAAAATGTCCAGTTGTGAGGTAGGCAAAAATAATCAAACACTCTACTTTGACGAATTAATGCGCGAGATGAATTGATAAACGCTGCACTGCAATAGGCACAATTTTACTAAACATCAGGTTATGGTCGGCGTTCCTTCAGATATGTTTATGACGAATATCAAATACATAAAGCTCTGTTGTCTTAGTTTTTAATGCGCTGACTGGTCCTCCTGCAGACGGATAAAAACCCCAACAAAACAAAAAAAAACAATGCCCTTGGTATGACGTCCGATGGTGAGGCTCCAGTTCTAAAGGATATCGTGCAGTACCATTGCATAGCCTTTACTCCCAGGACAACTATGAACTGAAGTTATAGTATTTTTTAGGGTCTCGTCTATGGGTAAAAAAGAACTAGTATCCTGACTATAACACCAAACTGCATCTGATGGTGAGGCTCCATTCCTGAAGCTTTGGGAAATATGGAGTACCGCTTCATTGCTATTACCAGAGTGGTAGAACCTTTTATGGTCCCATCGGTGGGTCAAATAGATCTGTTTAGAAATTATTCGTGTTCGTGTTCGATAGGACCTTCTGCAACAAAAAAAAAAAAGAAATAAAAAAAGAACTCAAATGAATCAACAACACAAAAATTGTAAATATGAACGTACAATGAACCCAATTCCCTAACCTCTGAGCATAAAATATACCTAAACGCGTTGATATGGCGTTAAAATCAATCAAATACTTAAAACAATTTAGTTACTGAGATAGTTGAATATTGTCCACAGGCGTCGAACCTTGTAAAAATCGTCTATTCAAATGTTTATTTTCTCCGCACTGTCACCTTGGAATACATTGGAAGGCAACAATCTTTTCCTTTAAATTCTATATTTTGCCGTATAAGTGAAAGTCTAACCGAATTGATGGCTGGAATAGTTGCGTATTTGAGATTTGCCCTAAACACATTTCTAAGGAAAAAAAAAACACGAGCAACATAGAAAATTGACGCAACATAATCTTCTTCCCTTTTTGTTGGGCTCCATAAAATATCATATTGGTTATTGATTTTAACGGCATGTCAACTTGTCTCGAGTTATTTATGATCAGAAGTTAGAGAATTGTGTTTATACACGTTCATGTTCACATGTTTTTGTCTCTTAAAATTGTTTTTGCAGCTGGTACAATCGAATAAGAGAAATTTTTAAACAGATCTATTTGACCCATAGATGAGATTCTTAGATATATTACCACTCCAGGTCAGAAAGGACCGGAGAGTAATGGCAAAGAAGGCCTACCCCTACACTCCCCGTATCTTCAGAACTAGTGTCCCACCACTAGCTGTAGTTAAGTGTTGTACCCAGAATATCCCCGTTTTTTTTTTTTTATTGTGGGGGTCTTATCCTTCTGCAGAAGATACAACCAGTATATTCTAAATCCTGCTTAACTGATATTTAATCAGAGGTCATTGCATATATTCTAACACGATAAAGTCCTGGTTTTTCAATGCTAAGCTTTCTCCATCAAGCAGATTGGCATAACTTCCTCCTCGCCATAGATCCTTGTGCCAGACTAATTGGATATTTACGACGCCGAAACAACTCGTGAGAATATAGAATCGTCACTGAGGCAGAAATATATTTCCCATCCAAAAATATTTGCAGACGAAAAACAATCGAAGTCGGCAAGTTTTTCCTCTTGTCATATAATTGTTTTTGGCGCTGTTTAAATCGGGAAACAGCTATGAATTAAAGAAGGGAAGTTATTAATTTCATCCTACAACACTTTCATTATTATGTTCCTTGAAAGATTTTTAGAAGCACACACACACACACACAGAAGCACACACACACCCAGAGGCACGCACACACAAACACACACACATATACACACATAGGCACACAAACACGCACACGCAGAGGCACACACACACACACACACACACACACACACACACACACACACACTCATCTTTATGGGAGTTGGAGACGTGCATAGTTTGAGTTGCAAAGAACACTTTCAAGTTTATTTGTTTAACGGCACATCAACTTATTATGTGTTATTTAATGCAGAAATTTATTTCCTTTTTAAGTGTTTGATTACAATGATAACTATGTTTTCAATGAACCATTTCAATTTTATTATTACTACTACTAATTTGTCTATAATCATGTGTTTGCACAGTTATATATCAAGTATTTCTATCTAATAGTAATAATTCGTCCAATTATGTTTTCAGGTGACTGTTTTTATTTAGTAATAATAATAATCGTTATTGTATAGTTGTATGATTTCAAATATTCCTATCTAATACAAATAATTTACATACAATTATACGATTTCAAGTAACTATTTCTATTGGATACTAATATTCATTTGTTTGTAAAGTTTCACTTAACTGGTAATAATGATTCTAAGTAAACAATTATAACTTTAATTAATTATTCTTGATAGGGAGAATTTGAATACAATTAATATATTTATTATTAATGATTCTATCTAATTATAAACATTTTCTGACCACAGTTAGATGGTTTCATATATTCCTATCCAATAATAATTATTATTGGATAGGAATATATGAAACCAGCTATTATTATAATTGAGTGAGGCGTAATGGTTAAAGCCCTGGACTGCGGAAGTTTAGTAAGCGATTTCGAACTCTAGTCGTTAAATTACGTTCACTTTCAAACAAATACCCTTGGGAAAGGCATGATCCCCCTTATCCTCCCAGTTATGGGTTAAATAGTACTACTGTTGTCCTACAAGGATGACTTTGGCAGTGAATAACTTCAGAAGGTTGATTTGCCATTAAACAACAAACCAATACTAATAACCTTTCAACAGATATTGACGCTTAGATGAGACCCTACTACCACTCAGTGGACCTGGTAATAAAGAAGTATTTCACTCTACCCAAAGTTCTATAACTTGAACTTCATCACCAGAGGCAGTTTAGTGTTATATCCAAGACCCCCTTTTTGTGTGAGGGAGGTCTTCTCTCTCAGAAGGGTATGCAATCGGCCTATTCTAAGCCATGCAAACAAAGTTGGGAGAAGATGAACGAGAATTTGGAAAAAATATGAAAAGCTAAAAATAAACAGAAAAAAATCCCCCCATCCATCGATCCAGCACCAGTAATTTTTTTTTTAACGTTGCAAAAATAAAATTGAGAAACAAACGAAAACCCCGCAAAATTCCCAGAAACACACTAGAAAACTGATCAGTTTGGTTTAGTCTCCTTTGTTTAAAGGTATATCAACCTTCGTGAGTTATTTAATGCCAAATCCATCCTTCTAGAACAGCAGCGATGGTATTTAACCCATAGCTGGGAGGATAAGGGAGGTTTCATACCTTTCCCAAGAGTATTTGTCCGAAAGTGAACGTAAGAGCGCGACTGGAGTTCGAACTCGTTTACTACGATTCCATAGTCCAGCACTTTAACCATTACACGACGAGGACACCCAGAATTGCTCAACGAACTATTACTGCATGACAGATATCTTAGAATCGCATCATGGTTTTGATTACAGCTTTTCCCTGATTAGATCCTAAGTAAAAGTCTGACGAACTTCATTCACAAAATGTTTTCGTCAGGGAAGGAAAAAATAAAACGTAATTGCCAAAGCTCTGGAAGTAAGCGAGGCCAGAGTCAAGTCGCACTATTACGTTCATTTTCAGCCAAATACCATTGAAAAAGGTTAGGAGTCCCTTATCCCCCAAACAATGAGTTAAATAGTATCACTGCTGTTGTTCTATAAGGATGACTTTGGCATTAAATAACCCATTAAGTTTGATATGCAATTAAACAATGAAACCAAAGAAACCGAAAAAATCATCGGAAATGATATATTTTTGTTACTGAGATGATATTGAGATACGTGAGAAATGACCGGTGAGACACGAAAAAAATTAATAGGTGAGCAGATTTCTTGCAAAATACAATACAGAATTTCTAAACGTCTTGCTTTACGAGTTCGGCGAGCAGACTATGGATAATGAGTTCGTTTCTCACAAGGCTCCACACTTCTGACCATGTGCCAACCTAGACTCAGATTATTAAATCTCATCATATAAAATTTTGTGTTACTCACCCTTGGAAAAAAGAAGTAAGGGATTTGTATCAATTTCTTTGTTACTTAGCCCCAAGTTAGAGGGCTGATTTTTGTTGTTCACATATAAAATAAGAAAGAGCTTTGTTTTTATCTTTGTTAGTCTTCATTTAAGTTTTATTCTAAATTTAAATTTTTTTAAAAATTCACTCTCATTACTCGTATTTTGTATTAGAGAAAGCTCCTCAAAATTGTTTCAATGAAAATTTAGGGGATCACTACTTCGGTTTACAAAATTCCAGATAACGGAGGAAAAGGACATTAATTTTGCTTTTTCGTAAAAAAAAAAAACCTGGTACGCAGCAACATTTTGAAAAGCAAGGGTAATACAGTATGATAAAAGTCTCTTTAATCATAAAACAATATTTACTGATGTTTTATCATAAAAAAATGCACTCGTAGATAGAGTACATTTTTTTTTTATCTCTACTGCACAACATACTGATCGACTGTCGTAGCTTATTAATTCCAGGGAGATATAGAGTAAATATACGTGAAAAAGACATATTAGTAGTTTCTGGTTCGGTGGGATGCAAGACGTTTATCCGCCATATTTTACTGATCGGACTGGCTTCTAACTTTCGTCGGCGCCGACTGTTGGTCATCTTATCACATTGTCTGCTCACACAGAAACTATGGACGGGCAACGAGCCAAAAAGTCAAAGTCGCTGGAAGACAGATTAGCGGTCAGAAGTGGTCTACCGGCTTTGTGTGTAGAGGCAAATAGACAAAAAAAAAGGCCGAAATCCTTTTTTTTAACGTCTTCATTCCACTAATTTTATACTACAACACTTTTATTATTTTTTTCTGGAGCGTTTTTGAGCAGCATTCACACACACACACACACACACACACAGAGGGAAGATGCGATGTGTGTATTCCAAGGAAAAGCTTAAGGTTTATTTTGTTAACAGCACATCAATTGCTTATAAGTTATTGAATGTGAAAATTTGATTCATTTCTAAATGTTAGATTATTATCATAACTATTTTCCATTGCACATTTTAAAAATTGCATCTTTTTTCTATCATCATTCATTTTCACAGTTATATGATATTCAGTATTTCTATTTAATACTAATAATTAATGTACTATTATGTTTCAAGAGACTATTTCTCTTTATTAGTAATAACCATTTGTTTTCACATTTATATGGTTTCAAGTAACATATAATAATAATCCTTCAATTATCTGTTCATAATACAATTTGCCCACAGTTGAATTGTTTCAAGTATTTTTTATCCAAAATTGATATATAGATTTAATGATAATCATTTGCGTTCACATAATTATATGGATTTCCGTATTCTTATCGAATACTAGCAATTTTTAAACAGATATCTCTGTGAACATAGACCAATCGACAAAAACCTCCCAGATTCAATTTTTTAAACGTTTTCATACCTTTAATTTTCTACCTTCATTTTTCTTTAATCTCCTTTCGGCTCGGTATTTCTTTCTTTCTTTCTTTCTTACTTTCTTTCTTTCTTTACTACACTTTTTCTACAATATCTTTCACCATACCCTTTCTTCACCCCCCATCATCTGTCTTTTCTTCCTTTCTTCTTTCCATAATATTTTATTCTACAAAACTCAATTTAAATGATTTAATTTAGTTTTTCTTTGGAATGTTTTATGAAACAAGGACGTTCAGCCATTAAAGAAAAAAATTATTTACTGCTCAATGGAAGTAAATAATAGAAAAGAATGCGATAATGTGGAGAAAAGTTTTAAAAAAAAAACAAAGTAATCCAAAGTGAAGATTTTAATATGAAAGAAAGTCGACGTTATAAACCTTAATTAGGACTTAGAAAAGAAGTTATCGAATATCATTAGATCACTGATTGGTGATTTAACGACACTCGATAACATATTTTCTAAGCCCTGATGATGGTTTATTAAAACCGAAACGTTATTATGTCGACTTTCGTTCATATTAAAATCTTCATTTTGGATTACTTGGTTTTTTAATTTTTACTGCTCAATAAAAGAAAAACCAGGAGAACATCCTCTTAGTGTACTTATTCCATTATTTTTAAACAGGACAGTATTTTGAGAAAATTTTGCCGGTAGCTGAATTTTGAATCTTTTTGTTATTCTAAACTATTCCAATTTTAGAAGATAAAAGAAAATAATCATTCGAACTTGACATAGTGAACAGATTTGGTTCTTTCACAATAAGAATTGTACAGAGTACAAAGAAATGAATCAGAAAATATCCCCAATATAGAAATATCGTACAAAGTATTTTATGAAACCAGAATGTTCAGTCATTAAACAAAAACTATTTTGTGTCTTATATGTTATTAGTCTATTTACTGCTAACAAAATAAACTTAGCGGTTAGTAAGCATCAACAGCATCAAGGCGTGCAGACATCGTGGTTTCTTCTTTCTCTCTCTGTCTCTCTGTCTCTCACCATCAGCCATCACTCTTGGTAGGCCGTCTAGACAGTATCCAATGTCCGTACAGAACTGATGGTAATACTTCTCGGCTAGCACTGATATGTCTATATGTAGGCGTCCATAGGAGAATGTCACTTGTTAGTTCATTCTTGCTTCTCCAGCAATGCCCATCTCGTCTTGTTCGTCCTACTTGGATATTTTGGGAAATAGGTGGTGAGTAGTTGTACAAACGTTGTTTGATAGGTTTAGGGTTAGAATTCGTTTAAAACAGAAGGCAGCATCCTTATGTAGTTCCCATCTAGTTTTTTCTCCTGGCATTTTGTTTAACTGAATACACGCTAAGCGGGGTAATTCCTTTATTTTTGACAGGGAGAGTATAATGTACAGATGAGTACTGAAGTGATAAGCAATGACAATACCAAAGTTGCCCGGGGAATTATAATTTGCGAGATGGTAAGACAGAGACACAAAGAAACGGAAGTAATTGTGAGATAAACGAGTAAAAGAAAGAAATGTTGAACATTTATTTTTTAAAACTTTTGAGGAAATTTATCTTAAAATTAGAAAAAATGATGACGTATTTAACAAAATAATTATGAAATATTCCGAAAGTCAACAAATTATTATATTTTAATAAAATTTTCAATTCTTTTTCGTTAATAGCTGAAAATCATCTGAACAATGAATTCGAACTAATTACTCTTATTTATTGATTTATCTATTTACTAAGAAGCAAATAAAAAACTATAATAATTGAATTATAATCTTAGGAAATATTTTACAAAAATTATGATAGAAGCATATGTTTTTTATTGGATATACTTTTTTATTAATTTAATAACGTTTTCTTTATAAATTTATGTATCAAAATGAAAAAAATTCGAAAAAGGTGAATTTCCACACCGGATTATTATTAATATTTTATTCTTTACGGGTTTTTCACACCGTTTGTATGTGGTGGTTTTCTCATAGCCTTGTTCTATTTCTGAGTTGCTTCCCTTGGTCAGTTCCTCCTCTTGTCGGACTGTTTCTATTGTTCTTTTACTTCAATTGCTTTTCTTTTCACTTTTCTTGTTACAAGCATGGTACATTTTTCCATTTCAAATTCCATTCCAATATCTTGGCTGAAGATTCTAATTATTTGTCTTAGGGATTCTAATTCTTCTTCGTTCTCGGCAAAATTCTTAATATCATCCATCTACATGAGCAGGTTTATTTTTTCTGGAGCCTTCTTTGCACCTTGGAAGTATATAATTCAATGATATAATTGCTATAACAAATAATAGTAATGGCAATGAGTCTCCTTGGAAGCTGCCTCTTAAGATTTTTGCCTCTGCTCTGGTTTGTTCTCTAGCTGAAATTTTTACTCTCCAGCTTTCTGTAGCTCTCATAACGAAGCTTATAACTTTCTCTGTTATCTTAAACATTTTCTGACATTCTAGTAACCATGTTTGCAAAATGATATTGTACATATTTTTATAGTCTATATTTTTCTTCCTTGTATTTACCGTCTTTAGAATGTGTTGCTCTATGTATAATAGGTTATTTGCTTCCCTAATATCTTTGTGACTTTCTTTATGTTCTTCTGGAAATAGTCTGTGGCTTTCAGGCGATTATTATCATTATTATTGACAAGACGATGTAAAAAAGTAATTCTTGCCAGTTTTCTAAAATGCGTTTTTCATAAAACGTTATAAATGAAACTTGTTATTCGATTAGCGCTCAAAACAGGAGTTAACTGATACGCAAACCAAATAGATTTATGATTTGTTGGCCAAGAACAAGGGTCAAATTAGTCATAAGGTTGACATTTTTAAGAGTATTTGCGGAATTTGATGGTTTCTACGTGCTGTTTAACACCGGAGAAATCTTGTGTTGGATAAAAGATGTCGATTTTAATGGCCTGGTGTTCCTTCTTTTAGAATTTGTCCTTTCCTTTAGAAAGTCAATCAATTTTTTTTCTTTGATGGTTTTTATCAAAAAGGATGATATTATTTGGTAGATACCTATAATATTAACAAAATAAGTAATGAACGCATATGTTCGAACGTTACATTCAGTTGTCACTCGAATAAATGATAAACCATTCCGTTTTGATTGCTCGGGAAGAAATGTGTTTATATATATATATATATATATGTGTGTGTGCGTGTGTGTGTGTGTGTGTGAGTGTGTATGTTGTTATTTCTAATGAGTTTTTTTTTTTTTTTTTGCAAACAATCCTATCGAATACGAATGATTTTGAAACAGATCTATTGGATTCATAGATGGGGTCCTTACGGGTACTACCACCCTGAGTCAGTTTAGAACTGGGATTAATGGCAATAAAGAGGTACTCCATACTTTCCAGATCTTCAGAATTAGCCCCTTACACCATTAGAAGCTGTTTGGTGTCTTATTCGGGACATTATTTTTGGGTTGATGTTACCCATCTGCAGAGGATACAGTCAGAGTATTCTAAGTCACACCAATTGAGTGGTGCAGTAGAAAGGTCAAAGTTATTACCCCAGTGCTTAGAATGTTTATTTAGGAGCCGAGAAGTGTTGTTCGATGACTCATTTCGGCAAAGACACAATAACCCTCTTCAAAAATTATTTTCTTATTCTTTATAAAAATATTAGGTCTCCCTTGATAATAAATTATTTTATCTACAAAACCAATATTTTTTTTAAATTTTATTTTCTTTTTCTTTTTTTCAAAAGTTAAAACATTTTTGTCTTCTATATTTTTATTTATTTACTTGAATGTTTTTTTTACATATAACAGCCAAAATTGCCTACTTCTTCCGGGGAGTTTGACGATTGGTGTTAATTTCCCTCCTAAATTGTAATGTTAACTTTATTGTCACCTTGTCGATGACTTGTTTTTAACATATCAATGGTAAATGTTTCAACAAATTGATGAGGAAATAGCGTTTTATAACACCGGACGGAATTCCAACATTTTCTGGTGAACATCAAATTGGTTAACAAATTCTTTTAATTTTTCTGAATACATAAGAATTGGTCCACAGAGATATATAATACATAGAATTCTGTTACCACACACACACACACACACACTCGCGCGGGTGCAAGTACAAATACGCGTTAGCGAGCACACACAAATTCTCTTTCACACTCTTGCTTTCTCTCTCTCTCTCACACACACTCTCTCAGACACACACATACAGACATCTACGTCAGTAAAGTTGGTGGCCTTAGTCGATGATAATCTGAACTCTCCTTTTTCAATAGCTACTGCACCGAGGTGTAGGGAAAGGCGTTACTTCTTATAATGCTTAGTGTAAGCAAAGCAGCATCAAGTATCACTTTTTGAGTCTTTGGTATGACTCGGTCTGGGATTGAACCCTGGTCTCTCGAGCCACTGGCGAACAATGTACACACGTATAAAAAATGGTAATCAAGAATAATTTTTTTCTTTTTTGTATTTAAACGGGATGATCCAATATTTTAACAAGTTAATAAACACACGACACGTTACACCCCCACTCTCCTACATACTCGCACGTGCGTGTACATGTCTAGTGTAATATTTATTGCCATAGGCAATGGAATTTGCTATCCAGATTTAAATACTAGAAAAAGTTATTTGTATCTCACTTCGTGCTAATGCCCCTGGGAAAGGATGAATCCTTCAGTCTCCTCCCAGCTATGGGTAAATAGTAGGGCTGTGGGATTTCTCTTATTTTAGCGAGTCAAATACTCTAGAACGAATTCGAACGAGATTTACACCACTTTGTGCTGCATCATGCTCATAGCGGGAGCGAGGTTGCTGGGTTAATACATTCACATACATACATATGTGAGTGGTGGGGTAGTTGATTGGCTGGTTGATTAGCTTGTTAGTTGGTTTATGGACTGGTTGATGGGTTGATTCTACGGCATGTCAAAAGTTGTCCGATTATTTAATGCCAATACTATTTTTTCAAGCAATTATATTTATATTTCTAAATCATCATATGTTTGTGCACACTTGTATAGCTGTAAGTATTTCAAGCAATTATTAAGTTTTAAGTAGTATTATAATAATCCTTAAAACAATTATAGACTCAAGTAACTATTATTAGTCGACCTTAGTCGAGGGTAACCCGAAGGCTCCTTTTTCAATAGCTACTTCACCGAGGTGTAAGGGAGGGCACAACTCCGTTCCCTGGATTGCTCCACTTTACCCTTGATCCGTATATTATAATGCTGAGAGTTAAGCAAGGCTGCACCATGTACATTTTTTGAGTTTTTTGAATCACTCGGCCTGGGATTGAACCCGGGGTACAAATAATTAGTACACAGTTCAAATGCATAGCTTGACCACATATTTATAAACAAGAAGTTGATAAACAATGCCATGAACTTTGAGGCTTACTCCTCTTTTGAAGGAAAATCTTAGACCACTGAATTCTCGGACAGTTCGAAATCTCACTATTTCTGCCAGCACTTACTCAGAATATCCCACAAGTGATTAAAAATATTAATGTTTCTATTGAAGGATTTTTATTAGAAAAGCAGAGCTTATATCACTGAGACCACCAGGGGAAGATTTCAATATGAACTGGTGGAGACTTTAAAATTATATCATAAATGAGCTCCCATAAAAATGCTAACATTTTTAGTAAAACATCCTATATATATAAAATAAAAAATGATTTTTTTTCTTTTTTGTTGTTTTCTTGAATAAAGTGTTGTTTTTTTTATATGCTAATTTCTGTATAGGTGAGGGGTCTTTTTAATCAATAAAATGTATTTTATCCTAACTCACTTTGTCAATGCGATCCTGACGAGCCGTTTAGGTGAAACCTAGGTAGACTCGCTCTTGGCCATGTAAGAATTATTTTCATAATATTAGCTCTATCTCATGTATTGAGCACTTTATTACGTTTTAGCTTAGGTAATTCTATCGATGTTTTTTTTTTCCTTTTAATTAGACATACGTGCAGGTTGATTATTTTCAAGTAGCACTTGTATTTTTTGTCTTTTCTTTAAAAGTTTTTTTTCCAGATATCAGTTTGTAGGATTTGCAAATTGTACAATCTGTTTTTTTTTCACACCAACAGAATTATAGATTAGATATAAAGATTAATACACACACACACACACACACACACACACACACATATATATATATGCGTGTCACTCAATAAATAAATTTAATTTTGTACAGTTTATAGTTGCACCTTTTTCCAGAAAATCAATAGTGATGGGCTTTTCATGTTCCAGAAGACTGTCAGCATGACCTCCTTTAGTGTTTCCACTTCCTTTTTCGACCCAGTGGAAAACCTATTTGTATTTTTTACTAAAATTTGTTTCTCCGTACTCATCACACGTTCTTCAGAAACTTTTAATAGTTTGAAGACAAGTCTCCGTATAAGTCTTGAACACTTTGTTTGATTTGTCATCATTTTTAATAGCGGGAAAATAAACATTTTTGTTCGATTAGAATTTTTTGGCTTCAAACCAATTCCGAAAAACGCAGAATTTACATTTACGGAAAAAAATTCTGAAAAAAAATCAATTTTATTTTTTTCAAAATTTTCCCCCGATTCATTGAATGGCCCTTATGATAGAAATGTGTAGAGACTGTTTCTATCTGAAGAAGTTGGGGATGAAATAAAGTTAACAAAATATCCCACATCTAAATTTGAGTTAAGTGCTTGATTTATCCAACTTTCCACGCATTTCTGTCACATTGTCAGATTCACTACAAATCTATGTTTTCAACAAACAATGGCCCTTAAATATACATATATATATATATATATATATATATATAGAGAGAGAGAGAGAGAGAAAGAGAGGGAGGACATAAAAGGTGTGGGAGAGGACGAGCAAATTAGTTTGCGTGGCAACCGAGATGATGACATCGTGGAAAATAAATTCGACGGACCGATTTCAAATGAGTCACTTTACTCCCTCTTTTTGTTAGAATTTTGGTAGAAATACTAGGGTGAGTCAAAAATTTTGCAATATTTTGGAACGTGTAAGTTTCCAATGTGTATATAATGAAGCAGTTCAAATCGTGGTCGGTAATATCGCGGTAGTTGGTGCGCTGACGCGTTGTGCATTTCTTCACTCCGTGTTTGATTTGAAAACCACACAGATGAACGTGCAAAGGGAACGAGTTCAAACTAAGCAATAACGCCGCAAAAGCAACCAAAAAAAGTTCATCATAGTATTGTTGTGGCACGATGTGGGGTGCATTCGTTTCTGCTGGTGTGGGTGTGAGTGAATGCCAGTCAGAGGATCCCTTTCTACGTTTTGGCGCGAAATCCACAAAAAGGGCTTGCGCGCGGGATATCCTGTGAGACCGCAAGAAGATGAGGGAAGGAAGGTTCCAGGGCAGTCAACAGAAGAAAGCGGTCAACAGAAGAGAACGGTCAGCAGAAGTCAGGGGAAGGTGACGGTCAGAGAAAGGCGACTGCTAAGCGAGGAGTTGGGACCTGTGGACTCGGAAACCAGGTCAGCTAACACGAGATGATGAGTCAGTGCTCCCAGTGGCTGTGTAGGAATTTCGTTCCGATACACAAAAATGTGACAAACTTCTCTTTTCTTGCACTTGGAGCAAACACATGTCCGTGCTTGTTTGTTCTTCTTGTTTTTCACCCTCTCGGTTGTGTATGTTGTATCTTGTGTGTTTGTAAAGCAATGAGAAATACCCCTGGCCGGAGATGAGAGAAACCACTAGACGATCGGATGGCCATGAGCTGGTTTAGGAAGTTGAGATAGTGGGGACCGGCCAGCGGGTATATTTTCACATTGTAACCAGATAGTTCAAAAAGATTTCGCATGAGTTACATGAACCTCGACGATAAGGCAAAATCATGTTGGTCCATAGCCGTAGATTCCGAGGCCAGCATCGAAGTCATAGTGGAAAATCTGGTGAGTAGTAATCGGAGAGTACCAAGACAGCTTGGCATCTCACAGTCCAGAAAGGTTAGTCCTCTTCATGACCTCGGCAAAAGCCCCCGAAGCTGCTCAATGGTGCCTCATGTTACCAAAGTATTGTAAAACATTTGACTCACTGCAGTAAAGAGAAGGCGTTATTTTCGCAGTGTCTTTCGTATTGTGATGAATGAAAATTGATCATCTCAGAGCTTCAGACGATTCTAGAATGCAGAAAAAGTCTGATTGCAAAGCAACAAAGATGAAGATATTCATCTGAATTTTGATTAGAATGACAAATATACTCAATCACAGAAATTCAGGCAACAGAATTACTTGGTTCTCCTAGTCTTAAATTACAAAGGCAGACAGTGGAATTTCGACAACGTGTCTATTCAAATTCTTTCGCATCTTTTGGTTTTGTAGGAACGCTGACAAATAACTCAACGATCTGCAAGCCAGAAAGACAAGTGCGAAGCCAAAAAGCAGCTTTTTGACGATAACTGTCGGCCGTACGGGACGTAATAGAGACGTCGATCGTGGACGTAATGTTGGTAAAGAATGGTTGAATGGACAGCTTGTTTGTCCGAAGTGATTGTTGGAACGAGGAAGAGAAGATTGGGGTGGTTTATCGAGGAAGGAGGAGAAGAGGATGCAAAATGTGGTCAGCTGAAATCGAGCCAAAAACTGGCCAATAATTCTCACTAAATCAATTCCCGTTGAGCTAAAGGAGATGGACGACATATTAAATGAGAGAAAGCATCCACATACACACATCAACACTTCCCCAGCGTACTCACACTCATAGATAGATAGATAATCTTTTCCGAAGTTTATCTTAATTTTCTGACAATGGAGGAACTATAGAACAATCAGGGAGGAATGAATTCACTTTTCACTACTTATGAATAACTAACCAAGTTAAGTAACAATTACGTCACGGCGATGCGCTAATTAAAAATCACTCACACACTCTCTTTTCTCTCTGAATATATATATAAATATATATATATGTGTGTGTGTGTGTGTGTGTGTGTGTGTGTGTGTGTGTGTGTGTGTGTGTGTGTGTGTGTGTGTGAGCGAGCATGCGTGTTTGTGAACAAAAGTAATAAGACAAACAGGATTAATATTTCTTTATTATAACTTAATTTCAAATTACACACACACACACACACACACATATATATATATATATATATATATATATAAAGTTGAGGTTTAAAGGAAACTTATAGATTTAAGAGTATATAGACGCCATTAGGTTGCTAAATCTAGAGAAAGTGTTCGTATCAAAGTGATGACACCTGATCAAATTTATGTCGAGCTTCATACTCCTTGACTAATTTTCCTAATTCACGGCAAAAATTATATATATTTTATAAATTTTTTAAAAAAAGGAAAAAAGATTGGAAATAAGGAGGAAGAGATAAAGAGGACATATGGTTACTTTTTTTTCTGTTTCACTTTCCTTTTCTGCCTCTCCGTTCGTGAAATTTACAGTCATGGATAATATTTGATTTATTAACATTTACAAAGATATATGAGCAAAACATTGATTATTACATTTACTAAATGGGAATACTAAGTTTAAGCATCACTTTTCTCTTTGATACACATTTTGGTTGGCAACTGTAGTACTATATCAGCCGGTTTTTTAACATAGTTTTTTGACAAAAATGTGCCCCCGCCAGCAAAACAAGAATGTTTATAGTTGAAAAGTAATTTAGATACGAATATAGATTCAGACCTTGTTGATCAATTTGTCAATGTTGATATCGCGGCAAATCCTGTACAAAATTATGGATATACGAGGTGTGTTAAAAAGGAACGAGACTGAAGCTGTATTTACGAAGATAGAAATGAACAAAGAACCTAACGTACATTTTCTTCAATATAGTTTCCCCGAAAATATGTCGAAACACCACTAAAACTACTTTTTTGATATGGTAGGAAACTGTGGCGTTTTATTTATTGTATTCTCTCAAAGATTATCATAGAGATGAATTTTCATTTTCGGAAAAACGAAAAGTTACATTAAGATAATTCTGGAGGTTGCGCATTAGCACAATCCAGTGTTTCATCAAAAGTATTCAATTGAAAAAGATAGCATCTGAACTTGTGAAAAAGAGTTTTGCAGTGTTCCTTTTCTAATTTTTATTCTCAAAGACGATGTCACTACAACAGAAGAAGCAATAGGTTACCTCTCTCAGAGAAGGAATATTGCGAATCCTAATAATCCGACTGACGTGAGCCAATAAGAAGCTAAAAGGAAGAATGTTTTGTCAAATTAGTGAGCAGGATAAATTGTAGGAATGAATGATACAATAAAGTTTAAATGAAATAAAACAAATAATAAAATACGAAAATAAAATAAAATAAAGTAACCCATAATTCCACTCCTGCAAAAAGTTTATTTTTCAAAAAGAAGAGCTCAGATTCTTTCAGGGCGTGCCAGATCACGGGACACTCATTCATTTGCCGACCTCCCAAAACGAACAGTCTATACTTTAAAACTTTTATAAAATTATTAATGGATTTATTGGTAGGCAAGATATTTAATTGAGTTTTCACTAATCCAGAACCAATATTAGCATTAGTAAATCTGTGATATTCTAACTCAAAACAACATAGAAGGAAGACAAACTAACCTCACTTACACATATAAGAACATTTAGTATTTAAAATGTACAATATACATTTCAGTGAAATTCAAAGATAGAAATAACAAATGTGTCCCAACAAATAAAACTGCGTACAAGTTGCTTCACGTCTATTTTAAAGAAGTCTGATGGCAATGTAAAGGTCACAGTTGATTGAATGATTGATTTCAACGGCATGTTAACCTGTCTAGTCTTATTTTATGACCAGAGATTTGAGATTTATGTCCATCGTACATTCATATTTACATTTTTTGCGTAGTTGTTTCTTAAGAGTTGTTTTTTGCATAGTTGTTTGATTTTAATCATTCCTATCTAATACAAATAATTTGCAAACGTTTGTAGGGTTTTAAGTATTTCTACCTAATATTAATAATTATTTGGTTTCAAGTAATTATTTTTATTTGATAATTATCATTAGTTTGCGCATAGTAATATGGTTTCAAGTAACTGATAATGATAATCCTTTGTAAACGAATATAGCTTCAAGTAACTATTCTTAATACAATTAATTTATTGTTACATGGTATCAGGTATTCTTATTCAATACTTATAATTTTCAAACAGTTCAGTTTTATCCATAGCTCAGACTCTAACAGGCTCTACCACTCTGTTGTCGTGGTCGTAATGGTAATGAACAAACGGTACGTAGACGAAATACAAATGGTACATAGAAGGGATACAAAAATGGAAAAAGGCTTACTTAAGTAACAATGTTAAAAGTCTCCACAAAAGCTATTTTTAATCCACTATTTAAACTTGGCTGGTAACTCACTGAAGCCACACAATATTTTCACGTTTAGAGCAACTGGGTTGAGAGTTTAGGTCAGACTAACGGCTGACAAGTTCGAGTAAATTGAGATGGCGGGAAATGTTGCAGAAGGAAATTCAAATTTAGAAACAAATTTCCTATCATTAATGAATATTGATTTCTTAATGGTGAAAGCTGGGAAAAAGGCGCGATTGCCAGAGACAGGGAATGAAACAAGTGCCTTGTGCAAAGAAAAACTTTTGAAAAGACGAATAACAAAAGAAGGGTAAGGAAAATCGGCAAGCACAACAAAAAGCCCAAATAGAAATGATTTGCATAAAATAGCCAAGGGTGGAAGGGAACGTTACGACAAACATGCCCTCTATTCTTCTTTTTTAAAAAAAAACTCCTTAAATTCAAAGGAAGTCACATGCAAAATTTCATCAAAGTTGGCCCATTACCCAATTAATCTGTTGGAAAACTTTTTTTGAGTAATTTTCCTCCAAAATATTCTGTTCTCTTTGAGAGGGGATAAGAAAAGTCTTATTCGTCCAGGAAGCGAATAAAACTAACATCAACAGCAATAGTTGTCCTGAATGTTAGTTTTATTTCCTTTCTGCACGAATTAGACCTTTTTTATCAATTTCAAGCTAAAATGTTTCCGACACCTCTTGGGCCGAGGGGATCTTTGACGCTTCCATCTCCTGACCAACAACTACCTTAAAACATACCTTGAGGTAAAAGAAGTTTACCAGCCAAATTTCATTTAGAATATCCCATTAGCCTATGAATTCACAGATAACAAGAAAGGAAACGAAGTTATATAATAGCAATATAAAAATAATATACGAAAAAAAATTTTGTTCCAGAAAAATTAATTCAATTTCCTTTCTCAGAGAATGAATCCTGTTTTATTAGGTTTTTTTTTTTCAAAAATATCTCTGTGTATTTTAATTTTATTTGCTTTTCAGATAAATTAGATTTTCCAGATTAATTTTAAGCAAAAATATTTCCACCAGCTCCGGGAATGGGGTGTTTACTCCACCTTGCCCTGACATCTCCCTCCCCAGATGTCTGTCACACACTCCTTGAATTTAATGGGGTTCACACCAACTTCTATCCGGTAGTGCCCTTTAGAGCAACAAGTTACTATTCTTTATACAAATAATTCACACTGTTATATAGTTTGAAGTATTCCTAACACTGATAGTACTCAATAATATGGTTTCAAGTATTTTCATCAAATACTAATAATTTTCAAAAGATCTTTTTGACCCTTAGATGATAAGTTTACAGTGTAAAACTTGCTGTAGAAAGCTAAATGGAGTAATTTGAAGAAAATTAACGTTTCATTGATATTTCATTTCTTTCTTCATAAAACAACCTTTGGTTTGAGATTTAGGCGAAGGTTAAAAATCTTGCGAAACAGACAGTTGCGAAAATAAAACAACTTCGGTCTCGATATCTTTTGAACTCAAGCCTAGTCGCAGCAGTAAGAATATACCGAGTGCATCCTTTGCAGAGGCTTAAGATCCCCTCTAAAGCCAAGTCATGAGTATGACACTAAATTTCATTGGGTGGTCTGAGAATTGTGGAGTAACCCTTCCTGGCCATTAGTCACAATTCCACTCTGCCAAAAGTGGTTGTACGTGATGGGACAAATAGATCCGCTATTGTATCCGATAGCGACGTTTGAAACTATAAAACTGAGCAGACAAATTATTATTATAATTAAACAGGAATAGTTACTTGAAACCAAATGTGTATAAATGATTAGTATTAAATATCTTATATCATATAACTATATGCAGATCATTTATATTAAGAATAGTTATTTGCAGCTAATGGTTAGTGTGTTCGCTAATGGCCCGGGAGACCTGGGTGCAATCCCAGGTCGAGTCATACCAAAAACTCAAAAATGGTACTTCATGCTACCATGCTTCAGTCAGCATTATAAGGTAAGGATCATGGGTAAAGTGGAGGAATCCAGGGAAAGGAGTTGCGCCCTTCCCTACGCCTTGGTGTAGTAGGTATCGAAAAGGGGGTCGCCAACTTTACTTACTTTACTATTTGCAGTTATACTGTATATCACAACATATATATGATTACCAACCAACGAGTAAAATTCGACAGAAGGTCAATTTTTAGCAGAGTTTTACTGGTTTTGATTCAATTTTTTTTACTTCTCTTATACCGGTTGCTATACCAAGGTTAAAGATCTCATTCGCTCCTACTATTTACCCATAACTGTTGAATTCATATCTTTCCCAAGGGTATTAGTGCTATATGAAATGCTACTAGGTTCGTTCAGTATTTGAGCTCGGGTCACTGTGTCCATTTTCTGAGACGACAACCGTAACGCTAAAAGCACTCCCAATATCTATTTTTAATATATTCTTACATCATTGACTTAGGGGTAGAGTGTTCGCCAATGGCCCGGGAGACTGGGGCTCCATCCCAAGTCGAATCATACCAAAGACTCAAAAATGGTACTTGATACCTCCTTGCTTAACACTCAGCATTATAAGTGTTTACAAAGGATTACAGACAAATAAAAATGCAATTTTCAAAAATACTTTAATATTAATTAATCAATTTTAATATTTAATTTTAAAATATTCTATTAATACATATTTATAGATGTTATAAACAGTTTATCTTACTTATATGGACAAGTTTTTCTCACACATTTCTGCATACACACTTTGCTGTGGGCAAATAGTCAGATAGACTAAGTTCTTTAACCTTCGTTAGGTAACCAATCTAGGAGAAGGGAAATGTTTCACTCAAACTAGCACTATTCGCTTAAAAAATGCCTTGTGTCACCTATAGCTCATCGCAGAGAAATTGGTTTAACATATACACACTTTTCCTTATTCCCCTTCTACAAAGTTTTTATATGTATTAACCCTTTTGTCCTTTGCTTTGACCTAGATTATGAATAGGTTTTTAGCTATATATCCAACAAGATCTTGTTTACACTTTAATATTGTCCACAGAGCCAAATAAATTTGAAGTCATATGACTATGTATGAATTATCAATATTGAATAGGAATATTTGAACCAATAAAACTGGGTACAAATTATTGATATTTAAATTTTAACATAAAGTAACCCATAAGAATTTGATATGCCGTTAAACAAATAAACCAAATCAAATTTTTATATAGTTATGACCACAATCAAAGACTTACCAATGAATCAGATTTTGTTGCTGAATAAACCATAAGGGGTTGATATGCCGTTAAATAAATAGATGAAAACATTTGAATTCATCTCGTACGTATATCACTGATGCTCTCTGCAAATCGTCTCAACTAGAGACTAAGCAACAGTGTACGTTAATTATTTAAGAAGCAGCAAAGCCAACAGACTTGCCAACGAAGGAGGTAGACAAATCAATAGATAATACGATCAATCAATGAATTACATTTTCACCGGCGGATTCGACGAGAATATGGAACAGCATTTAACTCCATAACGCTGGACAATGATAACAAATGAAAGAACAGTTGTGTGTTGGGCCGTACATTGCCATAAAAGATTTAATGATATTTCAACCCCAACCTCACTGGTGACTCCACTGGCTTTGTAATTTATTGAGTAACGAGCTGGTGGCGGATATGTAGGTGGCGTGCTTTTGTCTGCATAGCTTTACGTCTCTTCAGTCTAGCCCACACAAGCCGACTGCAATCGCTAATCTGACTTTATTTGCTAATAAGTGACGTTGATTGACTGCCATTTAACACGACGATGTGTCAGGAGATGCTGCATAGACAATTGCAATAGAAGCGCTTTTTACTTACTTGGGTTTTGCCGCCATCTAAAAATTCCATCCTCTTCAGGGGCGACGACATTCTGTTTAAAAATATTCTTCTTTATATTAGCAGAAGTGAAATACAGCCCAGACTGTTGTAAAATTTTTCTTTCTTTTTTTCTTTCTTTCTTTCTTTCTTTCTTTCTTTCTTTCTTTCTCGCAAACTATCTCAGTTTATTTATCTATCTCTCTATCTAACTCAATTTCTTGATGATCTATCTATCTATCTATCTATGTTGATATGCATTTAGCAATCTATCTGTAGTTAGATGTACCTCGGTCTATTCAGATCTATATCGGCCTGTTCATTCTATCTGTCTATCTATCTATCTGTCTGTCTATGTCGCTCCTCCTTTCCCCCTCTGTCTCTCTCTATATATATATATATAAATCAGATTGTGTGTATATATAAGTCTATTCATATCTATCTATCTATCTATCTATCTCATTCAATTCATATCTATCCCAATTTATTTCAGTCGGTTATTTATTTCAAACTATCCATATCTACTCTTTATTTAGATCTCTCCACTTATCAATCTGCATGTAAACCTGTGCATGTTGACTTATCTATCCGTATATCTATCAATTTTAGCCAATTCCAATGTATCTATCTACCTATCCATCTCTTATATATGTTCAGAATTCTCTGAGTTTATTCCCTGTTATCAAACTCTTTAGTCTTAGCCAATATTTCTAAAGAGTCATTTTGTGTTCTGCTAATTAGTATGGACATCATTCGTTGATATTCTGACGAGTATTCCTCTCTTTGTTTTTTTCGGTTCCTATCTCTCTCTCTTCCTATGCCTCCATCTGTCCTTTATTTTTTCTGTGGTTTTGCAGTGGGATATTCTCATCTTTCTTTCAATTACATCTAGAATTCACATCTTTGTTACTATATCATGAAACTTTGAATAATTCTTTCTCTGGCCTTCCAAGTGCTTTCTGAACTTCTGAGATATACTACTGCCATTATACAGTTTAGTATCTTATTTTAATCACTTGTTCAAAAACTGAGAATGACATGATTTTTTGAAATTTTGATTTAAAGACATATAACTTCGATTTTTAGGTACATTTATATTCGCAGAGGCCACCATTCAACAGTCCTTATTTTTTTTCTCAACACCCAATCTTAGGTCTTTAGATTTCTAATATCTTTTGTATTTGTTATTGTTTGTTAGTTCGTCTGCAAACCTTTCCAAATTTTCGGGTCACCATGCCGAGCAACTCTTCTTCATGTCGTCTAAGAGTAACGAAAGGGTTATTCAGCAGTGTCTATTTCCTCTTCAAGTGTCTATTTCCTCTATGCGACAGATAGTACTGACTTATGATTACATAATATCATTAGCGAGGAATGATGTCTGACTTGACTTTAACGATCCCCGTTCTCTGACAAAGCTGCAATTTTTGATCGATTGTCGGTAAAAGTTTTTAATTTGAACTTTCCTTCAATGAGAATCAGTATTGCTAACCTAAAAAGCTAGAAAGCCCAGTCTGCCTATTTACCCATAGTTCGACGAATTAGAGATGAATTTACACCTATCCTAAGAGCATAAGCTCAAAGTGAAATGCAAACATCCGCGTCTTGGATTTGATCTCACGTTGCTGTGTCCAGTTCCCACGACGTGACACCAAGCGCTCTTCAACTTTCTTGTATAATAATTCATTGATTTTAATCGATTTATATTTGTAGTTTGTAGTAAATTCATACTAAAAACTTATTAATTGTACACTGTGCTGTTATAGTCGTTACATTGGATTGAGTTCTTTGGTCGCTTGTTCTGGGTACTTTGAATCATTCATTGCTGCTAATGACTAAATCACAAATATCGGAAGTGATATCGTAATATCTCTTGATTCATGCATGAGGCACAGTATAGAATACCTTATGTTGCTCTCTTTGGTAGAGGTTTTGTATTCGAGTTGCAGAAAGGAAATACAGTCTAATCTATCTATCTTTTTCAGGGTGTGTTAATATCTATAAGTCAATATATCGGCACACACACACACACACACACACACACACTCACACACAAACATATATATATATATATATATATAATCCAGTCATGCTAATAACACGGGTTCTCTTGACTCTCTCTCTCACCATCCGTTCCTGTCATCTTAGGCTCCTGGTAGGTCCTCTAATCTGCATCCTGTGCCTGCACAGATCCGATTTGTGTAAGTCTTTGCGGGTCAATCAACACTGGTGTGTCCATGTGTTGGTGTCCATTGGAGAACGCTGCTTATGAGTTCGTCTTTACATCTCCATCAGAGCCCAGTTCTAAGGGAACTACACAAGAATGCTACACGTTGTTTGAACAAATCCTGGAAGCATCACCCCTCAAAACAGTTGCTGTATGGCTACTTGCTTACCATCCTGCAATCAGTCCAAGTTAGATGAACAAGACACACGCATGCACACACACACACACACATGCATTCACACACACACACGCATACACATATATATATATATATATATATATTGAATGAGAGCGTTCATCGGAATTGATGCCGTATTCGAATGAGCAGTCCATTGGTACTAGATTGAATAAATAGAATTCACTGATCAGGATCCCACGACTATGAATCACCGAGAATGTGGAACTATGTACCTATGTCAGATGCATTTAAGTATTGTCGCTCCTAAATTAAAAGAGTTTTTTTTTTTAGGTTCACGTGTCTTTTTTTTTACTGCACATACTGTAAATAAGAATGCCAGACATCAGAAGTCATTCTCATAAAAACTCAGATTGATAGATAAAGCATATACCGATGTCACTGCTTGCAATTTAAGCCTAAAATAAGTATATATAGAAACAAAAATCAATTTCAGCATTTTCATGAATTTATCCGTCTATCAATGAAAATAAATAATGGAGTGTATTCCAACAATATATAGAGAAAAATTGATAACAAAGTATATACTGTCAGATTACACTCCATTATTTACTTTTTTCTGTCCTCTTGACAAACAAGATCTAGGCACATACTTTTGAAAAAGCCAGATTATTACCTTGTTATCAATTTTTATATATCTATCTATCTATCTATCTATTTCAGTTTGTTGATTATCCATCCACATCATTATCTGACTCCTTCACAGGAGCAGGATATGACACGAGGTCATTTTAAGCGGGGTTTAACTGGTTTGATTTCGCCGTTTTCTTTCTCCAAGATCAGTTGCCATACTAAGATTAAAGAGCCCAGTATGCCCTACCATTTACCCATATTTGGAAGGAGAATCGTTAATCTATCTCTTTTTAAAATTTATTGGTGCTATGGGAAATGCAAACAGCCTCGTTCAGGATTTGAACTCGGGTCACCATTGCCATTTCTTTCGATAGTAACCACTATATCAAACCGCACCTAATTATTTTTAATATAATCGTTGTTTAACGGGATAAATAGAGAGATAGATTCTTAACCGAGTGAGATAGTTGGAAG
This sequence comes from Sepioteuthis lessoniana, assembly GCA_963585895.1. Classification (NCBI taxonomy): domain Eukaryota; kingdom Metazoa; phylum Mollusca; class Cephalopoda; order Myopsida; family Loliginidae; genus Sepioteuthis; species Sepioteuthis lessoniana. The sequence goes on from OY757912.1 coordinate 55,768,947, forward strand.
AGGATGGTGTTTGTTCTAGTATCAATGTGACTTAAATATACAAAACTTTTCAAGTGATTGAAAGAAAATCAGTTTTTTCCTTAATATTTCAAGACTGTTTTATGTTAAGTCGACTTTTGCACTACTATATAGGATATAAGTTTGGTGATAATAACGTTAAGTTATGGTGAACTTGGATAAATGACCCTGTTTTCATTGTGCATAGGCTGCCAAAATAGTCACTGAGTCGTAAGCGTGTTTTGGGAAAAAGACGTATTTCCAATATCTACATCAATTTATAAATGAAAGTAAAACTTAATTCAAGACAGAACGCTTTCATTCAGAAACCTTGTGTTCAGTCGCTTATTCTATTCTTTGAAGCGTTTATTTTGTAGTTGCGTCCAATAATATCTAGGCATAGTATCGGCTTCTATTAATTAAAAAAACGTACCACCATATTAATCAACTCAGCAATCAACCTTTCTATCTATCGATATATCTCTCAACATAATGGATCAGTAATGTTCTCACTCCGACCAAGAAGAGAAGAAGGTTTTTGTTGAAGTTTGTGTTGGCTTGAAGGAACTTAAAAAAACTGATGAAAAGTGTGAGATGAATGTATATGTACGTTTCACTGTTCTTGGCAATTAGATCTTTAGTTGATAACAAGAATTTTTCAGCACCTTGTATTTACTGATATACTGTATCAAGTCACCGCTCCCTCCTCCTCCTCCTCTCTCTCTCTCTCTCTCTCTCTCTCAATGTATATGTATATATATATATATATTATAGTGGTACATCACCAGTGGAATATTGATTTAATCGAATTTAAATCCATTACATGCCTTGTTTCTTTTTTAAATCAATATATATATATATATATATATATATATATATATATATATATATACTGACACATCATTTTTTGCGGGGGAGTGAGCTCATGGTGCAGTGGTTATCGGTGTAGAAAATGGACACTGTGACATAAGTTTCAATCCTGGACGAGTTTGTTTGCATTTCATATTGCGTTAATACTCTAGGGCAAGGTATGAATCCAATTATTCTCTCTCCAGTAGTGAGTAAATAGTTGGGAAGACAGGGCTTTTTAACTCTAATATGGCAACTAGCCTAAGAGAAGGAAAACTCTGTAATATCCGCAAAAAAGAACTTAACGTTACATTCTGCCCGTGCAGAAGGATTGGGGAAATACCCACAAACACACACACACAAATATATATATATATATATATATATATATATATATATATATATATATATATATGATGATGATGATATATATATATATATCGTCTTTCTTTGCATTCGTAAGTCTCGCGGGACTGTATATCTGTACATAGATCTTATCCCAAGCTTTATAAGATTCTCTGGAAAACCGGTAAGTGTCTATGCTGTTTGACAACATATATGCTGTTTTAGTCCCTTACAATTTATGAGTGTCGCTGCAGGATTCACGAGAACGATATTAAACACAAATTGGACTACGGCTTTAGCCACTCCAGCATCTGGTTGTGGCACTTCGGTTAAGTAAATCGCAGGAGTTTCAGTTTAGAGTCTTTATTCGCCTATATCAGTTAAATTACCAAACAATAGAGAGACTTGTCTCCTCATTTTGGATTTAACGTTTAAGAAACTTCTTTTTAGGACCTTTGATATTTTCTTTTTGAATATGCAGGGCGTTTCCTTCTATGAAAAACAGCTTAAAAACTCACAGAGATAGCTGGCCTGAATTATTGACACTTTAATAATAGTGGAAATTATTTTATACATGCGTGTTTGTCTTTTTCTTTCATCAATGAATTCAAGTGGAAAGCTTTTCACCTCGACAACTCTTCACTGACAACTTTGCGAAGCCTAAAAATATTACATAATTCTCTTGGGACAACCGATCTATCACTGGAGGGATAGACAGAATTCGATTCTTTGGATTACATATGGTGAAAATAAGCAATCATTTTCGCAACACAGTTACATATATATATTTAAAAAGAGATAGACATACAGAGAGAGAAGTAATATGTCAAAGAATAATATCACTCGAGATAAAAAGTCAAACCCCTCTCAACGAGTGTCCGGGTATTACACTGAACCTTCCAATGGTGAGGCTCCAATCCTGGAGCTTTCGGGAATGAGGAATACCAATTTATTGCTATTCAAGTACACTGTGACCAGGAGTGGTAGAACAAGTTAAGATCCTCTCAATGGATCCAATGGGACTATTTAACAATTCACAATACTTTAAATTATTTAACTGTGTGTAGAAAAATGATTAATGTGTAATTGAACCATTAGTATTATATAGCAATACTTGAAATTATTTAACTGTGTGCAAATAAAACTATTAGTGTTAGATAGTAATACTTGAAACCATTTAACTGAGTAAACAAATGAGGTCTGACTTATTGAAAAAAATCATGTTATCTACAAACTATTTTCTTAGAAATAATTTATTCACAGGATTTGGCAATAGTTGATATGCCATAAAACACAACCACCTCAATTAAACATGAGATAAAGAATATTTAGATGTTAATTAACGGCAATTAGTTCTTAAGTCTGGTAAACATATCTTAATTGATTTTAACGGCATATCAACACATCTAAGGTTATTTCATGCCTACAGGCACGAGAATGCCGTTCATCGTACGATCATGTTGATTTTTTGTATATGCGGTCCTATCAAATACGAATAATTTTTAAAGGCATCCATTTGACCCACAGGTAGGACCCTAGCAAATATTTCGAGATTTGGTCAGAGTGAAACTGGGAGTAATAACTATGAAGAAGTATTCCAAATTCCACTGATCTCCAGATCTTCAACATCAGATGCTGTTTAAATTCATCCTCTTGACATTCATTTTTTAGGGGGTCTTTCACCGTTGACGGGGATACACTCAGCGTGTTTTAAGCATCAATGGCTACAGGTCTTAAGTTGCTTTCAGTGCCGGAAATTTTTGAATAATCACCCATCTAAGTAGTGGAGAGGCTTATTACTACTTAACTTTGATGATTTGGCAAAAACCTGTGCTTTCAGTATTACTAAACTGTATGCCGATGATCTTCTTAAGTTAGATGAATATGAAGATCCCCGGTGAGAAATGTCGTAAATAAACAAAACAGCAAATCAAAAACAAACTTATTTTTGCCGAGAAAACATTTTATGAAATTGAAAATAAAAGCAAAGCATTAATACATTGCTGAGGGTGTTACAAGATGTCAATAAACTAAATAATGGTAGCTTGAATCATCAACTGCTTGGAAACTACTAATGTTTTTATTATAAATGTTTACTTACTATTATCTTTTTGATGACTCTCTGCTATTACTGTCTCAGCATTATTGTTATCTATCCGCACACATACATACACACATACACACATATATATAGGCAGAGAGAAAGAATATACAGATATATAGATTATTATTAGAAATAGCATATAAGATATACATAAGTATTGCGCTTATAAGTATTTAAGTATTCTGAAAAGTATTGTTTTGTTTCCTTTTTTATGGCATATCAGCTTTCATTGGTCATTTTAATCCGTAACTGAAGGCAAAAGGGAGTTCATACCTTTACCAAAGGTATTTGTCCGAAAATTATGAGAAGTAGTTTCAAATAAAGATATATGAGAAGTATATAAGATAATACATATAAGGCAATATATATATATATATATATATATATATATATATATATATATATATATATATATATATATTGGTATTCTAAGCAGTGTAGGTTCGAACGTTTATAGATCTAATGAAAGAAAATAGTTTCACACGAAAAAGAAAAGAACTAGACGATATCCAGAAGAAACTATGATAGGTGCAGACTACGAATATGATCTAGCACTTCTAGTAATTACACCTGCACAGACGGAATTCCTACGGCATAGCCTAAACCAACAGGCTTTAGATTCTTTGTGAGCGTAAATAAAAAGTGTTTCAAGGAGCCATCTCCACTCAAGTTTGTTGAGTAGTTCACATACGTCAGTGGCAATATTTCATCTACTGAAAATGATGTTAAAGGCCTCAAATGTTATTGACAGGTTATCGTTTATATGGATATCTGATTTATTAGATAAAATCATTTGATAAAATCATTTGATAAAATAAAACGACATCCCAGTCGGCTGGGGTTGTAGAATACACCGACTGCGTCTCTGCAGAGGAGTAAGACCCCCACCATCAACGGGTGTCCGGGATATGACATTAAACAATCTGATCATGAGGCTTCAACATTGGACATTTGGGAAATATGGAGTACCCCTTAATTGCCATTGCTTCCTGGTCCAGTCTGACCCGGAGTGATATGGGTCAAATATAACTGCTTGACATCTTAAAATGTGTGCAAACAAATGACTTTAGTTAAATCGAATTGTTATAAATAGAACTGTTTGATCATCTAACTGTTTGTAAACAAATTATTGATGTTAAATTGAATTGTTAGAGATTCATAGCAATACTTAGAATCATTTAACTGTGTGCAAAAAAGTGTTGTCAACAAAATGTGTTTACGAATCATTTATTCAATCTAAACAGGACTTGGCATTAAATAACCTACAATGGTTGATATGTCTTAAAACCCAACCCAACCCAACCCAACCAAAATAAAATAAAACGAGATTTCTTCCAAAATGTAGCTGTCTTCAAAATATTATATGAATGCACCACATGAATGCTAACAAAACTGATAGAGAAAAATCTTGATGGAAACTTCAAAAGAATGCGAGGTGCTGACTTGAACAAATCATGGGAGCAATACCCCACAAAAGAGCTGCTATACGGCCAACTACCTCCAATCTCACAAACCATCCAAATAAGAGAAGAAGACATGCGAGGTTGTTGAAGTAATGACGAACTCATCAGTGGTGTTCTCCAATGGTTTCCTGCATATGGATGCGCCAATGTTGGTCGACAAGTAAAAACTTACACTCAGCATTCTGTGCGGACATTGGATGCTGCATAGAGGACCTAACAGAAGCAATTTATTATAACGACAGATAGAGAGAGAGAGAGAGAGAGCTAAAGAGAGAGAGAGAGAGAGAGAGAGAGAGGGTTTGGGAAATCCGTACAGTCAGTACAACCTGATGATGGTGATGATAAGGATGCTATTAGTATTGTTTATATCTAAGTTTGGCTTTAAAATGTAAATACTGTAAACGTTTTTTCATTGTGGTGTACTTATTTTTTAACTACTATATATTCACATTTTTTGCTTCAGTACTGCTGAGAAAGGTATTTAATGATGTCTTACAAGATTCGTTTTGGTTGTTTTATGTTTCACTTAAAAGAATAAATTTTCTTAAGCGGAAATTCAACTTTTTATTTAAAAAATCACCAGTGATATTCTTATTTAGAGGCGGTACCATAAATAAGTATATATGCAAATACATTTACCAAAAGCAAAACGATTTGGAACCATTTAACTTTGAGTAAAATGAATAGTTTGAAATTGAACTGTTTTGGACATTTAAACAATACTTATACTCAACTGAATTGTTTGAAATTGAACTGCTTTTAGGTATAAAAATAGATTTGGCATTAAATAACCTACAATGGTTGATATGCCATAAAACCAGGCTAAACCAAAAACGGCACATTATAGAAAGATATTTTTAAATCAAGCAATTTACAATCCATTTTGCAGCTTAATAATAATTTTATACTGTTTACAATTGCTTGGTCATTGTCCTTTCACCAATCAAATCGTTGATATGACACAGATAAGTAATGATTGGTCTAGTTTCTCAGCTTAATGGCATACCAACCTTCGTGGTTTATTTAATTGCAAATCCATCCTTCAAGAAGAACAGTATTGATACTATTTAACTCATAACTAGAGTATATAGGGGTTCAAAACTGACTTAAGGGTATTTGTCCGAAAGTGAACATAATAGCGCGATCATAGTTCGAACTCGCTTACTGCAAGGCCGGAGTCCACCACTTTAACCATTACGCTACGGTTTGATTTGGTTCGGTTTTATGACATATTAACCTTTGTAGGTTATGAAATGCCAAATCCATTTTTATACATATAAACAGTTCTATCTCAAATAATTCAGTTTAGCGTAAGTACAGTTTTTTGTTTACACGCAGTTAAACGTAAAAACAGTTCTCATTTAAACAATTCAGTTTAGCATAAGTAAAAGATTTAGTTCTATTTGACCCATAGATAGGACCCTATCAGGTACTACCTATCCGAGCCAGAATGGACCAAAAAGCAATGGCAATAAAGGTGTACTCTGCATTCGCCAAAGCTCCACCATTATTGTAGACTCACCATCAGATTGTTTAGTGTCATATCCAGGACACTGGTTGGGTAAGTCTTGTCCATCTGCAGAGGGGGCCAATTACGCTACGGTGACTCCCCTATAAGTATTGTAAGATAATACATTAGCGGTATCTACTAGTTGACAGGTAGAGTAGAATTTGAAAAAATGAATTAGAAAACCTGATTAGAGACAGCGGAGATTCGTGACCCAGGTTATATTTAAAGAAAATAAGCATGTCATTGATGAAAACAAATGAAATAAAAGAGTACACAAAAGTTTCTTAATATTTGTTCTTCCCAATAAAAGATGCTTCCGTCTTTGTTTCACAACGAAACAGCTTTGGGCCCGCAACGAAAGAATAGGATTCCCAGTGATGTAATGGCTAAAGTGCTGAACTGCAGCCTCGAGTTAAGCAAGGTTGAACTCGCAGCTTTGGGTTAAATATTATTACAGCTATTATCCAACAATGAGGACTTTGGCATTAGATAACCCACGATGGTTGATATGCCATTAAACAAAGAAAACCGACAGCCATCCCACTAACCAACATGACGAAATAGAAAGAGACGGGCCATCAAAAGAACAGAGCATAGGAGTCAACGTGATTATTGCTATGCAACAATACGAAATTATTTTTAGAATCCTTTACTCCTTTCTAAATTGGTGCACCGATGTAATCATAGATCAATGTTTCTATGGAAACTCAACAGGTTTAGGCTTGTCTATTAAAACAATAAATTCGCATAAAAATTTCAGGTTAGGTCTAACTTGTTTTACATTTCTATAGTCATTCAATGCCTAAGACATTTCTTTTTGTTTGTTTTCTTTTTATTTGTTTTGGCAAGCAATTTTGATTTCAGGCATTCCTATCAAATACTCATCCTGTCTGTAGGGTTTAGAATACCCTGTATCCCTTGTAGAAGGCAGTGACGTTCCCCTAAAAATCTAGTGTCCGTGGTGTGACACTTAACAACATCTGAAGGTTCAGCTCCTATTCTGAAACTCTGGATTGTGTGGAGTCACCCTTTCATTGCCATTACAGGTACAATCAGATCCGATATGGTGATACCTGTTAGGGTCCCTTCCGTGTGTCAAAAAGATCTATAAGGGATCCATCTATGTGCCAAGTAGACCTGTGAGGGTCCGATCTCTGGGTCAAATACATCTGTTTTAAAATTATTCGTATTCAATCGGACCGTGAGAAAAAAATCTCTTAAAAAAGAAGTCTGCTAAAAATGTTAATATGAATGTACAATGAATGCAGTTCCTCAACCTCTGGGCATAAAATGGCCCTATAAGGGTTGACATGCTGTTAAAATCATTCAATCATTCAATCAAACTAGCGCTAATGATTTTTAACAGATCTTTTAAAACCATAACAGATACTACGAGTTCGATTCAGAAGAGAGTGGGGTTTCATAGAAATGAAGGAATGATTCTACACTCACTCAGAGCTCCAGATCTAAAGCCTTGCCACCAGATAGAGTTTGATATTATACCCAGCATACCCCTTAGGGGAGAGAGTCTTACCTACATGTACATGTATAAATGTTTATAGATACTTCATTGACTTAACAAAAAATCTTTTTCTATTTCCTTCTAACCAAAATAAACGAAGTCAATAGAATGTCTGAAAATGTATATCCGAAAAATTCCCACACTCCATCAAGAAAGCCATGGAATACTGGAAAGTGGAATTAATAGCAGGAGGACAAAACATAACAGAAATTAAAATGTAAAGAGGCATCTTCCAAGTAGACTCGCTCTCGCCTCTGCGATTTGTTACTGCAATAATACCATTCATTGTTAAGTCAATGGAGGTGCCCGTGGTGTAATGGTTATCGTCGCAGGATATGGACACGGCGACATGAGTTGAAATCCTGGACCTGACTGATTGCATTTCATATAGCACTAATACCCTTGGGAAAGGTATGAATCCAAATATTCTCCCTCCAGCTATGGGTAAATAGTAGGGCAGACTAGGCTCTTCAGCCTTGGTTAGGCTACTAGTCTAGGAGAAGGAAAACTCTGAATTCAAACCTGTTAAACTCCGCTTAAAAAATTGACCTTGTGTCATATCCTGCCCGAGCGGAGGGGTTGGTAAATATGATAATACCATTCAAATAAACACTTGGGAAGTGCACAGGGGGCTATAAATTTACAAAATCACTGCCAAATATCAACCACTTTATGTGCTAGAGACTAAGATAAAAACAATAATAATTAACTGCTAGGATGCAGATGGTGTGCTCTAAGCCTCACCAACAGTGTGATTAAAAAAAATGAAAAAAAAATTAGTGCAGAAACTGTGGTGCTCAGAGGGCGTTTGTTTACTTATCAAGCGGTTTTCTGTTTGAAAAGAACTTTAGACATAATGTTTTGTCAGTCTATCATGGCGCGATTATTAGTAAATTAATTTCATATGACCAATTCGCTAGTATGACGAATTCCATTCTCAAGGATGTCTTAATCTTGTGGTCTTAAAAAAATATTGGTGTAGGGGTGCTCATCATAAGAGTTATAGGTTGGCGAGCTCGTCGAGCAGGCCTTTTTGCTAATTAAGTGGGTTCGAACTTTACTCAGCGCCCTATCTCTCAGCTAAGTAATAAATAATCTGTAGACCACTTCACTAGAGTTTACAGTCGGCGTATTCTAAGCCCAATCAACAAGGTGGAAAAAAGAAAGAGCTTTCATACAGAATGTTATGATAAAATCAGCAATTGCAAGAGGGGATAAAACGAGTAATAAAACAACAATAATGAAAATATGTTTCCGCTAAAAAATTTTCTGAAAGAACATTAAAAAAAACTCCGCTTTTCGACTACAACAGGAACTGACTTCCTTGCATGGATCACGGGGTGTAGCTGGGGAAATGTCTGCTTCTTTTTTTTTTCTTTTTCTTTTTTTAAAATCCTGTTTCTTTTTCTCTCTCTTTACCTCTTTTCATCGTTTGTTTTCATTATCGCGAAAAACCTTTATCGCACTTTTTTTTTTTTTTGTCTACAAATTTCCATTTGAACGTTTGTCGTTGTTCTCAGTGTTTTCGTTCGCTGTTACATTTGAGGGTTTTTTTTTTTTGTTTTTTTTTTTTGTCGCTGCACCTTGCTGGCCAATTGTCATTCTGACTGGTAGTGCACTGGCCCAGATGCTATCCTGTCATTACAGCGTTTCCTGTTTGTGGTGGTGATGCACGATGGGAATTTGGGTTGTTTCTTTTTCCCGTTCTCTATTTTCAGGTTGTTGTTACTTTCTAGCTTTACAAATAATCCAGTTGATAATTTGGCGTTGGCAGCCAGACGTGGCCCTGGGGCTTCCGACATTGGCGGCTGTCACAACAAATCTTCGTTAAACAGGAAACCATTACCCAAATAAGTATTAGAAACTAGAAGTTGTCGGGCTGAGGCATTGTGAGGTTCGGGTGTGCAAAAAATAGTTGAAGAACGATGGGAAAGATTGTGTCGGGTGGAAATAAACAAAAACTCTTGGAAAAGATTAAACTAAAATAGACAACTTGCATTGCAAGGAGAAAAATAAACTGAAGAAAGAAAGAAAGAAAGAAAGAAAGAAAGAAATGTTGATAGAAGAGGAGAGATACCAAGGGAATAGAAGGAAGTGAAAAGAAAGAAAAAATGAACATGAAAGAAAGGAAGGACGGAAGATGGAAGTGGAAAGAAAGGAAGCATGAAACGAAGAAAGCTGAGAAGAAAGGAGGAGTGAAATGAGAGTATAAAGAAAAGAAAAAGAGAGTACAAAAGAAAAAGGAAGGATGTCAAAAGGAAAAGCAGAGGGGAAAAAAGAAAAATGAAAAAAGATGCAAGAAAGGAAGTAAAAAAAAAATTTAAATAGTAAGAAAAAAAGATTTGGGCGAAGAAACGAAGACAGAAAAGAAGTTAAAATGAAAGAAAAAGGTCAGAAATTAGCCCAAAAGAAAAGTGGAAAGATATAAGAAAGAAGAGGGGAAATGGGAAAAGAAAGGACGTAAAACGAAAAGGAAGAGTAAAGTAGAAAAAGGAAAAAATGAAAGGAAGGAAGAAAGGCAGAAAAGTAAGGAAAAAAGAAAGAAGATAGGGGATGATAGAAAAAAAGAAGGAAGTAAAAAGAAGAAATATATAAGTGGTTGATGGTAGAAGGGAAGGATAACAAAGAAAGGAAGAAAGACGAAGAGAAAAAAGTGGGACAGTGAGGCAATGAAGTAAAGAAAATGTAATTAAAAAAAAATGAACAAGGCAATAGCTTGACTAAAAACTTTATTGAAATATAAACAGAACAGTGGTCAGTTAGGGTGGAGCTCTTTTAAATACATGGGTGGCTGATCTAGGGGGAGATAATTATTGTTGTCTTCTTCACGGAAGGAAAGAATGAAGTAGAGATGCACCGAGAGAAGGAAAAGAAGAAAAACAAAGAATTATAAAAGAGAAAAAAGAGTGGGGAAGAAAGATAGAGAGCATAAAAATGTAAAAAAATTAAAGAAATAGTTAAGGTATTAATTAAAGAGTAGAAGACAAGAGAAAGAAAATAGACTTGTTGAAAGTGGTTGTGTAACTCCAGAAATTAGATAAAGGAAGAGTTAATTTTAAAGTAGGTGCATGAGAAATATATGGCGTACAAAGAAAATTATATTGTTGGAGTAAAGAAAAAAAGGAAAAGTTCAGAAATAGCAAATATCTAATAAAAAAACGAACATTTGAACATGAGAATTAGAAATAAATAAAATTTTTAAATGCAGACGATAAAAAGCGACAAAAGGGTCCTGTGTAAAAAAGAAAAAAAAAAAAAGAAAAATAGAACTAGAAAAAATAACAAAAATAAATAAAGAGAAAACCTGGACGAGAATAACAAAATAGCAAAAAAAAAAAAAAAAAAAAAAAAAAAAAAAAAAAAAACTAGACTGTCCAATAAGAAGTTATGTAAAATACTAGCCAATCCGCTGTCCTTTGTCAATCTCGTGTTCTGATTGGCTGATATTCCAAGATTAGGCATTTGCAGTAACTGAAAAGTGATGTGTCTTTTAACTTCGAGGAAGTTGTATTGTATCTGCAGCATCGCTTCTCGGCTTTTGTGTCGAGAGAAACAAAAATAATCAGTTTTTTACACAGGGTCCATCCATTCTGGCAGCACCTGGCTCTCGTTTAAAAAAGGTAAGGGCTAGATTACTTTCCCAGTATCTGAGGCGTCCCTGAAAGAGAATGTAGATGGAATAATGCAATTTTTAGCGCCGCCTTCTGGAAGGCTTGCTTCCTGCGGAGTCCCCCCTTTAATCCAACCTCGACACATGCCAGAACCGAGAAAAATAAATAACTTCTTAGCCTTGTGTCAGAAGGTAAAGAAATTGATCATCGGAAAGCACCTTGTCATGGTCTAAAAGTGGTAAAAGCTGATGTTTATTGCTTGAAGGATTTCCTAAAGAACAGCTTGCATCCTATAGTGCATCTCGCATTAAACCGACTTTGTAACATATTCGGCTACCGTAGCTATTTACATAAATACCATTTCTTCTCGACCTTTTGGCTGGTTGATGCACCATTTAGCATTGTCCAATTTCAGTGAGCCGACAACCAGGCTGCACCTGGACCTCACTTTAAAAGTGAGCACTTCATTGCCTGATGACTAAAGTGCTTCCACGATAGGAGCAAATGGATTCCAAGTAATTTTTAGAACAGTCCTCGACCAGGCATTTGTGTATGGGAGGGCCTCCAACTAAAAATGTAACCTTGTGTCCCATCTTTCTCATGGCGGAGGCGCTAGGTAAATAAAATGAATGTATTGTATTAGCCGCATCCCCTTTTCGTTTATTGGCTGTGAAGTACATATCTACCAAGGACCAGTTTCCGTCCCAATTTTCTGAAACTGGTGAGGTTTCAGCTCATTCAATCTGCTCCTGTATCTCTTGACTATAACATTGTATATAGATATAGTTTTATCAGTTAACTTGTTTTAAAGTTTCTTCTATATATGTGTGTGTGTGTGTGTGTGTGTGTGTGTGTGTGTGTGTGAGAGAGAGAGAGAGAGAGAGAGAGAGAGAGAGAGAGAAAGAGAGAGAACGAGAGAAAAAATATTTTTTTTGTTTCTATCTATCGAAAAACAGGCGTTCAGGTATGTTTACATTCAGAAGTTTTTTAGGCGGTATTTTCTTCCTTTCTTCTAACTTTCTTCTTTTATAAGTGTGTGTGTGTGTGTGTGTGTGTGTGTGTGTGTGTGTGTGTCTCTCTCTCTCTCTCTCTCTCTCTGTATGCATGTGTGTATGTGTCAGTGTATGTCAGTCAGTGTGTTCGTATGTATTTGCGTGTATGTGTGCGTTTGTGTGTGTATGAGTATCTGTGTGTGTTAAGATGTATTGAAAGTCATCTGATCTGCGATGTTTTCACAAATTTTGCATCTTCTTTTCTATTTCGTTGGCTTTAAAAATCTGATAACATCTGACTATAGGAATATTTGCTAAGCTTAGCCTTAACATAGCCGCAGTAGTAGGCCACCTAGTGGGAAAAGAACTGACTACATAATCGAAATGGTTTGCCTAACATCTAGAAAGCGTGCGATAGTTATTATTTGTGTTAAAATTTATTATGAACCATATTTTACTTTACAAACGTGAGAGATATTTTCCAGTCCTTTTATTCATAGGTTAAATAATGGTTAGAAGCACATTTTCGAACGTTGCTTATATTTCAAAATTTCAAAAAAATTGGCATTCCTAATTACGTTACCAAGACTATTTCGTTTCAGCGTTCCCTAAAATCATTTCTTGAAATTCAAAATTGTTCAAATAGTGATCTGATTAAACCCATAGAAGGCGAAACGCAATGATATTCTTATAAATATTCCATCAAATTTTGGTTTTCTTCTTTACATCCCACCCCTATATATATATATATATATATAGGTTCACAGGATAATGAGTCATTCCACAAAAAGTTGGGTAAATCACGATTAAATTTTAAAGAACATCCGTTAGTAGTATTTTTTTTTTTTACTTTCAAGCAACTCTAAAAGCTACTTCTATCTATCTATCTATCTATCTATCTATCTCATACTTTTTAATATCTATCTGTTGCATTCTTTCTTTCTTTCTTTCTTTCTTTCTTGCATGCTTTCCAATATCTATCTATCTATGTATATATATATATATATATATACATATATATTTAAGCACGCATTCCGTTATAGTTTAAAGTCTGTCTATCCATCCGTCATCAATCTGTTTATCTATCTGTCTATCAGCATGTGCTCTGTTACGGTTCAAATCCGACTAATCTCTCGACATCATCTGAAACTCTAATGATGCTGCTAAAAATCGCAGATTCTTTCAACAACTTTCTATCCACAATAAGCTGACTCATTAAAGGTAGAATAATTAGTTCGAGTCATGCAGACAGGATAATTAAAACACTGAACATGAAAACACCGTTGATAATTGCAATCCACATGAATTAATTATGCACCATTCAATATAGGCGGAGAATAAAGAAATGTCGGGGAGGGGTTGGTTGTCAGGTAGGGTGAGGCTTTGGGGTGGGGTGAGGCTAAAAAGATGCAAACAAAGGCGTGTGTTGGGTAGTGAGAGAGTGACGGATTGGAATTGCCTCTCAGCCCATCCTTGAAGATCTCATTTATACCAATCTCTTTTTAACAGGCTTCTCATTGTCTTTCTTTTGCATTCTTTCATTGATTCATTTTTTTTAATTATTTTCCTTTCTTCCACACATTTTTTCCCTTTTTTCCGAGTTTATTGAAAACACCCTGTCGGCTGAGGCTGTAGAATACACCAATTGTATCTCTGCAGATGGGTAAGACTAAACGAGTGTCCTGGATATTTCACTGATAGTGATGAAGCCTAGTCCTGAAGCCTTGGGGAATGTACAGTACCCATTCATTGCCATTACTCTCTGGTCCACACTGATCTATAGGGGTAGTACTTGTTAGGGTCAAATCGAGCTGGGGATTAATATTAATTTTATATATAATTATTTGTGTTAGATAGCTGTACTTAAAACCATTTAACTGGTTGCAAACAAATGAGGTCTGGCTCATTTAAAAATAATGTTATCCACAAACTATTCTGTGAATTGAATTACCATGACCAGAAAATCCGCCGAACACCTGTGCACGATATACGGGAACACTGGACAACTGTTTCGACCTTATTAGATTTCATCAGCAGTGTATACCGTAATCTCCACCATTGGAGATCAAACTAGCTACCACAGATTGCAGTGCCGAAACTCCAATGGTGGAGATTACGGTATACACTGCTGATGAGACCTAATAAGGTCGAAACAGCTGTCCAGTGTTCCGTATATCGTGCATAGGCGTTCGGCGTTTTTTTTGGTCATGATAATTTAATTCACAATATTAATTCCTCTACTTAAAAAAAAAAGAATAGATCTATTCCCTTGCCACAGAGGTATAATAATTACGCGGATGCGTATTTCTAAGCTTCTTGGGAAGATGTGGCCCTTGGCGGACGACCGTGTCCTCTGGAAAGAATACGGATGTAACTTGCAAGACATTTAGGTTATTTGGCCACGCAATTACCATGACTAGTTGATTTGGCGTGACTTGTGTGCGATATGAGCTTGTGGCTCAGTTGTAGAGTTTCGCCACTGCGATCTGTGGTCGCTGGTTCGATCTTCAGTTGTGGAGATAACGGTATACACTGCTGATGAGACCTAACAAGGTCGTAAAAGCTGTTCAGTGTTTCCGTATATCATGCGTAGGTATTCGGCGGATTTTCCGGTCATGGCAATTCAATTCGCAATATTAATTCCTCTACTCTAAAAATATATACAAACTATTCTTTTACAAATCATATGCATAATTTAGTACCAGATACATGATTTAATGACGGATCCAGCTGAAAGAAGATCCGATATTAAATAATCACAAGATTTGATATGCCATTAAATACAACTAAAACAATCATTCTTTTTTTATTTCTTAGTATTTGCCTATGTTTTCTTTCTTTTCTTTCTTTTTCCTTCTTTGCATTTTTTCTTTCGTCCATTTATTTCTTTCATTCATTTTTTCTTTTTTTCTTTGTATCTGGCTGTTTTTTCTGTGTTTTCTTTCTTATTTTCATGTTCTCTTTCTTTTTTCCTTCTAAGCGTTTTTCATTATTTTACATATTTTTCATATCTTTTAAATCTTAAAATTCTTTTCTCCGTCTATTCATTTATTTATTTTCCTGAATTCTTTATACACTTTTAGAATTTTTCAACCAGTGATTTTCACGTTTATATCATTCATTTTTTTCTCGGTATCTCTTTTCTTTTCATTTCTTTTCTTTCTTTTTTTTTTCCTCTCTATCTATCGATCTTTCATATTTTTATTTTCAGGATTTACCAAGGAGCATTTATGCATTTATCCCTACCTAATATTATGGACCTTCTCTCCTAAAAATACATCTTTGAAATACGCTGGGATGCATAATTACTGAAGTTCCAGAGTTCATCAGGGGTTTCAATATCAGATACCTCGGGCTAGGTGGCCCAGCCGGGACTGATCCCCTCCTAGCTCTTCTGCCAAGCAGCAACAACCCATAAACTTGCCCTCTTAATCCAAGACCATCAAGTAACCTTTTCTGCGGTTTCAGTAATGGTTTTAATGCTCCCTCCTCGTCACCTTTTAACATCCCTTGTTATATCTATTCTTGTCCAGGCTTTGCAGAGCGAGTTCCTAGCAGACCTACGTTAGTCGAATTCGATTGGTTCACTCATGGCTCGTCTGTTTTGGATTCTATATTTTTCCACTGGTATTTGGTGAGTTTTCTCTTATGAGCTTCCTCCAGATGTTCCTCTCAGGACATTGTTAATTCAGACAATAGAAATTTTTACGTCTTCCACAGGTGCATCATATTGCATATTCAGTTCGTACCGATGTCCTTTTGGTCCGAACTGTTAGGAATCTCGTTCTTCCCACTGTGCCTATCGGAATCTCTGGGCTGGGGGTAAAGCTCTTAGGATTCATTTATGGTTTTAAAATTGGTTTCTTCCGCACAGAAGATTTAAAAGCGCTAAAGTCATAAAAAATGATAGATATGAATCAACAGATAAATATGGAAAAGTCTGCAATTGATAGATTGAGGTGAAACGTCTATAATAGCTCGATAGATAGATAATTAGAGAGGGAAAGGGGGGGTGAAACATTCTTCAACTTGAAAAACTTTTTTAAATCGTTTTCTTTAATTTTGAACATTTTTCTTACGGTGAAATTTTCTTTATTTCGGAAAAATTAAGCGATTTCAATTTCAAGGCATATTAAAACTTCATGGGTTATTTAACACCAAAGGCATTTTTGCAGAAGAACTTCGGTGATATTATTCAACCCATAGCTGAGGGATAACAGAGCTCATATCTTTCCTTAGTATATCAGTCTGAAAGGAAATGAAGCAGCACGATTGGAGTTCGAACTTGTTTACTTCAAGCTCGCAGTACACAGCCTTGGAATCCACAGTGTTAAGCTTATGCCTGATCGTCAAGTTTCTTGCAACCTGTGCGAAATTTCTTCAACCATCTAATTATTGCATTGTGATCCACAGCGCCTTCATTTTCCGCACAACAAATGTTTTTGTTGTTTCAGCGGCATTAGAACCTACTTTAAACTCCTGATGCATAACTTTCCAAACTAGACTACATTGCGTGTGTATATGTGCGGCTTTCAAATCCCATACGGTGTGAATCAAATCACACCGTGTTAGCACACCAACAAACACAATAATACCAACCATAGCCGGTAGCTATCACAGATTAACCTGCTTCAGGTACGTGATGAAAGCGCACGAATCAAAATATTGCAAAACTTTTGACTCATATACATATTTACCAAATCTTCCGCTCGGGTAGGATATGACACAAGGTCAATTTTTAAGCGGAGTTTTACAGGTTTGAATTCAGAGTTTTCCTAAAGATTTTGACTCATCTATGTACATTAATTAATTAATAATAATTTATATTGGAAAATACGGTTGTCTGGTCGTCTTTTCCATAACAGTACTCAATATTCAAAATTAAGCTATTTGTATATTAAATATTTAAATAGAAACATATCACCTGAGGAATCTGACAGTTGTGATTAATGTTTAAATTCTAATATATATGTAAGTATCTATGTATGCAATGTGTATGCGTGTGTAGTTCTATGTACATGCGTTCACGCAAAACTCCAGCGATCACTTTTTTGAAAAATCTTTCTTTTCTCCATTAAAAACACTGAAAACTTTCACACACATGACGCACACACACTCATACATATAATATATATAGCCATTCACAGACAGACTGTTTCGTTGTATCACAACTCTTCAGGGTGGCTAAACACGCAGGACGCTTCAAACTAGGATCGAAACCCGCCTAACTATACGCTAGACTCAGTAGCTTACCACTCAGCCCTTTAGGGGACTTACTTCTGCTTGGGAAATATAACTCATTTTGTATTAGCTTTCGTTTGTTTACATTTTTGCGCTGTATATATATATAAATATATATATACATTAAAAAAGAAAAGAAAAATTTAGAAATATTACTTATGTATATATATCATCATCATCATCATATCGCGCTGGTAGCACGGATATCCCTGACCCTCTCTCGCCACTCCTCCCTATCGTTCATCGCCCTAGGTAGGTCTTCAGGGCAACATCCTGTATCCTCACATAGCTGCTGAATGTACGTTCGAGCTGGTCGTCCTGCTTTTGCGCGGCCATGTGTGGGGATCCATAAGAGTACATCTCTTATGAGTTCATCTCTGCTTCTCCAGCAGTGTACTGCATGTCTAACTTGAATAGTTTTCGTGTCCTGCATGTCTAACTTGAATAGTTTTCGTGATAGGGGGCAGGTGGCCGTACAGTTGGTGTCTTGTGGGGTGTTGCTGCCAGGACTTGTTCAGGATTGCACGCAGCATTCTTGTGTAATTGCCGTCTAGCTTCTTCTCCAGTCGTTTTGTTAGCGTCCATGTAGTGCATCCATATAGCAGTATCGATGTGACCGCTGCCTGGAAGAAACTGCGTTTCATTTTATCGGTTAGGTCTGATTTCCATATAATCGATAGCCTATTGATAGCTGTCCATGCTTTCGTTAACCTCGTTTCGATGTCCTTTTCGGTTGATTCGACGCTGCTTCCTAGGTACGTGAATTTGTCTACTAGTTTAAGTGGGGTTCCTTCTAGAGTGGAGATGTCCCCCGTTTGGTTATAGCACATATATTCCGTTTTGTGTGCATTAACATAGAGGCCTATGCTTGCTGCTGCTCATTCCAAACTATGCAGAAGTGTTTCGACTTGGTCAGGTGTATTTGCCAGTATCGCTATGTCATCGGCGTAGTCGGCATCGGTAATTGTTGTTGCGGGGCATCTTCTGCTTCTTTTCTTCGTCAGTTCGAAGCCATTCTCTTTGATTTTGTCAATCGATGTTCTAAGTACGTAGTCTAGACAAATGATAAAGAGGTACGGGGCCAGCGTGTCCCCTTGTAGTACTCCTGCTACAATGTCAAAGTATACTCTGTCTCCATCCGGTGATCGTACTTTTACTTTAGTGTTTCTATAGAGAATCGTTATTGCCGCTACGGTTTCTTTGGGTATGCCGTACGCTAGTAGGATTTGTTCCATCTTTCCTCTGTGAATGGAGTCGAAAGCCTTGGTAAAGTCGACAAATATTAATGTCACTTGTAGGTTCTTTGCCCGTACACCTTCAAGGATTCTGCGGATGGTTAATATTTGTGAAGTCGTGGATCTATTTCTTCGGAAGCCATTTTGGTTTTTTCTAAGTATGTTGTCGATTTTGGGTTCTATTCGGTTTCGTAGTAGGGCATTGTAGATTTTGGCAGCTATGGATGTAAGTGTTATGCCTCGGTAGTTTTTGGCTAATCCGAGGTGCCCCTTTTTAGGGAAGGGGAGTATGCATCCCTTCATCCATCTATCTATCGGATTTTGATTGTATACTGCGTTGCAGTGTCGGAGCAGTATGTCGTCGAGTGTCCCTCAGTGGGTTGAGTACTCGAGTGAAGGAATTGCCGACTGCCACATACTCATAAATGCAAAGCTCTTCTCATGGACTGAGCACTCCGGTAGCCGATAGCATACATGTAAAATATGCCGATAGCATACATACGTTAAGAATTTCTTCGTCTATGCCGAGAATGACGATTCCTCTGGGGTATGATATCCGACTGATTTTACTTCTTTCGGATATCGATCCCAACCTGAAGCATCTCGCGTGTCAAGCCACACTTAAGTATTGTGATACAATGAAAGAGTCTGCCTGTGAATGACAATATATATATATGTGTGTGTGTGTGTGTGTGTATATATATATATATATATACATTGAAAAGAAAAGAAAAATTGAAAAATATATAAATATGCCTTTATTTACACAAAACCTTCGATACAAACAGGATGTGGCAGGGGATCGTTTTTCAAGTGGCGTACAACAGGTTAGTACACAGAGTTTTCCTTCAAGACCCATTGCTATACGTTGGTTAAAGAACATAGTCTGACCTAATGAGGTTTAGATGAGGAATAGAATTATCAGATTTACGTTGGTTAAAGAACATAGTCTGACCTATGAGGTTTAGATGAGGAATAGAATTATCAGATTTATATCTTTCCCAACGCTATGTGAAATTGAGGCAGCCTCATTCATGATCATCGGTTTCATTTCTTAAGACTGTAATCGTTACACCGCACTAGTCTCCTACATAATCCAGGCGCATTCAAAAAGTTCTAAACGTCACTTCGAAAGAAAAACCACGCTGAACATTTTAAATGAGATTTTGCGGATGAGGAAGCTGCTTGCAAGATGGAGCCTAAGAATGCTGATGCCAGACCGCAACCTGAAAATATCTGATCTTTTTAGGACTTTTCTGACTCTCCGACTCCTTCTGGATGATGCTTTCAACTTTGTGAACATCCTTCGTATATATTTGTGTGTATGCATGCATGCGTGCGGAAAAACGTTTGAACATGCATATACATATAGAATAAAAAAGCTAAATTCAGTTTTTGAAAATATAATTTAACTTCGCATGCAGACCTTACTTAACACTTTGATAGCATCACTGTCGTAATAATTCATTTCCCTGTTCTCATTTGCTTTAATATCAGTGCAACCTGACCGAGTTTTACCTGATTCTCCAAACCCTCTAAAATAAGAGCAAAATTCAATTAAATTTAATGTGCACAATTTTATTTTATTTCTTTTTTTCTATTTTTGAAACAACAAAAAAATCTGCTTGAGATATCGCGATATGACGGTTATTAATCATACTACTGCACTGGTTAACATTTTCCCGCGATTCCTCGTCTGAGGAATGTAACCGAAGACTTCATAGCAGAAGAAGGTGTGGTTGCCTTTAGTTAATTCTTCAGCTCTATATCGCCTTGCTTATTCAACATTAATTTTAAAGATACGTAAATGGTTTAAGATGCACCCACGTATGTATAATTACTGTTACAAGTCTGTGCAGTTGATATGCAGCATGTAAGTTAGATTGAAGAGATAACGATTATCAAGTTGAAACACAGAATCAATATGCCGTGTCGGTGAGGCTTAGAATATGCTGACTGTATCTCTTGCCGAAAGGAAAGACTCCTCTAAAAAAGGGTGTCCTGTTAATAGCACTAAACTATATCTGATGATATGGTTCCATTTCAAGAGATCTGATTACTCTTTCATTGTCATACTCCCACAGCTTGGACCCTGGAGTGGTGATACCTGTTAGGATACTATCTAGATCTGTTTAAGAATTATTCGTATTTGATCAGACTGCGTGCAAAATAATTCTAAGAAACAACTATACAATAAATGTAAATGTTAAAAAAGAGGAAAGCAATTCCCTCGCCAGTTGGCATAGAATAATCCTAAAAAGTTGACGTGCCGTTAGATTCGATAAATTATAGAATCAATGAACTGACTTTGTTTTTGAACAATTCATTATTTGATATTTTTGCATAATGTCACGGTTATGGTAAAACACAATGTTTGTGGATGACTGAGGGAAATAGAATGAAGTGGTTACCTCTGTAAGTCGAGACCGATCTTTTTGGAAATTAGTAACACCTGCTATTTTTCGTCGGCGTTACGCAGATCTTAATTTCATTCCTTGCATACTGAAGTCATTAATTTTTAGGTACGTCAGTCTGGCAGATCTGACTGCCGAACACGTACGAGGGGCCTTCAATAAGTTTCCAGACTTTTTTTGTACAGGCATTTAAAATTGTCGTAGACTCTTGAAAATTAAGTATGTTATTGCTATACATTTTATGAGATGACCGACTAATTTTTATGATTTCAGCTTCAAATGAACAACTACAGCAGGGATTGGAATACACCCTACTAAAGCCTGATTGTCACTGCTGGTGAATTTCAAAAATGCAATCCGGACGTGAGGATACTTTAGAAGAACGATATGCAATAAAATTCTGTTTTAAACTTGGAAAAAAAGGCCTCAGAAACGTATGGAATGCTTCACACTGCTTTTGGAGCATCTCTCATGAATCGAGCATCAGTTTTTGAGTGGCATAAGAGATTTAAGGAAGGCAGGTCGTCTGTGAAGGATGATGAGAGGTGTGGAAGGAGTAAGGAAGTCAGAACACCAGAGTTGATTGGCCAAATAGATAATTTCATGGATAAGGAGCGTTGTGTGTCTATAGAGACAATAAGTGCACAGTTTGATGTCAGTGTGGGAAATGTAAACAAAATTATTCGCGAGAAACTGAAGATGCGGAAGATTTACGTAAAGTTTGTCCCAAGGGTGCTCAGAGAAGATCAGAAAGAAAGATGTTGTCATGACAGCAGGGAGATGATCGAGCTGATCAATTCAGATCCCGCAGTTCTTAATGCTCTTGTGACCTACGATGAAAGCTGGTTCTACTGCTATGACCCAGAGACCAAGAGATAGAGTTCCCAGTGGAAGCATTCTGGCTCTCCCAGAGCCAAAAAGGCCAGACAGAGCTAATCCACCCACAAACTTTTGATGATCCCTTTTTTTTTTACAGCACTGGCATGATCTACATGCACTTGGTTCCCACTGGACAGACAGTCAATAAGGAATACTATGTTGAGGTTTTAAGGGAGTTCAGGAAGAGATTCCGTTGGAAGAGGCAAGCAGTCTTCAAATCGGGTCAGTGGCATTTCCACCAGGACAATGCACTAGTCCACAACTCCATCCTTGTCACAGATTATTTGACCAAGATGGGCATCAACACTGTTCCTCAGCCTCCCTATAGTCCAGACCTTGCTCCCTGTGACTTTTGCTTATTCCCTTAGCTCAAGGAAAAACTTAGAGGCTGTCGTTGAGACAGTTGAGGAGATGAAAGGCTGTGACGAAGATCATTGACACGCTCACACAAGAGTACTTCCATGGGGCCTTCCAGAAGTTGTTGGAACGGTGCAACAAGTTTATTGCAGCCGGTGATTACTTCGAAGGGCATTAGAGTTTCATGCGTGTACTATCAATAAAAGTGCCTATACGAAAAAAGTCTGGAAACATATTGAAGGCATCTCGTATGTCATCAAGTGCTGGCAGGTTTGTAGTGTGGTGACCTCGAAATGAACTCGTTATCATCGGATGCATACTAACAAAATGCATGTGGAACGGAAAACATATGGAGAGCAGTTTTAGAGTCAACAAAATATTCCAAGCCAGGAAAATAATAATGATAAAAATAGTACTCAGACCGAAAGCGGACGAGTGAAATTCGGATTAGTAGCTCATTCTAGACCACACCCAAAATATTCAAACATAAATCGTAAAAGATACAAAATGTCAAGATTTTGCCGACTTTGGACAATCTCAAATAAAAAATGCACTTGATTTTTCTCGTAAATGTTTAAATGTTATCAGAGAATGTGAGTACCAAAGAGGAATTTGATAGCTTGTAGATTTTCTCTGTCATATATGTCCAAATACCTGACGATGAAGATTATTCAAAAGTTTCCTAAGTCAAGAAATATTTGTATTTTAAAATGCAATCTTTGTCACTGTCATTTCGATAAAATGTTAGTTCTTCAAAAATCTCCGGAATTTTCAATGTCTCAAAATATGAACACTGTTTTAGAGTTCTTTTCAATTTGATTGGTTTGGTTTTATGGCATATCAACCATTGTGGGTTGTTTGATGACAAATCCATTTTTATACATAAAACAGTTTAGTATATGCACAGTTTTTATTTACACACAACTAAATCTAAAAACAGTTCTATTTCAAACTAATCAATTTAGTCTAAGCAGTTTAAATGTCCAACACAGTTCTATTTCAAACAATTCAGTTTAGCATGAGCACGCGGTTTAAACGTCAAAAACAGTTCTGTTTCAAGCTATTCATTTTAGTCAACAAAGTTAAATGGTTCCAAGTATTACTATGTATCACTAACAATTCAATCAAACATTAGTAATTTATCTATATGCAGTTAAATGTCAAAATAGTTCTATTTCAAACTATTCAGTTTAGTATAACAACACGATTTATTTCTTTTTGACCCATATATAGGATCCTACCCGGCCAGTGTAGACCTGGGTGAGAAGGCAATGAAGGGGTATTCTGCATTCCCCCAAACTCCAGCATAACTGAAGTTTTACCATCATATTGTTTAGTGTCATATCCCGGACACTGGTTTGGGGTGTCTTACCCCTTTCCAGAGATGCAGTCAGTGTATTCTACAGCTCCAGCCAACTAGGCCATTTTCAATTTGAGTTCAAGTTTTAAGATTAAGTATTTCGACGGGAAATCTTGCTTTTTTTGCTTTGTAAAAAATAAATTTAAAGGGCTGGAAAAAAAAAATCAAAGATCAGAGAGTGAAATAGGCACTAAAACACAAATTTTACCCAAGTGTGTTTGATAGATAGATAGATAGATAGATAGATAGATAGATAGATAGATAGATAGATGCTATCTCAAATTCAAGTATGGATATCGCATTACACCATTTTGTAACAATCTAATTATCTGAATAAATGATACGTGCAAAGCATTTTAAAACAAGAAAACACAGTACACTTAGTCAAGCCTTGTCTCTTAGCTTCAATAAAAGCTATCCCAGCCTTCATTGTTTTATATAACTGAAGCCATAGATTATCCATCAAAGTGTTCTTCACTTAGACGTATGCTTTAACAAAAGCTATGGTCCGTCACTCTTGATTTTATATAAGAATGGCTTTTCTCTAGATTGATGATTGACCGATATCGTGGTATTCCTAAGAGCATAAGTGTGTTCGATGGCCGTTGGCTCTACGATAATGCTTATCCACCTTATGACAGGTCTTGTTTTCGGCACTGTTGGATATCGAGCTACCCTCCTTACCAGATAATGATGAAGAAATTAATTTACTCGCCGATCACACGTATTGATTGGATTGGATTACATGGTACTAATAACACACTTCCTTGGGACCTGCATACGTACACACACACACACACACACGTACATACACACATGCATGCATATATATACAGTGGCGCGCTCGGCGTAACGGTTAACGTTGTAGGAAATGGAATCGGCGACTCGACTTGAAATTCTGATCGACACAGTTTGCATTTCACTTTGTCAATTACTCCACTTGTTCTCCGCTGCTCTACAGTTTAAATAAATTTCTGGGAAAACTGGTTAGGCACACAGTTTAGGAGAATTCAAACTCGCTTCGAAATTGATCTTGAGAAAAGGACACATTGATTGATCACTTACAATTTCGAAAACCTCTGTCTACTGGTACCACTTCATATATATAAGTATGAGCTAAATATTTCACAGGTAGATCATAATACTCACATGTAATGAGAACAAATGTATTTTTTTTTAACATAGTCCCGCTTGCGGTCCAAATATTTATTCCATTGGTATTGCAGTGCATGAATTCGATTTGTCAAAACAGTCATCAACAGCAGATGAGTTTTCTGCCAACACATACATTTTTGTGTGTTTATCTGTATAGATAGATAGAGAGAGAGAGAGAGAGAGAGAGAGAGAGAGAGAGAAAGAAAGATAAAATAACTCAAAGAGCGAGAAATCGAAAGAGAAAAAGAGATATGCATCTAGATATTTGAAGAACAAAAGTGTTTTTCGAGATGTAGGTCTGGTTTAATTAAACGATCACTTTGCTTACTTAATTAAAAAGTGCCAAGAACTGGGTGGTTCGATTTCGCTTGCATTTTCAGCAATATTGTTTCTTACTTCAAATCAAACAGGCCAATACATCAGAGTGTCTGCACTTTGCCAGTGGCACGAGGAATGTATAATCGCATCTTCAAAGGTGTCAGTCGGGCAAATCTATAACGATCCACCCACCTAAGGCTTTCATGCCAAAATATGATAATATCGTCTTATGTATAAACGAAAAAGAAAAAAAAACTATTGTCAGCATTGATTAATACAAAATTTCATATGGCACTGAACAGTATCAGGATCGATGGAATATGCCGTATATATTCGTATGTGAGTCGATATTTCCAGATCAAGCAT
The DNA here is from genome assembly GCA_963585895.1 of Sepioteuthis lessoniana. Taxonomy (NCBI): domain Eukaryota; kingdom Metazoa; phylum Mollusca; class Cephalopoda; order Myopsida; family Loliginidae; genus Sepioteuthis; species Sepioteuthis lessoniana. The sequence continues at coordinate 55,794,665 of OY757912.1, forward strand.
TAGTGTTATATTGCTGGGTCTCGACGAAATTTGCCTGGGGCAAAAAAGATGAGGAAGAGATAACTACCAGTTCACTGGAAAATGTCAGACACGTGATCAAAGAAAAAATACCACTCATTTCATTACCGAATTTCAACCTCCTGCCAGACCTATCTCAAAAACAGAGAACCTTGATGAAGTATTCTTAAAGGATCAGGGAATTATATCCCTACTTCAAGCAGTCTCGTTAGATTCAAAATTTATTCTGCTTACTCATCTGCAGTCTATCTGAGCTTTAGTATTGTTTGCGTAGGTGTATGTTCATAGTTTGCCCTCACTTTTTTTGGTAGTTTGTATTGAGGCATGCTAATCTATTTTCTATCATGAAATCTGTTAGATGTTGCCCATTCCTATTTGACGTGTTGTGGAGGCTGTATTTGTTGTTTCCGTTTTTCCCGATTTGGGCATTCATGTCTCCGCCAATGACTAACATGTTGTGTTTCGGGATGCTACGCACTAATGAATAGCTCATCGTAGAAGGTGACTAGTTCATTTTCTTCACTAACATTGGTCAGGCTGTAGCAGGAGATGATTGTTGCTCTGGGGTTGCCGTTAAAAGTAGCTGCCATCGTTCTAGGTTGTATTTTCTCAATGCTATTTAGCGTTTTTAATGCTCTAGGTCCTATTAGTAATCCTACCCCTCCTACTGCGGCGTTGACAGTGTTTTTCCATGCCGATACAGTGACGAGCGACCATCCATTGCCAGTTTCGTGATATTTGATATCTTCGGAGTACGTGTATCTGTGTTCTTGTATGCATATTATGTCAATCTTATGTTCTTCGGCCGATGCGATTAGCTCTGGTAGTTGTCCTATTCTATTTAAGGTTCTTACGTTAAATGTGGCTATTTGTAGTGTTTGCTTGCATTTTAGTAGTTTTGATCGTTTGAGCTCTGTAGCTGATTTTTCGAACACTGAGGCCAGGGCTCCAACCTCAGCAGGACGCGCCCCTTTTTTACCCGCACGAAGAGCGATGCGGTTTGTGTATGTGGTTTGAGTGTGGGTCATGGTTATCTTTCGATGGCTGTTTTATTCTCTTCTATAGAAGCCACTCTTATTGAGGAGCAGCAGTAGTTCCCCGATCGAACTAATGATCCTGAGCGTAAAGTCGTCAGACTCACGTCCAGGACCTGTTTAGGTATTGAGTTTGGTCGTCCATGGTTTTATTCAAATACCTTTACGTACAAACAAGAAATGGAAAAATAGTGCAATGGATTGCGAGGCATACTCCTCTTTTGAGGGTGTGTCCACCGATCACCGAATAGTCACGGCGAAAATACGGTTAACCCTACGAAAAAACGACAAACGAACAGCGACCACCAAACACAATGACTGGGCCCTATTGAACAACAGAGATATAAGAGATAAATACGTATTAGAATTAAGAAACAGATTCGAAACACTACAAGAAAAGACGGAAAAAAGTACACCAAACGACGAATATGAAAATTTCGTCAATGCACACCTCGAGGCAGCAGCGAAATGCATTCCAACAAAACTCAAAATTAAATATAGAGTCCCATGGTAAACTTTAGCGGTGAGAGAAAAACGTGCACTAGTGAAAACAGCCTCCAAAAACTATCGAAAAAACCCAACAAACACAGATGCCTCAAAACTAAAAACGGCACAATATCAATTAGCAGGCATATATATAAAGGAACAGACTGAATACATTCAAAATCAGATAGATAAGATTAGAGACTCGGTAGAAGATAGACAATCTAGGATAGCCTGGCAAACAATAAACGAAGTGAGTAGAAGAAAGAACACAGCCAAAGCAAAACTGAAAGCAGCAAACCAACAAGATAGAATAAAACTGTGGAAACAGCACTTCGAAAACTTACAAGGAAACCCACCGAAAATAACACATGAACCAATCACCAGAATAATTAGCAAACAATTAGATATTAAACTAGGACCGTTCACACAAGAAGAACTCGACTCGGTTCTCAGAAAAATTAAAAATAGGAAAGCTGCAGGGCTGGACGAAATTCCCCCGGAAGTATGAAAGACCAGACAATTCGACGACATACTGCTCCGACACTGCAACGCAGTATACAATCAAAATCCGATAGATAGATGGATGAAGGGATGCATACTCCCCTTCCCTAAAAAAGGGGAACCTCGGATTAGCCAAAAACTACCGAGGCATAACACTTACATCCATAGCAGCCAAAATCTACAATGACCTACTACGAAACCGCATAGAACCCAAAATCGACAACATACTTAGGAAAAACCAAAATGGCTTCCGAAGAAATAGATCCACGACCTCACAAATATCAACCATCCGTAGAATCCTTGAAGGTGTACAGGCAAAAAACCTACAAGTGACATAATTATTTGTTGACTTTACCAAGGCTTTCGATTCCATTCACACAAGGGGACACGCTGCCCCCGTACCTCTTTATCATTTGTCTAGATTACGTACTTAGAACATCGATTGACAAAATCAGAGAGAATGGCTTCGAACTGACGAAGAAAAGAAGCAGAAGGTACCCTGCAACAACAATTACCGACGCCGACTAGCCGATGACATAGCGATACTGGCAAATACACCTGACCAAGCCGAAACACTACCACATAGTTTGTAACGAGCAGCAGCAAGCATAGGCCTCTATGTTAATGCACACAAAACGGAATATATGTGCTATAATCAAACGGGGGACATCTCCACTCTAGAAGGAACCCCTCTTAAACTAGTAGACAAATTCACTTACCTAGGAAGCAGCGTCGAATCAACCGAAAAGGACATCGAAACGAGGTTAGCAAAAGCATGGACAGCAATCAATAGGCTATCGATTATATAAAAATCAGACCTAACTGATAAAATGAAACGCAGTTTCTTCCAGGCAGCGGTCACATCGATACTGCTATATGGCTGCACTACATGGACGCTAACAAAACGGCTGGAGAAGAAGCTAGACGGCAATTACACAAGAATGCTACGTGCAATCTTAAACAAGTCCTGGCGGCAACACCCTACAAGACACCAACTGTACGGCCACCTGCCCCCTATCACGAAAACTATTCAAGTTAGACGAATCAGACATGCAGGACACTGCTGGAGAGGCAGGGACGAACTCATTAGAGATGTACTCCTATGGACCCCCACACATGGCCGTGCAAAAGCAGGACGACCAGCACGAACATACATTCAGCAGCTATGTGAAGATACGGGATGTTGTCCTGAAGACCTACCTAGGGCAATGAACGATAGGGAGGAGTGGCGAGAGAGGGTCAGGGATATCCGTGCTACCAGCGCGATATGATGATGATGATGATGACTCATTTGCAACCGGTTACAAACTAACTGACCGTTTTAAAAATGTAATCTATTACCTTGCTCTCCAATGTACCCGGTTGATGTAGTTGACGGATACATCTAGTCGTAAATAAAATCAACAAAGTGACTACCGGAAAACAAGCAATGCGTAGATGTAAGCCGTGACTAATAGAAAAGACGCAATGCATGGCTTTAAGCTTTACCCAGTGAAAAACAAGCATTGCGTGAGTGAAGTGGCGTGGACATGAAGGTTTTGTGAAAGTTTTGAGACTATATAAGGTCTAGAATTTTGGCTGAAGTCAGTTCCTGCTGGCAGTTCCGACTTCCGAGAACTCCTTTGCGTTTACGAACTCTCTCCGACAGCTCTCCTGCTCCACACAAGCGTCACCGTCGAAGAATAAAAAAATAAGATTACATTTTTGTATATATGCGTTCCTCTTTGTTTGTCACGATCCAGTAATGATATACTAGAAAAGTCCTCAAATCTTATGTGACCGTTTATCGCATTTACGACGAAAATTCTCATTGTTGGCCCTTCGTTGTTAGTCATAGGTTCACCTGAGGTTGGAAGGCTGCTCCTACATTACACTAGATCACACTATATATATGCATGTGTGTGTGTGTTTTTTTGTGGCAGACAAAAAGATGTAAATGCTAGATAAAACACCGATCTACAAATGTAATTTTTTTTCTTTAAATTGACTGAAAAGTTTGTTGAAAAACAGATGTTACAAAGTCTTTTCTTGGAAGAAAAAATATACGCCAGAGCGTAAATAATTCAAGAGAAAAGTAAAGAGTCATGCATAAAATATAGTAGTTATTGTTTGCCTTAATCTCAATGGATATATTTTGAGCGTGTAAAAGGACTATATATTAAAGTGTCCCTATATAGAGGGAAAATATATTTATGCATTATGTCGGCTCGAAATTAGATTTTAAAAGTTGATGGTTTATCTATGAATCTTATTGGTTAAAAATGCATTTTAAACAATGAAGAAAAGAAAAGATTTCTGATATCATTTTCGGTTTTTATCCTTCAAAGTTTTCGTAACAAGTCGAATACTGTTGTCTGTGAAATCTCAAAAATATTTTAAACCAGCGACTACACGCTGATTGGTCTATAAACGCAAAAATATAAACACAAAAATTGCAGTTTCTCATGCCTATTTTTGCACAAAAATTGATATTTTTTCAGAATGGAAATCAGATGGCTTACTGTATATATATATAAAATTGTTGATTAGAATTCATAAAAAATTATGACATATTACAAATAAATCATTACAATACACTTCAAATATATTCCCAACAACAATCCTATATGTCTGGTGCTTTTTATAGACCACTGGGGTACCTTGGGTTATTGACAATGATGCGAAAACCTTGAAACTATGTTTGAGCTCAGTGTCATCATCTGATAACGACTTTATTGGAAAAACTCGTGGGTTTACTCCCAATATAAAACACCCTAATTTAAAGTTCTAGGAGGACACAAATGCAACCAAAGTTGTAAACGTGTAGAATAGACGGGTTGAATAGATTTTACACACATAATATTACAAACAAATGTACAAAAACACACACACACACACATATATATATATATATATTTAACATCACATTCTTAAGATAATTTCTTGCGATAATTTAACGTGACAATTTTGGATAAGTTAATAAGGAGTAAATAAATTCATGATAGAACATTTAAATGAATAATAAATTTAATTAGTCATACAGTATTATTTTTTTGTAATTTCTAGGGTATCTCACTCAAATATAGTTTTAGTTGTAATGCTGGCTGGCTGGCTGTAAGAGAGAGAATGTAGGGTATTAAAAAAGTAGGTAAGTAGTAAGAGTAAAAGACAGGTAAATAAAAGAGACATTTGACACTTCCTGTGACTATCAAAAGGAGGCGAGGTATGAATATAGAAAATAAAATATCAAACAATTTTTTTTTAAATATATACAAAAAGCAGGACACATTTAGATTGTTTAGAGACTTTAGTAGAATTTCTTTCTGAAAACATCTTCTCTAGGAGAAGTGTTAATATCTATAGAAAGACCAAGGTATTTATAATGAATATATTACACAGGTTTTCATGCTTCAAGAATCCTGAATTCCTAATTTTTTTTCTATACCATAATCTTTATCTATCTATCTATCTATATTATTGTGGTCTTCAGATAAGGCCGGTGGAAGAACAACTCAAACACCGGGTGATAGGTGAACGTTATTGTATTAGCAGAAAAAGGCAGTAATACAAAAGAAGTCTGTCAGTCAAATGTTTAGGTTGGACGAGTCCATCTTTGCGGTATGGTAGGATATGTCCCCATAACACACACACACACACACACACACACACATACACACACACACACACATATATATATATATATATATATATATATATTTGAACATTTTGCAAGACTGAAGTCCGTATCAAGCTGGACCTTAAATTGACTAATAAATGAGGCGTTGGTAAAGTAACGGTTATCGTTGTTGAAAAGGAATTTGGCAACTTGAATTCAAATCTTAGATGAGGTTATTTGCATCTTACTTCTGTTCCAAGTTTAAAACAGAATTTTATTGCATATCGTTCTTCTAAAGTGTCAGATTGCATTTTTGAAATTCACCAGCTGTGACAATCAGGCTTTTGTAGGGTGTATTCCAATTGCTGGTGTAACTGTTCATTTAAAGCTGAAATCATAAAAATTGGTCCATCATCTGATAAGTTTTATAGAAATAGCATACTGAAATTTTAAGAGTCTACGACAATTTCAAATGCCCATACGAAAAAAGTATGGAAATTTATCGTATGCACCTCGTATATAGTAAGCTTACCAGTACAAATAATGTCCACATAAACTGCTGAAAAAATTCTGTTCACTGAATTAGCCTATTGTATGTACTGACCCTACTCCTCAACTCTGGTTTGATGTGACATAAAGTCAATTTAGAAGCGGGGTAAATTTGATTTAAAGTCAGAGTTTTCCTTCTCCTATGCCAATTGCTGTATCAAGGTTTAAAATGGCTGTAGCTGCTGTGGAGTAGTAAAGGATTAATGCCTTCCTCGAAGTAAGATGCAAATAACCTCATCTAAGATTTATTATTCCATAAAAATACCAAAAAGAATGTGCTGTTTGGCGTTTAATTAAACTTTTCTTGTTATTGAACCAGACGTCACATATTTTGTTGTTGGCAGAATTTTTGAACTGCTAAAGACAAAAGTTGTGACTTTCAAAGTCCCTGTTAGTTAAGTCGTTGAATAAGAGATTAGTTGAATATTTTATTGGACATGAAACATACTAATCTAAAAAGAATTAAACAGGGATACTCAGAAACCATAATAGTTAGCTAACGTTAACTCAGTGGGAGTTTACAAGCAGTGACCTTTAAAGTCCGCTGAGAGCTTGGCTTTCATTAGAGGAGATAAAGTCACATGACTAAATTTCTAAAAGTTTTAACTTCTAATAAGTTAGCTTGGAATTGCTGAATTGTGTTATCATTACTTCCATCAATGTCCCAATTGCCAATTCCCAATTACCATAAGAGTCGGTGAAGAGAAGACGTTTTAGATGAACAAAGTTATATGGACACATAAGAAGAAGAAGATGCTGTTATTCGTCTATGTGGATGAAAACAAAAGGGTGTGAGACGGCGAAGAAAGTAGAAGAGAAAGAAATTGCCTGGCAGAAAGAAGAAACGATGAGAACAGACCACCATCTGATGAAACAAAATAGCAATTGAATATAGCACGAGTATGGTTACTTTCGGTCATCTTTGGTCATTGTTAAGGGTATGGATTCTTCTTTGTTGTGGAGGATTTGGATTTATTCAGTGCTTAAGGAATTTGAGGAGGGTGGACATGTTCATCATATGAAGTTGACGTCATATATGAACGCGTATAGTACTAATACTTGTTTGAAAGTGTAGAGAGGGCAGCTAAGGATCACGTAACTATACGTATATATATATATATATATATATATATATATATATATATATAGAGAGAGAGAGAGAGAGAGAGAGAGACATTTATATATGTGTGTGTGTGGCAGTGATGTGTGTGTGTGAGAGAGAGAGAGAGAGAGAGAGAGAGAGAGAGAAAGAGAAAGAGAGAGAGAACTCAAGATATGTTGAAAATAATTTAAAGCCTTTCAATTTTCACAAATCAAAATTTAATGACTCATCAAATCAAGCTTTTAATAGCAAAATATGTCGGGCTTGGTGACTTCACTAATAAAGCTCAATCTATAAAAAAAAACACTCGTATACGAATACATACGATATTTATTTACCCAACTTCTCTGATACAGGCAGGATGGGACAATTAAGTTAAGCGAAAGAAAACTGATTTGAATTCAAAGGTTTCATTTTCCGAGACTATTTGCCTAATCAAGGTTAATCTTGGTTTGTTCGACAACTTATCTATTGCCATGGAGGGTGAGATGGATGGATTCATGTCCTTCCGAAGAGCATTTATGAGAACTAAAACGTAAACAGTCTCATCCAGAATTTGAACTTAGATCACCAATTTCATTTGCTACAATGATTATCGTTACACTATGCGTGTCTCCTCATGCACAGAGTTTGGCTTTGTGAATATATCTAAATGCCAAATGTATTAACTAAAGAAACTCCAGCTGGTCAATTTGAAGAGTGATTAAATGTATTTGTTTATTTCTTAGCCTTTCTTCACTCTGCTTAAACTGGACAGTGCCAATAAAGATAAAAAAAGAAGAAAATACTTAAATCCTAATTGATATTTCAAATGCAGTGGGGGGGACATCGTGGCATAATGGTTAACATGCTGAACTGCAACGTCTTAGTAAGCGAGTTCGAATTCTAGTCGACGTCAAAAAATTAGAGTAAGATTTTCGAACTGATAATACACTTGGTAAAGTTACAAACTACCATATTCTACTCCAGTGATGGGTTAAATAGTACCATAATAGTCCTTCTACAAGGATGGCTTTAGTTTTAAATAACCCATAAAGGTTGATGTGCCATGAAACAAAGAATTCAAACCAAACCATCATATTTTGAAAGAGGGTTTTAAAATTATTTATCATATTTTTCTTTCTTTGATTTAAACTCTTGGTCAACGAAATGCTATTTTTGTTACTGATTGATTGATTTTAACTGTATCTCAACCCATCTAGGGTTATTTTATGCCTCGAGGTTAGGGAATCGGGTTTATGGCATGCTTATATTTGCATTTTTTGTGTTATTGTTACTTACGAGTTTTGTTTTTATGTGTGCACAGTTTCATTGAATCCAAATGATTTTTAATGGATCTATTTAATTCATTGTCGGAACCTTAAGAGACACTACCACGTCGAAACAGAGTGAAGCTGGAAGTAATAGCAATAAAGGGCTACTCGACACTTCGTAGATTTCCAGAAATGGAGGCTCACCATCAGAGGCAGTTGAGTTTGATCCCGAATATACTCCTTTTTGGATGGGTCTTACAGCGGATGCAGTCGGCGTTTTCTATAAACCGGCGTATTTATTTTTTCTTCTATATGAATGTATTTAGATATACACCCTATACTCCTATAAGTCGATTTCTTGTATTGGTCGACCTTTGAAATTTAGCCAAGAACAAAAGCAGGTGATTAAAGATATGCCTTATTTATGGATCAAATCTTGATTCGGAGCCAAGAGATCATTATTGATACGCCTCGTATACTAGTCGATTTGATTAGAGGCAAAAACTTATCTAAGATATTGTAACGTAATTGCCCCACTACCCTCACTGCTCTGGATGTCGCATGTGTTGGACATTTGCGGCGGCATAATTTACAGGTCATAAGTCGCGACTGCGAAGTCTACGAAACGCGTGGGTGTTTGTTCATTGGCTCGTCGGAGTCACGTGGAATTTGAGAGAGGCAGTTGGGACCGATACTCGAAGAGTAAGGTCAAGTGGTTCAGGATTCATGGGAAACATGAGCCTCATACTATATATATATATATTGTCATTCACAAACAGACTGTTTCGTTGTATCACAATTCTTCAGTATGGCTAGACCCGCGAGATTTTTCAAGCCGAGATCGAAACACGACTGACTTTACGGTTGTTAGATACCCGGATGTCAGTAAATTCCTAAATCTAAAGACATAGCATGTATAATTGTTGAGACATAAACAAATTCCTGATTGCATCTCTTACCACAAGACTAAATTGCCTAATTCCCTGAAAAGAATTTAGAATGGTATTAAAGTAAAAAAAAGTAAAAAGAGCAAAGATGGGGTATAAGGAGAGAGAGACAGAGAGAGGAGACAGAGAGAGGGGGGTTACATATTACTTCTTTCTTTTATTCTATGCCTTTCTCGTCTTATTCTACACATACTCGCTTTGTTAAAAATTAGTATAAGATCGAATAATTCCACACAATAGTGATATCCATCTAGCAATCGTACCGCCCATCTTTCATGAAACTTGAAGCTATGCATACACATTAAACCAGATTTGATGATCAAGTGTATTCGAAAGGTTTTTTTATACATTTTGAGCAATCACAAGAAGAAAATTTATATATATATATATATATATATATATATATATATATATATATGACAAGTAAATTTTCTTGAGGTAATTTGTATGAAGTGTATTTTACTCTTTGTACGTTTGTGTTGCAAAGGGGAAACAGATCAAAAGGTGTGCGAAGAAATCGCACCAATTTTCAATAAAATCCTATTTCGTTTATGAATGCCGCTTGGCTAATAATACTGACAGCATTCAAAGAAAGATAGAAATCTGCTCAAGGACAAGAAGCTCGATAAGTTAAATATGCTGGAACGGGAAATGTTTGCTATTGGTACCTGATATCCTCCAAACGGCTGAACGGAAAGGTGGAAAACCTGAAAAATCAAAGAAACTGACGTAAGTGGAAAATGCAACAGAATCCCGTCTTCAAGATTCCCGAGACATTAAGTCGTTCGCAAACTAAAAAATATCGTAATGTGAGTACTCAGCAATTTAGTCATCGAAGCACTCTCTCAAGAAAGGCGTCTCAAACTAATAGACAGGAACAACTGGTCAAAGGTGAGATGCGATAATATTATTTTCTAGTTATCATGCTAAATAGGCGGCTACGTTTGTTTGTTTTTTTTTCATCAAAATGAATATGCATATGATAGTAAGTGTGATATATGAATTAGAAAAAATGTAGAGGGACAGGTTTTATCACATTTAAAGATTTAATGTTTATTTTCTTAACATTTTGCTCTCAAACATTTTCTATGATTTTTCATTTGCCTGTGTTGTCTGTCATCTCAGATTCACCTTACCCACGCGATTATGAATTGACAAATCTATCTCTTCTTACGTTCTGAAATAAAACAATTCTTTTTATGTCCTGTTGTATGTGTAAGTTGTCTTTTATCTCCACGCCAATTTGGGTTGCCAAATCAACTCATTCTTACGTTATGTAATAAGAAAAAATTGCTCATGTTCTGTTGTGTCTGTTACTTTTCTATAATCTCCGTCACTTCTACATTTTAATTAGTCACTGAAACAAACTGATATAAATTTTACTAATATTCATACAAGAAATATTCTTAAATGTATATAAAATGGAATTATTTGTACTTTTCAGCTTTTGATCTTGACTGAAATATTAAAGTTTGGGGAGAAACAGGGTCAAAAGCAAGGGACAAATTACCAAATCGGAGGAAAATATTATTGACGAAAATGGAAGAAAAGTAGTTTGCAGACCGTGTTTTTGAGATCCCTGATCTCATCAACTCATTCTTCGACTAGGAAATGCATTTGCGAGTTCTAGAAAGAAAACCCGGATAATCTGGAATTTGTATCAAAGATGTCTTTAACGGGCAATAATTTTGGCCATTCAGCTATCAAAGCTAACACATAGGAACGATTTTATTTAATTCTTCGTTTTTGTTCAAATCGTTGTTTGAAAGTTTTAGTTCAATCTTTGGTCAAAGCACTTTTTGAGAATACCGTTAAAGGAGAAGAGTGTTATCGTAAAGACCATATTTACAAAGCCCGAAATCCAAATTTAGGTTTCAGATGCTAATTCTCATTTCAAACAAGCTTTAACTCACCTGCAATATTGGTACATCATCTTTCTATCCCAATACGTTTTTTTTTCTTTTGTAAAACTAAATAACGCCAAGTATGTATATGTATATGTATATGTATAGGATAAGGTGTCACAAAAGTGAGTTTCATGTTGCTGATCATTAGGTTATCCAATATCCACACGTTTCACTTAAAGATTGGCAACGTGAAACTCAGAGTCATGAGTTTTTATCCTGCTTTTATTGTTAGTCTATTTCATAGATGAAAATATTGTGATATTGTTGTGCATAGAGCTTTTACTGATTAAAAGTGATTTTATCGTTAAATGCTAATCATGATTATATATATATATATATATATATATATATATGTGTGTGTGTGTGTGTGTGTGTGTGTGTGTGTGTGTGTGTGTGTGTGTGTGTGTGTGTGTGTGTGTGTGGATCAATTCTTTCTAATCACCATAACAAAATTAGTCCCTGTTTTATTAGAGATACGTTTTATCATATTATTTATCGAAACGGATTGTTAATTTTTGCAGCTTTCTAATGCTCGGTTGTTGTTTTTTAATTTCTAGATGAGACTCTATCTCTGCCTCACTTTCCAGATTTGGGTAAAATAGAAGGGCCGAGAGAGGCTATCGGTTGATAAGAAAAAAAACACTGAATTCAAAACCTAAAGAGTGTTGTTCGAAAAATCTGTGGCATAGTGGTTCACCGTTCTTCTGTTATCAGCTCATCTCAAAAGTAATGCTCGTTCTGTCCATTGGGCTTAGAATACGTTGAAAGTATCTCCTGCAGAGGATTAAGCCCCCTCAAAAAAAAAAAAGATGTCCTGGGTATGACGCTAAACTAAATCTGATGTTAAGACTTCAGTTCTGGAGATCTGAGAAGTGTGGAGTACCTCCTTATTGTTATTACTTCCAGGTCCACCCTGACCTGGAATGGAAGTAACTATTAAGATCTCATCTATCAGTCAAATAGATTGTTTAAGATTTATTCGTATTCAATGAGACAGTGTTTGTGCCAAAATCTAACCGAGCTAAGCTTACTAAATAACTAAAAAAACATCACAAGCGGTCATTTTTAGCGAATTCGATATTTATTAAGTGTCCCATACTTTTCTCCTTGTACCAATCTTCTTGGTATAAAATAACTCAAGGTGAGTTGACATGCCGTTAAAACTGTTCCCTCGTTCATAACTTCGGAATATATAATTTAGTTTTGTACAAGGCCAAAAGTATGGGGTAGGTAATGAGAAAGAAATGGCCTGCTAATCTATCTTGCGAATCATTACACAGGAGACATTCCAACTTATTCAGGTAATAAAATGTTAAGTTATGGACGGTTTTTTCTATCCTTTCCAGAATGAAAAATATTTTGGATAAATAAACGTATGATACATCCAAAACGGGTTTTATTTTTCTAAAATTACTATACCATCATCTAAAATTACTATACCATCTTCTAAACTTGTATATAAAAATAAAGTTTCATTTTTCTTTATTCTGTGCTGCGAATTTTCATTAAAATACATTTAGCTATTTTGGCTTAATTTCAGGCGAGGTCTCTGCGTTGATATCAGTGTTGCATCTTGTATCGATGTAAAGAAGAATGTAAAATTCAGATCGATAATAATATTAAGAGTAGAAATATCGACAGGATTTTATTTTCTCAAAATATATTTCTTCGGTTCATGGTAATGTAGTTTCTGTAAAGAACTTTCACCCCAAGAAGGTCGGACGCGAAATTCAACTCCTTTTATTAATGTCATACCTATTAACGAAGTATGTTCAAAAAGTTATAAGACTGAAGTTATATTGATCAAGAAAGAAATCAAGAATGAATTTCTTCAAATTAGTCCCCTTAACGTGCTTATTCCACTCTGTTTTTATTGGTCGAAGTACCTGTGAAACTCCTCTTGTGATATAGAGTGAAACTGCGCAATTGTATTACTTTTAATGACCTCAGTATCCTCCAATCCTTTGTGTAATGAAATATACTTAATCTTGAAACCGGCTGAAAACAGGAATTAAATAAAAGTTATCCAAACCATCAGACCGAAACAACTTAGTGGTCATGAGAGTTGATCAGGAATGCCGTTTACGTAGGCAAAAATAAGGATTCGATCTTTTGAGAACCCTCATAAAAGAAGCAGGCTTTTTCGATTAGAAGCGGAGTTTTCAAGTCGGAACCTTGAGATAAATTTCCTGTTTAGAAAACAAGAAAAAGTCAGGGTTAAACTGGTGAGTAGGAAAGAACCTGAACTTGTCTAATCTGGTGTTTCACCATTTTTTCAGTTGCGATCACGTATAGATTGAGAGTATATTTATGATGTAAATACTTGATGATGAAAAGTGTATACTCCTTTCTTGCCAAGAATTTTACGAATATCAATATTATTTTGAATTATATCCTTCAGTTTCGTTATTCTCTTTCATTTCATTTTATATAAGATTTTCTTATGGCTTGTCTGGGAAAAAGCTGCACAAAATTGTCCTTGGCTAAATATTAGTTAGGGATAATATATTCTAACCTTGTACAAATAGTTACTTATGTACAAAGTAACGGAAATAGGGAAAATTTCAAAGTAGGTTAGTATTTGCAAATAATACTACAAAACAACTAATATTAAAAATAATAATACGTTGAAGAATTGCAATTATAGAGTATGTGGTGACAAAGGTGAAGCAGTTAATCACATGATAAGCGAATACTGAAAACTGTCATAAAAGAATACAAGACTAGGCACAACTAGGTAGGAAAAGTGATCCACTTGAAATTGGGCAGAGAATTAAGATTTGACCCTACTACAAAATGATATTAGCGCAAGCACGAATTTGTCATTGAAAATGAGACAAATAAAATTATCTGCGATTTTGAGATACAAACGGATCATCCAATTCCGGCCAAAAGACCAAAACTTGTGTTAATTAGCAGAAATAGATTTTATATAATAGATTCGGCCGTTCCATGGACCAGAAAGTGAAAATGAAAGAAAACGAAACTATAGTTAAATAATTGGACCTTGCCAGAGAGTTTTAAAAATTGCTGTGGAATATGAAGGTGACAGTGATACCAATTGTAGTTGGAACGGTCTCTAAAGGCACTGGATAAAAGATAGGGAGGAAGTGGTGATCAGAAGAAGAATCGAGATCATCTAGAACACAGCACAGTTAAAATCAGCACTTATACTTTGAAGAACTCTGGAAACCTGACGAGACTTGTTGTCACTCAGACTACTGTAAAAAGCATCAGTTAAATCTCTTGTGAAAACTTGGAACGGAGTAAAACAATATATACATATATAGTAGTTAGAACAGCTAAGAAGTCAGGACAGGCGTTCCCTTTGTCAGCTAATAGAAGTGGGTTGTCGAGGGTTTACTGGCTGTTCACTCAGCAGGGTTTCGTCAAGAATTAGTATAACAGGAACAACTAAAAGAGGAACCATTAGAAGCATTATGGAATCAGCAGAAAAAGCCACTTGGTGGCTGTGAGTAAAGAGGGCAATCCCAATGATAGTTGTTACAGAGAAGCAAGTTGGGAAGTGATCAATCTCAGCTGGAACACCTGAGCAAGGGGGTTTGATGTTGATAAACCCGAAACCCTAGACGAACCCAGGGACATCACTGATGATGCATCTCAAACACGTCTGTAAGATTTGTTTTTATGAACACACACACACACACACACACATATATATATATATATATATATATATAGTTTTTAAGAAGAAACTGTTTGAATGGAACTTGCATTGAGAACGAGGTATGCAAAGAATCATGAATGAGATTCTTACGGTTTGGTCAAGTTATTTTGCAGATTGCTTAGTTTTCGTAGGGGATTCACATTTACTCGTAGTTCATCGATCTATTAAGCAATGGATCACTTAATTCTGAAACGACAAGAGAAGTATTACCTGCTTTATCCTCCCCAGAAATGGGTTTAATAGTCCCATTATTGTTCTTCTACAAAGATGGCTTTGGCATTAAATAACCCACGAAGGTTGATATATCATTAAAAAAGAAAGCAACCCAAACCAAACCAACTCTCTAGAATAAGATATCAAATAAATCTGTTATTTTTAATTTGAGTTTTATGACATATCAAACTTTGTAGGTTATTTAACGCCAAATCCATTTTTATGCAAATTGTCAGTTCTATTTCAAACGATTTAATTTAGCATGAGTACACAGTTTAAATGTCAAAAACGTTTTTATTTCAAGCTATTCAGTTTAGTCAAACATAGCTAATTCAGTTTAATATAAGTACAGATTTTGTTTACACACAGTTAAATGTCAAAACAGTTCTATATTAAACAATTCAGTTTTGTGTAAGTACAGTTTCAATGTTTAAAATAGTTCTATTTCAAACGATTCAGTTTTGCATAAGCACGCAGTTTAAATGTAAGTACAGTTTGATTGTCAAAAACATCTCTATTTAAAAGCCATTCAGTTCAGTCAAACAGTTCTAATTCAAACAATTCAGTTTAGCGTAAGTATGCAGTTAGTTCTATTTAACCCATAGATAGGGCACTATCAAGTGCTACCATTCCGGGCCAGATTGGACCTGGGAGCAATGACAATGAAGGAGTGCTCCGCATTCCCCAAAGCTCCAGCATCACTGGAACCTCACCATCATATTGTTTAGTATCATATCCAGGACAATCGTTGCAGGAGTTGTACTCCTCTGCAAAGGTGCAGTCAGTGTATTCTACAGCCCCAGCCGAATGGGCAACTGTTATGTTGGCAAATAAGAGGAAAATAAACTGTTTTGATTTTTCAGAGTATACTCTGCAATACTCTCTCTCTCTCTCTCTCTCTCTCTATCTCTCTCTCTCTGTTTTCCTTTCTATGTCTGTTTCTATACGTCTCTTTTGCTCTCTCTCTTTCACTCTCTCTCTCTCTCTCTCTCTCTCTCTGTATATATATATATATTTATGGAAAATAAATTGATTTCCATTCAAAACAATTGTTAGTTTTTGTATAACAAGAGGCTTGAGAAATTATAATTTTTGCATCCCTATTTTTGCATTTATTGACCAATCAGTCGAAGACGATTTGGAATTGCCTTGCAAAATATGAATAATCAAACCCCCAAATAATTCAAGAAATCGTTTCCCTCCAGTTTTGTGAAAATATTTTTTAACCAAATTAGAATCATAGATAAATCAATCCACTTTTATCTAATTTGGAGCCAATCTTAAAGTTATAGACAACGCGATAAAATTGACAAAATTTCCGCATGCAATAGAGATTCGTCTCTTTACAACTTATCTTCATTTCTTTTTTAGTGTAATTTAATATTATGTTCTTTCAAAAGCGTATTTAATTCAACATCGTTCTGCATATCGAAAATCCTTCTTTTTTTACCCTTTTAATGGAACTGCTACTGCAAATAATACATTCCTTTTTCTTCTTTATTAAGCTTGCATTACACTTACATATTAGCGTATAAATATAGTTTGCCTCTACATAATGACATACAAATACATCTTTTCACACAAAAATATATTATCTATATTGGAAACATTACAAACCGTAATTACTTTATTCTAATTAATGCCATATTGGCGCATATTAACGCTCTAACTGTATTGTAATATAATTAAGGATAGTAATTAATCATATAACTTAATTATTTTATCAGTCATAATGAATTGTGACTTAAAAACTTTGAGTTAAAGTGTAAGTCGCATTCAAAAGTAAATTGTGTGTTAAGTGTTTGGTTGCAGCTTCGATTTGTCATAAGAGTTCTGTTTTGAAATCAGGTTTGGAGACCAGGTATTAAAAAGATAAAAGTTTCATCGGCTGGTGGTAATGACGTAATCCTGAAAGTTAAAGACACGTGTTCTGATCACATTAGTTGATGAGATCATATAATATATCAGCAGGGTGATTTAGAGGTCAGTTAGTCAGTTGATTCGGAAACAGAGTGTCGAACAGTTTCGCGTCTAGAGACGGCAGTTCTTTCGAGGTAGGTCTTGGTCGAAGAAGAATAGTGAAGTTGGTGTCTTGACTGTTCATCTCTTAAGAATGAGACTCTTAGCGTTTCTAATGAACACCAGTGGTTCTTTCTCTCTCGTTTCGTTGACGACTTCTGTGTGAAATATAACTGTCAGAAAATGAATTTTCGTATCTAAAGAAACAGCGGGGGCGCTTTGTACAAGCAAAATATTATTCCTGTTTATATTTGTATATCTTCATCTATATTTGTATACCTTCATTATACTTATGATCCCGTAATGCAACATTTCATTTTCTTACAAGCAAATACTGTTGTTTTTCAACCAAATTTTCACTCAAATTAGATAAACCCTCGAATTTATGGAACTGTGTTTTATTTAATCATTCATAAACTCATCCGCTACTAATAGATATATATTTACCCAACCCCTCCGTACCAGCAGGATTCAAAACAAGTTCAATTTTTAAACAGAGCCAAACAAGTTTGAATTCAGAGTTTTCTTTCTCCTATATTGGTTACAACACCAAGGTTAAAGAGTCGAGTCATCTCTTTTATTTACTAATGGGGTGGGTTCGACGTGGTGTAATGGCTAAAGTACTGGACTGCAGCCTCGAACTAAACGATTTCGAAATTCAGTGGAAAAAAATTCAGACCCCTATATATCCCTTCAAATATGAGTCAAATCGTATCACTGCTGTTCTTCAACAAAATTAGATATCCCACCAAGGATGATATGCCCTTAAAACAAAGAAACGAAGCTAAACTATTTACCCATAGCTGGAGAGAGAATACCGAAGAGTGTTAGCGCCAAGTGAGATGTAGTCTCGTCCAAAATCTGAACTTAGTTTGCTATATCTATTCTCTACGATGATAATCATTACAACAGGAGTACCTATATATATATATATATATATATATATATATATATATATATATATATATCATTGTAATTATTTACAAAATTGTATATATAAATATATGTATGTGTGTGTATGTATGTGATTATCACTATCAAGACTTGGGTATGTGTGCACATTTGTGTTCATGTATTCGTGTAGATGAATCAATGTGTAGATCTGTGCACGTATATCTATGTGAGTAAACGAATTTTCTTTAATCCACAAATAATCAATCCATTAACACTGAACATGACGCCATTTTGAGCAATTTCTCTCACCTCATTTCTTTCTCTCCATTTTAAACAATACAACGGTTATCTCCCTTGGAATATCCTTTTTCGTTTTCCACATGAATGACATACGAAGAGATTTGACATTAGTTATTTTTTTCCCCTTAAACAAATTACCAACATCCCATTAGGCGATATCTTTGTTCTTGGAATTCACTGCATTTTCAATGTTTGATAAAATAAAAATTTGTGCTTGTGCACTATTCAAGGACTAATCTATCTATCTATCTATCTCAATCTGTTTATATCTATCCCTGTTTGATATTACTTTCTTTTCTTCAGTTTCTTAATATCAACGTTTAATTCCTGCATGAGTAGCATTTGGGGAATATTCTCTCTCTCTCTCTCTCTCTCTCTCTCTCACACACACACACACACACACACACAAATGCACACACACACACATGCATAAATATACTTTATCATGTTTGTCTATATCTATCATTTCTTTTTTTTTTTATTTGCGTCAGTTTCTACATATCAATCTTTATTTGTTAATACCTTGATTGATCTTTCTTTCTTTCTTTTGTCTTTCTTTCTTTCTTTCTTTCTCATCATATCATCGATTGATGAAATAATGATTCAAGAGTGGCATTAGGGAACAATACTCTCTCTCTCTCTATCTATCTATCTATCTGTCTATCTAAATTTGTACTCATGTATTTCAATCTCTGATTTTTCTTTCTTTCTTTCTTTCTTTCTTTCTTTCTTTCTTTCTTAATAACGTTTAAAGTATTTGTGCACTATTCTCACACATACACACACACACACACACACACTCTCTCTCTCTCTCTCTTTCTCTCTCTCTCTCTCTCTCTCTCTCTCCACATCTATCTATCTATCCGCTTATCTATCCGGCTTTCAAGACACTGAGATCGATTTACGTTGCTCAGCTCACACGCTGAACAGATATTCAACGAACAAGATCTTATCGTAGTAATGAGATGGTCCATTTTGCGACGAATATTAAGCAATGAACTGTAATGGGTGAATGAATCGATAGATATCACGTGAGCACCGCAGAATTTACAAGTATTTTGGTACAAATGGTAAACAGCGCTGAGAGAGAAAAATATCAACATGTTACCTTAAAAATTACTTCAGATTCAAGAAGCTGTTTTGATATGTCATGAAACTGAGGACCATTTCATGCCAAAAGGTTAGAAAACTGTGTTCATTGTACATTTATATTTATGTTAAATAATAGATTGATCGAATCTTTTTTAGGCACGAAGTCTAGTTTATTTAAAGAGAATTTAACCGTTGTACTCACAAAGAGATTTATGTTTAGTTGAGGATAACTCAGTGTGGTTGACAGATTATAACCTTCAAGATCAGTTGAGAGCAAGGATTTTATGGGAGAATTTCAAAGTCATGTGACTATGAATTGTAGGCGCTAGAGTTAGAATTTAAACTGTTACTTCTGAGCTGCTGAAGCTTGCTGACCAGGAAAAACTGTGTGGTTAGAATTTTCCATCAATGTTCGAATGTAATATATTAATGTGACCTGCAGGTGTTGAACACAGCGGATGTTGTTGACAGCTTCATCCGGCCGAAGATAATATCAACAAAGTGATTACCGGAATGTCACCTTGACCTATGGACGTGGTTGAGCTAGGCGAATGGTGGCAGATACGTCCGTCCATATAAGTGGGCTTGGGCAAGTAGCCAATGGGGAACAAGCAACACATGGACGCGAACTGTAACCAATAGAAAACAAAGAAGTGAGACGTGGGCTTAACCATAACGAATGAAAAAGAGGAGTTGCTGCGGGG
This sequence comes from Sepioteuthis lessoniana, assembly GCA_963585895.1. NCBI lineage: Eukaryota > Metazoa > Mollusca > Cephalopoda > Myopsida > Loliginidae > Sepioteuthis > Sepioteuthis lessoniana. Next base: position 55,814,967 of record OY757912.1, read on the forward strand.
GACGTGGGAGTTGTAAACAATATAAGTTCTCGAATTTGGGCTAAAGTCAGTTGTTCACTGGATCTTCCGACTCCTGACGACCTCTTCGTGTGTGCGAACTCTCTGAGATTGCTCTTCTACTCCAAACAAGTATCATCGTCAAGAATAAAAATATAATCTTATATTTTTATATATACGTGTTCCTCATTGTTCATAGGTCAAGGCACCAAATCGTATATGTTGTATACTACAGCCGAGTCTTGATGAAGCTATCAACAACATCCGCCGATACACAACACCTGCAGGACATGGTGACATTCCGGTAATCATTTTGTTGTTTTTATCCTCGGTCGGGTGAAGCTCTTTGCAACATCAGCTGTGTTCAACACCCGCAAGTTACGTTGATATATTACACGAAGAGCTGTCCACCAGTTTCGTACGATCGGTCAATAAAAGACGTCAGCTGTAAATAAAAGAATGTGTGCACATAAAAGAGACTTCGTTATCATTCATCCCTGCGAGGAAGATGATATAGTCGCAAGGAGAGTCTAGCACTGTTCGATAAAAATAGAATGAAAAACCGGAAAAGAATAGCTGACTGTAATACATTTCCATGTTTATGTAGTTGCTTCAAAAAAGATTTTTTGCACCCCTTTATCAAGCGTTCCTATAATAACATAAATTTGCGTACTGCTGAATGTTGGTTTTTTTTTTGTTTTTTTTTTTTTGTTTTTTTTTTTGTTTTGTTTTTTTAGTTGGTTTGGTTTGATGGCATATCAGCTGTTGTAGGTTATTTAATGCCAAATCCTTTTTATACATTTATACATGTATATCAAATATATGATTGATATTTTTAAACGAGACTGAGCTCCTTTTTTCACACAGGTAAATGGTTTCACTTATATCTAATACAAATGCACAGTTAAATGTAAAAACAGTTCAATACATACAATTTAGTTCAATATAAGTACAGTTTTTTGTTTTCCCATAGTTGAATGTAAAAACAGTTCAATTTCAAACTAGTATAATATAAGTATACGGTTTAGTTCTACTTGACCCATAGATAGGCACCGTATCAGATGCTACCACTTCAGGCTAAAGAGGACCTGGGATTAATGACAATGAAGGGGTACTCCGCATTTCTCAAAGTTCCAGCATTACTGAAACCTCACTATCAGGTTGTTTACAATAATATCCAAGACAATCGTTGAGGGAGTCATACTCTTCTGTAGAAGATGCAGTCAGTGTATTCTACAGCCCCAGCTGACTTGGTTTCAAGTGTTTTTAACTAATGCTAATAATTATAATATATCAAGCAATTATTTCTATTTGATATTAGTCATTTGTTTGTACACAGTTATAAGGTCTCACGTAAACCATAATAATTTTAGTAAAAAATCATAACTTCAATTAACTATTTTTGATAGAAATAATTTGGACACAGTTATATGGTATCAGGTATTTCTTTCTAATACAAATAAATTTTAAGCAGATCTATTTGATGCAAAGATGGAACTTTTACAGGTGCTACCACTCCGGGTTAGAGGATTCCGGATTAATGGCAAGGAAGGTGTAGTCTACACTCACCGCAGCTTCAAAATGCGAGCCCCACCCCTAGATCAGCTCTGACAGTTGATCGGTTGGTTTTATGGTATGTCAACCCTTGAATGATTTAATATCAATGTTAGTATTTTTCTAGCAATTTACATGGTTTTAAGTAACTAATAAGGATAAGAATTTGTAAAAAAATATAGTTATTTTTCATTCTAATAACATATGCACATTTATATATCAAGTGACTATTCCTGTTTAATCATTTTTTTCATGGTTGTATGACTTCTAACCTTCCAACGTAATACTAATGATTTACATACGTTTTATAATTTTAAAAATTCTACACAATTTTATGATTTAAAATATTTCAAGCAATAATATGATTTCAAGAAATTAAAAATAAAAATGATTACGAAAATAAAAAACGAAAAAAGAGACAAGCATTTAAAGCTTGCAAGAGAACTGAAAAACTATGGAATATGAAGGTGACAGTGATACCAATTGTAATTGGTTTACTGGGAACGTTCCCCAAAGGTTTGGTAAAGGTACTTGAAAAGTTAGAAATTGGAGAACGAGCCGTGACCATGCAAAATACAGCGTTGTTGAGGTCGGTTAGAAAACTGAGGAGAGTCCTGGAGACTTGAGGAGACTTGCTGTCACTCAGATTCCATTGAAAGATCATCAGCTAAGACTAGCGTGAAAAACTCGCAAGCAGTAAAGTAATAATAATAATAATAATAATAATAATAATAATAATAATAATAATCCTTTGGAAACAAAGCTTTAAGTATCAATTCTTAATACAAATAATTTGCTTATAGTTATGTGATTTCAACTATTCCTATATAATACAAATAATTTTCTAGCAGAAGAACATAATTCCTACCTTACGGGTACTCCTACTCCCGGTTAGAGTTGATATTGGAATAAAGGTTACGAAGAGTAACTGTATATTTCTCAAAGCTGCAAAGATGGAGCCTTACAACAGGATGCTCTTTGATGCCATACCCTGGACCCTGGTTTTTGGGGAGGGTTTTACTCCTCAGTTTACATTGACATCTCAGATTAATCCTTCCACTAGTGAAGGATGAGATAATCTATAATGCTTTAGGCAAATAACTTTAAAGAGGAAACCAAGTAGTTTGTTGTTTGGAATTGAAATAAATTGTTTGTGACACCAGTTTCGTTACTTTTCAGGCTCACTTCGTAGTTGTGATTGAAATCAATGTTCAGTTGCATTTTATGATTGAACTTTTTATTCGTCAATAATCATGTGCTTTCACAGTTGTATATCAAGAATTCCAATCGATTATAAATAATTTACACACAACAGTATGGTTTCAAATATTTCTATCAAATATTAACAGTTTATACTCAATTATATGGATTCAAGAAACTATTTATGTGTAATAATGGTTATTTGTTTGCACACAGTTATATAGTTTCAAGCAACTAGTAAAATAATAATCCTTTTTAAATAATCTTACCTTTAAGTAACTATTCTTGACAGAAATAATTTGTACAGTTATTTGTTATTAATTATTCCTTTCTAACACAAATAATTTAAACCTTTTTATTTCACCCAAACAGGTACTACCATTCTATATCAGAGTGGACCTAGCAATTATTGCAATGAAGGGAGACTCCATACTTCTCGAAGTTCTAGAATGCAAGCTCCACTGCTGAATTCAATTTAGTTTCATACCCAGGACTCCACTTTGGAGTGGGGGGATTTTACCCTTGTGCAGAGGATGCCGACATCATTTTCTATGCCCTGCCGTTTTTTTTTAATTTTATGATTAAATGGTGGCAACAAGGAGTTGCAAAGCTAATTTAGAGCTCGAAGTGAAATTCGAACAAGGCGTTATAAATTCTTTGTTTGTTTTTTGGTGTTATTTGGCAGGGTTTTTTGTTTGTTTGTTTGTTTGTAGTAATTTCTCTTAAATTCACTTCCTCATGTAGTATTTTCGAAATTTAATACGATAATTTTATGTTGGAATGACGGAAGAAAATAAATACTGAACACATACCACGTGGACTATTTCCTAGCCGATTCCGGATATATCAATTTTAAAATACGATAAAACTTTCTTTTTTATATTTGTACGTAGTGGAAAGGCTACGTGAAATCCATTTTCTTTTGCCAGTGAAGCTACATATGTGGCGTTTTCTTTTGTATCAGCATTTTTTAAAACTTTGCGGTATATTTAGAAATTTCTCAAAATTGGGATTATTCTTTTCAGGATCTCCTTTGTCGCGAGTTCGAAAAGTTATACTTCTTTTGATTTGGAAATCAAATTTTGGCATCCACTGAAGATTTAATTCACTAGTGGATGGCTCTACTACTTAGCGCCAAGTCAGTTTGACCTTTTGGTAAACAAAGATAAATTAACAAATATTTGGCAGCCTTGCTATATGTGATGGTTAACAAGCTACTCACACACCACTGCTAGTGAGTCTGATGGTCGCCAATTGCCCATACTTCAATCTTTGCGCCAAACAACAACAATTTTAGTTAATGAATATGGAGTCATGCATGGGGTAATGTTTAGCAGATCATTGTGAGTTCATTTCTCACTGAGTGCCCGACACATCTGAATAACACTCTGTCAGCGGGACTTAGAATATGATGCCTGAATGGGTGTCATGGGGGATCACACTAAACTGCATCAGATGCTTAAGCTCCAGTTCTTTTTTATTGCAAATACTCCCATGTCCACTCTGAACGAGAGTACCAGCAAATATCCCATCTATGGGTCCAAAATACCTTTTTAAAAAGTATTCCTTTTCGATTAGACCATGCGAAAAGAAAAGTTCTTAAAAACAACTGTACAAAAAAAAAATGTAAAAATGATTCCACAATAAACGAGATATGCATAGAATAATCCTAGACAAGTTGATATGCCGTTAAAATCAATTAATTAATCAATACTTCTTGTATTGTGCGAAAAGTAAGCCGAATCATTTAAAGCATCACAAGATTAGCTAATTGGGCAAGTAAAAAGTTTGATTTTATCACACGCTCCATACTTTTCGCCTTGTGCCAAACTAAGCTAAATTTAGTAAATATCTTCTCTAAATCTCCTTACAAAAATGTTAATTTGTTCAATTTTGAAGCATTTTAATCGTATTTTTCGAATTCAGCCCAGAAAAAATATTGCGAACAGCAAAAATTATGAAAGAATGTATACGTTGCAAGTAATCATTGAGATAAACTAATTCGCTAACCGTTCCTCCATTCTTACAACGATGAGTCAAAAATTTTGCAATACTTTGGTAACGTTAGGCATAATTCGACAGCTCCAGACGCTGTTGCTAAGGTCAAACTACACTAAACTGTGAGATGCCGAGCTCGCCTGATACTCTTCGGCTGCGCCTCGTCTGATTTTCTCGGTTGCTTGAAGTACAGTCTAAGAATTCACGGTCTTGGAATACAAGTGAAATTTCTTGAACAGTCTGGTTACTGTTCTATGATCAACTGCACCTTCACTTTTTACACAACAAATGTTTTTGATTGGTTTCTTTGGTTATTTAGTTTAATGGCGGTTATTTAATGTCAAATCTATTTTATATATGCTCAGCCAATACGATCCGTCTTCAAGTGTCAACAGGAGGCCTCGTTAGGTGTGTGGTCTTACCCCTTTACAGAGATGCACTCGGTCTATTCCACAGCCCCGGCCGTGATGGCGGAAGTGTTTTTGGTTGCTTCTGCGATATTATGGCCCACTTCAAAATCATAAAGCATAAACTCTTGAATTAGACTTCGGCTTTTAAATTTCACAGAGAGTGAGGCAATACTCATCGTGTCATCACACCAACAACCACGATATCATAAATTGCAGTGGCTACCTCGCATGGCTTGAACTACTTCAGTCACGTAATATACGCGCTTCAAACCTGTAGGTATCAAAATATTGCAAACTTTTGACTTTTTCTTGTATTTATCAAACTTAATTATGTTTTGCTCTGAACGGATGTTCAGAGCCCCTAGTAAGAATCAAAATCCATCAGAGAATAAAGGTCAGTGATTTTTACTATTTTTTTTTCTTATTTACTTTCCTTTGCCAGCATAAAAAGAGTGGTCTCTATGTGTTCTAAGGCCCTTTCTGCTTGCTATGGTTGATGAAATTGGAGTTCAGCTCACGAACATCGAGTCCTCATTTTGGCTTATAGCCCCTCCACGTTAATTCACCGAACCGAATCAATCATAGCGACAGCCAACCTGTTGGTCTTCCTCAGGTGGACAGTCTTACATGACTAAAGAGCTCCAACTTCCTTCCAAAGTTTAGATCAGTGACAGAGAGTAATCCCAGATATTAGCGATTAAGATAGATAAATCAAATCATTCCTGATAGCATCAGTTCAAACTGGACCAGAACAGGTTCAACTGGAATTCAAACATGATTCGCTGATTCCATTTTCCGTGTTTTGAACTGTTAGGTCACGACGTACCCACTTCAAGGTGTTTAAGATTAATCTTTCATATCTTCAAATTTATTCAGGGCCTAAAACTTATATTATTCTAAACCTCATTTCCAGTAACATGTACACCTAAATTGCGCATTTTCGCTGTATTTCTAGGCGTAGAAGCAGGATTAACCTCAGATGCCTGGAACGTCTTTAAGAGAGGAATAGTGACAGGAATAAAAAAAATTCTGAAATTAACCAGATCTAGAGAATCGCATTTATTGAACGTTCATATTAACATTTTTGTGCAGTTATTTTTCAAGGGTTTTTTTTTTATTTTTTAACACAGTCTTTTCAAATACGAATCATTTTCGATGGAACCCGATTAGATGGTACCACTTTAACTCAGAGTGGACTTGGGAGTAATGGCAGTGAAGAAATAATTCCACATTCCCCAGATTTCCAAAACTGAAGCCTAACCATTTAGTGTCATACCCAGAACCGAATTTTTCTTTTTCTTTTTTTTTTTTTTGTAGGTGGTCCTCTGCGGGGGATACATTGAGTGTATAATAAGCCCAGCCAAAAGGGCAAGTGAATATTGCACCAAATATATTTAATTTTTCCGAAATAGACTCGTCTTGTTATGCTTAAAGAGGTTAAATAAAATTTACTGCTGACACTGAATGGTCAAATTGCCGACTAAATTATTCTCCCAGTTTATTTGGTCTGTTTATGAGTTCGTCAATTTTCAGATAATATCATTATCGATCATCTGAAGATCGATGACTTGCAGTGTTTCTTTGTCCAGCGTCGTTACAATTGATAGATTTCTTTCGACGACTCTGACTCCCGTGACATTTTTTTTTCGATAAAAATCTTTTTCAAACGAAACATTATATCCATTTTAAATATAAAATATGCAAGTAGGGAAACTTTGATTTTTATTAATTCTTTTTATACAAAGAAAAACATTTCACTCGCATATTTAATATACTTACAAGGCGATGCTGAAAAGTTATCGGCTCAACAAATGTGAGAATAATCTATTGAAGAGCTTGGAAATCTGCTGCTTTAAAGCCACATAATGCCCAAAACATAAAGTGTAGCTTTCCACATCATTGTTCGTATTCACCCTACCCCTCGACCACAGGTATCATGTAACACAAGGTCAATTTCTTGCTGGAATAGAACAAGTTTGAAGCCAGTTTTCTTTCTCCTAGACTCGTTGCCTTACCAAGACTAAAGAACCCACTCTTCCATACTACTTACTGATCGCTGAGAAGGAGAAGAGATGGATTCATGGCTTTCCCGGGGATATTAACGTGAAGTTAAACGCAATCAGCCTCGTGCAAGACTTGAACTCAGGTCTTCATTTCCATTTTCTACGACAACATTTACGCTAAGCCCACCTCCTCTACGGCCTTGTTAAAAGGATCATTTTAATTGATACTTTAACTGAGCGCTTTTTTGTTTAACGGCATATCAACCGCATAATACCGAAATTTCATACAATCAATTTGTACGCATATCGTTTTAAGTACTCCTATCAAATGCAAATATCTGCATACAATTATATGATTTCAAGTAACTTTTCAACTTACTGATTAAAAACAAAATAATTTTATTTAAGAATAAACATTCGTTTGTTCACAGTTAAATAGTATTAAATATTCTAATCTAATACAAATAATTTTAAAATAGATCTATCTTACCCATAGATGGGACCAGAACACATACTTTAATTCGCTCCTAGTCGAAGGCAAATTATTATTTTACTAAACTTATAAGGGTGAATTTCTATGATTATTGTTTTAGTTTTAATCTTTCTATCTTTAGTGAATCTCGAAAGGAACTACGTCGAGACGATAGATAGATCGATAGATAAACAGAGATTATCAGAAAATTTAACGCCCCATCGACGAGGCTAAGAATTCATCAGTTGCCTCCCCAGCACCGAAAAAAGGTGTCCTGGGTACGGCACTAAACTGTATCTGGTGGTGAGGCTCTATCCTTGGAGTTCTTGAGAGTGTGAAGTATCCCATTATTGCCATTACCCTCAAGCTCACTCTGACTCAGAGTGGAACTATCTGTTATGGTGCCATTTAGAGGTCAAATTGATCTGTTTAAAAGTATTTGTGTTAGACAGGAATACTTGAAACATATAACTGTGTGTAAACAAATGATTATTATTAAATGGTAATACTTACTTCGCAAAGTGCCGAAGCAAAATTAGGAATATTATAGTATAAACATAATCGACTCTATTATAAAACAAGATTAATTTTGATTTAAAAATAAAACACACAAAATAAGAAGCTAGACACAAAACAGTAAATTCACTACAAATGTCCATAATTTTTTAACTATTCTATCAACACGCCTTCGAAACGATTTGGATGCCTTGAAAATAAATTCTTCAAACATTTTATTCCATTCCTCCTCAATAGCAGTCTTAAGCGAGCCAATATTTGGATGGGAATTTACATTGTTTTGTTTTCTAAAACGCCCCAAATAGCGTAATCAAGGGAGTTAATGTTCGGGCTTAAATCTTGTTTAATTGCTGTCCCCAGTTTTCTAAATTTTCAATTAATTAGTATATTTTCCTAGTGACGTTGTGGGGTCCTTAATCGTCGAAACGAGAGCAGTTAAAAAGCTTCCTTTTCATTTTTGGTTCAATCATCAACTTCACTTTTTCTTAAAAAAAACTCTTTTCCTGTAAAATTGTTTTTCTTTGCTTTGCATATGGTAGACAAGAAATTTTAGCTTGGTTTAGTAAATCATAGATTCTTCATCATTTCTTTTCTTGCTCTCTCACATGAGGTTTAATTTTAGTTTAAAAAGTGCTTGAATAATAGATCTAATCAATCCGAATAAAAGAACGTCTTAAAAATTATTTCAAATTTTGTTTCCGCATTCTATAAACCATATAATGGTGCATAACTATTAGTATTAGATTGGACTCCTTGAAAACATACAACTCTATGCAAATTATTTCTATTTGATTGGAATGCTAGAAATCATATGTGCGTAAAGGAATCAATAGACACATATTCTAAAAAGGTACAATTTGTAAAATGTAATGTAACATTGAAACTGGTTAAGATTACATCTAACATTTACAAATGAGTCAAATTTCGAAATCAAATAACCCATTAGGAGTTAATATGCCATTAAACAAATTGACGAAACCAAACTAAAGCTACTATTAGGGATAAAATAGATCTGTTTTAAAACTATTAGTGTTGGATAGCAATACTTGAAATCATATGACAGGGGACCAACAAATTATTATGATTATTTTACTCATTTGCCAGTTCTTCCCTTCAGCGTTAACTGATGGTTTTTCCCTGGAATCTAAGTGACAGCAAGTCTCCTCAAGTCTCCAGGACTCTTCTTATATTCTGGCCAATTTTAACAGTGCTGTAGTTTGGATAGTCTCCACTTGTCCTCTTATCTCCAAGTCCTCCAGTGCCTGTACCAATCCTTTGGTGACTGTACCGAGCGCTCCAATTACAATTGGTATCACCGTCCCTTTCATGTTCCATAGTTTTTTTCTGTTCTCGAGCAAGGTCTTAGTATTTATCTGTCATCTCGCTTTCCTTCAGTTTTCCCGAGATGTCAGCCGGAACTGCGAAGTCCACAATTTGGAATGTTCTCTCTCTCTCCCTCTCTCTCTCTCTCTCTCTCTCTCTCTCTCTCTCTCTCTTTCTTTGTAGTTGATTATCACCAGGTCTGATATTATTATTATTATTATTATTATTATTATTATTATTGCTGTTGCGAGTTTTCCCACCGGCGTTAGTTGACGGTTTTCTACTAGAATCTGAGAGACAGCGAGTCTCCTCAGGTCTCCAGGATTCTTCAAAGTATTCTGGTCGATCTCAACAATTCTGTAGTATGGATGACCTTGATTCGCTCTCCGATTTCCAGCTCTTCTTGTCAACTTTCCAAACTTCTGAGGACCGTTCCAATTGTACCAATTACAACTGATATTACCGTCACCCTCATGTTCCACAGCTTTCTCAGTCTTTGGGCAAGGTCTAAGTATCTGTCTCTCTTTCTACTAAACAGCAAGTTCTATTCTAAATTCTTTTCATTATTACGAAATCTGGTCTTCTAGCTGGGATTATTATTATCATTATTATCATTCTTATGAAATAGGAAAAGTTTCTTGAAACCATGTAAGTAAGTAAGTAAAGTTGGCGACCGTAGTCAAGGGTGACCTGAAGGCTCCCTTTTCATTAGCTACTAAACCGAGGTCTAGGGAGACTGCTAATCCTTTACCTGGATTGCTCCACTTTATTCTTGATACCTTATAATGCTGCGTGTTAGGCAAAGAGGTATCAAGTACTATTTTTGAGTCTTTGGTTTGACTCAACCAAGAATTTTACCCAAGCCCTCCACCGTGAGCAGGATGCAACACAAGGTCAAGTTTTTATGCAGAATACCAATTGTTTGAATTCAGATTATTTATGACATTTAAGATGAAGAATTATGATAATGAATAGCATTTACAAATAACTCAAATGTTGGCATTAAATAACCCATAAGGAATTAATATGCCATTAAACAAATAAACCCAACCAAACAAAATTTAAAAAAATTTTCGTATATCGACAATTGTATCTATTTTTTGACGTTTATAATTTTCACGCTATAAACACACATTATTGACTTGCAGGGTAGTTGATTTTACCGTCGAACAAAGAAAAAATGTCGAAAAAAATTCTGTAATTAGATTAAATTAATGAATACCCAATTTAAAACCGAACGGGAAACATTCGCCAAAAAACAAAACAAAAACAAAAAGCAACAACAACGGATAATGATTATACGAATCAGTTTTGCAGACCTCAATGGAAATCGCAATATTAGTTGTCTTCCTTTTTTTTTTTTTTTTTTCTTTTTTGTGAATATGGACGAAGAGACCTCAAGACTCGGTTGAATAAATTTGCTCTAAATGAACACCAATGGACAACGCTTCATTTTGTTTTATTTTAGATTTTTCCCTCTGAAGTTTTCGACGCCTTTTGCGTCCGGCATTAAAAGGAAATGAAGAAAAAAGGAAAAAGGGGGGAAGAAAAGGAAGAAAAAAGAGACATGGAAAAAGAAGGAAAAAAGAAAAAGAGAAAAAAAGAAGGAAACAAATAAAAAAGAAAAAAAAGGAAGGAATAAGAAGGAAAAAGAAAAGGAATGCATGAAAAAAGAAGGTAAAAAGAGAAAAGAGGAAAAAGAAGGAAAAAGAAGGGAAAAAGAGAAAAAATTAAAATAGAAGGAAAAAGAAAGGGAAAAGAATGAAAAAAAAAGAAAAAAGAGAAAGAAAAGAAATCAAAAGAACAGAAGGGAAAAAGAAAAGAAAAAAGAAAGAAAAAGGGAAAAAGAAAAAAGGAACAGGAAAAGAAGAGAAAAGTAAGAAAAAAGTAGGAAAACAAAGAAAAAAAAAAGAAAAAACTAGTGAAAAGAAAAAAAAGAAGAATAAAGAAGAAGAAAGAAGGGAAAAGAAGAAAATGAAAAAAAAAGAAGAAATGAAAAAAGAAAAAGGGGAGGAAAAAGTGGGAAAATAAGTGAAAAAAAGAAAAGAGCAAAGAAGGAAAAAAGGAGATAAAAAGAAAAAAAGTATAAAGAAAAAAAGAAAAAAAGAAACAAAGAAAGAAGAAAAAATAGAAGGAAAAAGAAAAAGGAAGTGAAATACAGCAAATAGAAATGATGTTCGTTCCTAAATTTGGGAGGTTAACCGATGATTATTTTTATGTCTCTTGTAGCGAAATAATTCTGGCAGACGATCTTATCATCGTTGATGTCGAAAAATGCAATTGAACTCGTAAAGTAATAAACGAGACAGATGTATCGATGGGAAATCAATGATTCCAGTATCGGAAATAAACGAAGCAGAAAAGGAAGTGCGAGATTTGATTCGCGCATATATCTAATCTATAAATGGTAATTTCTGCTTTAACGTCTCACATTTCTGTCAGAGATCTCAAGAATTTTTATCCACTGTTTTATTTTCAACCCCCCCACATATATATATATATATATATATATATATATATATATATATATATATATATATATATATATATATATATATATAAATTAGGTAAACAATGATTATCATGCACACACTCACACATATATATATGCATGATAATTATTGTTATATTGTTATTATCATATATATATATATATATATATATATATATATATATATATATATATATATATATATGCACGATGATGATTGTTTATCTAATTGTTCTCGTTTGTATGAAAAATATCACAAACACTTATGCAGGGGTAAAATGCATATGTATATGAAATATGCTTACAAGAGAATTTGCAACATCAATATATTCGTGATAAAAATTTTCTTTTGACAAATAGATACCAGTATATTTTGAATCGCTTTTCAACTCCTTTAAAAGAAATGAAAATAAAAAAATTAAACCTTTAAAAACTTTCAAAAGGAATTTTTCGCCACAAAACTTTTTCTTTTTTCAATGACCAAAGATTGAAACTAGCTGAGAATAATAAAAGAAATAAGCAACATGAAAAATATCATTATTTATTTTATCACTTTTGTTCAACATCTTCACACACGCGCGCGCGCACACACACACACACACACACACACACACACACACACGACAAAATATTCTTGTTCTCTCTCTCTCTCTCTCTCTCTCTCTCTTTTCTCTCTCTCTCTCTCTCTCTCTCGCTATATATATATATAGCGAGACACACACACACGGACAGAGACAGAGGGACAAGAATCCCTGTCTTCTTCCCACCCATAGACCTCAAGAACTTTTATTTACTACTTTTTAATTTTACATTAAATCACACACACACACACACACACACACACGCGCGCGCGCGCGCGCGCGCGCGCCCTTGCACGCACGCACACACAAATGCATGCAGACACACACGTACACACACACACATTCGCACATATATGTATAAGAATTTTTATCTAATTTTTCTTATTGGGATATAAAATGCATATATATACATTTATATATGTATATGAAACATCATCAAAAGAGAGTCTCCCAACCTATGTTTGAGGGATCTCTCTCTCTCTCACTCTCTTTCTCTCTCTCCCCCTCTCTCTCTCACTCTCTATTTCTCTCTCTCTCTCTCTCTCTCTCTCTCTATATATATATATATATATATATATATATATTTATATATATATTTAAGTGTGTATGTGTGCGCGCGTTTGTTTATACGTATGTGAGCACAAAAACCGGATCCTTATCATCATCTCTCCTCTCTAATTCTTTCTTTCATTCTTTCCTTCTTTCTTTCTTTCTTTCTTTCTTTCTTTTCCCTTACATTCTTCTTTTCTTTCTTTTTTTCTCTAGCCTTTACTCCTGTCCTCCTTTCTTTTACTTTTTTCCTTCCGCTCGATTTTTTTTCTTTTTTCTCTCTCCCCCTCCTTTCTTTTCCCATCTTTCTTTCGTTTCTTTTTTCTTTGTTTTTTATCTTGCTTTTTTCCTTCTTTTAATTCCCTTTCTCTTTTCCCGACTTTATTTTCCTCAATCTTTCTTTCTTTCTTTTTACTTTTTTCTTCCTTCCTTCCTTTCTTTTTCGCTTCCTTTCTACTTTTTTCCCTTTCTTTTCATTCTGTCCATCTTTCCTTTTACTTTCCATGTTAAACAGAGTCGTTAATGCAAATCTATAAATCATCAAATAGCCAAGCTCTGGGATCAACGCAACAAAACAAAATGGCGAACACAATGGCTACCATTCGATATTTGTACAGTTTTTGAATAGTGCTACTTATTAGCAACATTAACCTCGTTCCCGCCGTTACCTGGGCGCATCCAAGTCAACCCTAGTCAAACCGTCGTTAACACCACCGCAAAAGCGGCGCCTTCGACTCTAATAAGGCATCGCTATCTCGGACGTAGGAAGCCAGGAATCCATGTTTGGTTTTTCATTAATTTAGACATAGAATTGCAGTTCCACTCCTATAGGTTTGGGAGGGGTTAAGTGGCTAGGAATAGGAGGGTGAAAACGGTGAGTTATATATTTCTTTCTTGAACTTCCACCTGCCCTAACAGTGAGTGATAAAGAAACAGTAACGAGGATTTGACCGCAACGACATTCCCATCTCTGAGACGACAGGAGGACCAATCCTCAAAACCACCGATTTATTTAATGAGAATTAAATCGCGTGTAGAGAGGCGTGTGCAAACGGACACTATTAATCGCTCAAGTGGTTATCTATCTATCTATCTATCTATCTATCTATCTATCTATCTATCTATCTATCTATCTCAGTCTGTTCCTATCTATTTATCTATCTAATCACTCAAAAATAAATGCACATCTACCAATTTTTCATAATGTTAATTTTCTTATTTTTCAAAGACACAAGGATCTAATTTTTTCTACTCAGTCAAAATAGATTTAATTAGGTATTATTCATTAGCAAACTCTACTACAAAATAAAATTACATAAATATCTTTCTTTCTTTCTTTCTTTCTTTCAACGTTGGTTAGATTTTTCAATTAATTCTCGCTCATGTCCTACTCGACTTTAAAAATATTACACGGGAAACTGGAATTGTCGACTACGATAATTAATATTATTATATCTAAACCTAGAGGCCCATATCTTCCATTATCCTAGAGGTAGGAAGAGGTAGTGTCCTGGGGGGGGGTGTTTACGCGAAATTTGGAAACCCCTTGCCAGCGGCGGTCAGTCTAGCCCCAAATTAACCCCAACATAATCTGCCAGTTTCCCTACTCCCAAAAAGGGAATCTTAACTGGAACTTATTTTGCGAGGGATCAAGTGCCAGGCTGCCCCGTCTTCACACGTGCGAAAAATAAACTCCCGTCTTGGGATAAATATTTTATACCGCGTCACACAATCATACCAAGGCGAGGATAGATAAGACGCAACAAAATAGCAAATATAGACTATGCGGTGACATAGATGAAACCATCAATCACATAATAAGCGAATGCAGTAAATTGGCACAGAAGGAGTACAAGGCTAGACACGACTGGGTGGGCAAGGTGATCCACTGGGAAATGTACAAGAAATTTGAATTTGACCATGCCAACAAATGGTATATGAACAACCTAGCACCTGTCCTAGAAAAAGACACACACAAACTCCTAAGGGACTTTGACATACAAACGGATCACCTAATCTCGGCCAAAAACCAGACCTTATAATAATAAAAAAAAAAAAAAAAAGAAAACCTGCAAAATTGTCGACTTTGCTGTCTCGGCTGACCACAGAATAAAACTGAAAGAATGTGAAAATAGAGATAAGTACCTCGACCTTGCTGGAGAATTGAAAAAACAATAGAACATGAAGGTGACAATTATACCAATTGTGATTGGTGCTTTTGGCACGGTAACTCAAAGTTTATTAAAGGGCCTGGAGGATTTCGAAGTTGGCGGCCGAGTGGAGACCATCCAAACAACAGTATTATTGAAAACAGTCAGAATACTGAGAAAACTCCTGGAGACTTGAGGAGACATACTGTCACTCAATCTCCAGTGATAGACCATCAGCTTACGCTGATGTGGAAAACTCTAATGAGTAAATAATAATAATAATAATAATAGAATTTTAAATTATAAATGAGTTCATTATTATTATTTTAAATGAACTCATTTAGAGTCTTTAGGTGTGCAAATCGAAAATATTTTTGATGCTACCTAACGTATATGATACTATTAATGGCGTGAGAAATACTCTTTTGAGGTGTACATAAAAAACTTTGGATTAACAGTCTCTAAAGATCAATTTTGTTACATCTCTGTAATTTCGAAGCACAGGTTAGTGTGAAGAAGAAGTCCGTTAGTAGTGTTAGATTGTTGGGAATTTCGAAAAAAGGATTGCAACCTGGAAAAGTTATCATCTCGAAAAGGTTTTCAAGAAGAGGTTGTCACTTGACTTCTTTATAAAAAAAATAGTTTGCTTCTCACTTTTATTAATATGTTACTAATTCAGGCCGGTTAGTTCCATGATATTTTTGTCAGTCTTTGATAGAAAGGCGCAAACTCCTTGTATATTCTCAGGGGAAATATCGATTACTCTAAAAAGAGGTTTCTGAAACGTTGAAGGCTCCAAAACACTTGTTCACTCTGTAGTACTGCGGAATTGTAATTGCTAAAACTCAAAAACACAAACTTTTTCGGCGCTTGTTTCAATCGAAGTCACTACTGAACTCAAATCTGTTTATCAGATGCTTCTACAATTCTGTCCAGGAACAATAATGATGGTGAAGCAAGAGACATTACATTAAAGTCCTGTCACTTAAGCTGTATAATCTAAACTGGTAATGAAGTATTTCCATGCGTGCTTCTTCGAACTGACAAGATTCATCATCAAGAATCCAAAATACTAATGTCCAACGACTATAAAGGATAGAATTTGAGAATGAGTCAGAGTGAATACCTAGATAAATGAGTAAAAGAAAGAGAAGAAAGACGAGAGACGATTACTTGCATAAACTCAGCTAATTAATTTGACGGGGGGGGGGAATTCGTTGGAATGGGCGTCTTGCTGTTGAGTATCTAATAAATAAGCTAAGACAAAAACTACTTCACGTGGTGAGAGGTCAGAGTGAGGTGGGATGCGTACATAAAATATAAAATAATAATTAATTTTACGGAAAGAAATTAGAGATATGAGAAATCATCAACGGAGAACATAATATGCATGCACCAAAAAACAAATAAACAAATTGTTAATGAGAAAGAAGATAAACGAAGCAATAAAACCTTTCACCCAAGAGAAGACATTGATATATTCTATGTGACAAGAAAGAAGTTGGAAGAAGAGTTGCAAACATCGAGAACTTCGTGAATGGAGCAATACAAAGACTCGAAGAATATATAAACGTGTGCAAAGATTAAATGACTATTGACTGTAACGGCAATAAAAGCAGAACAATAACATTTTTTAAAAATCTAGAAAAACAAAAAAAAAATGGGAAGAAAAATTACGATATAGATACTTTAAGTGACAAAAAAATTGCACGGGAGATGACTTGAACATGTTGACGTGGGAGAAACCTGAAAAGAGAAACTGAATCTTTGCAGAAAATTATGCCATAAGAATAAATTATGCTCATACGAAAATTAATATATCTAATCCTGGCAACAATTATAGAATTGGTATATTTTGGTTGGTTGATTGATTTTAATGGCATGTTAACATTTCTCGGGTTATTTATGACTAGATGTTAGGGGACTGCGTTCATTGTACATTTATATTTACATTTTTTTCTGTAATTGTTTCTTAAGAGCTCATAGTTAAATGATATCAAGTATTCCATCCTAATATCAATAATCATATTGTTTCAAGGAACTATTTCTATCCAACAATAGTCTTCTGTTTGAACTCATCGACGTGATCTCAAGTACTTATTAATGTCTTCGTAAGCAATTATAGCTTCAAGTAACTTGGATTAATAGAAATTATTTTCCTTTCCCTTTATATGGCATCAAGTATTCCTGTTGAGTTTGAATCATTTTTAGATTAATCTATTTAAAAGGTCTTACCACTCCGGGTCAGAGTGAAACTGGGTATAATAGCAATAAATGAATACTCTACACTTTCTATATATCCAGAACGAGAGCCTCACCATCTGATGCAGTTTAATGTCACGCTCGCGATACCCGGTTTGGTTGGGGGGGTTACTCCTCGCCTTGGGCATACAGTCAGCGTATTCTAAGCTCTGCCGACTGGATGACAGTACACTTGGTAGATGCTCATTTAGATTTTTTTATTTACAAGAAATAAACATTAACATTTAAGATACAAAACATATTTTTATTAATAGCTTACCTTTTTGGCTTCATAAAATCTTCTTTTAAAAGACTAGATTAATTTATTTAAATTTATAGTTTAATTTTCCTCGAAGCAAAAGAAAATATTTTAGAGTAACTCAATGTCGTAACTAGGAGTATCTAAGTAATACTTGATATTACATAAGTATATGTAGAATAAGTATGTGTTAATACTTAATATTACATAAGTATGAGTTAACAAACGATCATTGACCATGAATTGACTAAGATGAAATTAAAATTAAGACAGTTCCGATGAAACGTAATTCAAATGAAAATGAAAGAAATGTCTGAATGGTTTCATTGAAACTCAAATTATGACGAAAGAAATTTCTTAGCAGTTCCAATGAAAATTAATTAAAATTGAAACGAAAAATGTTTGAGCAGTTCCGATGAAACGTAATTCAAATGAAAACAAAAGATATGTCTTTGCAGTTCCGATGAAATGTAAATAAAATTGAAACAAAAAAGTATAAGTAGTTCCGATGAAACTCAAATTAAGACGAAAATCTGAGCAGTTCTGATTTAAAGTAATTTAATTGAAGACGAAAGAAATGTATGAACAGTTGCGCAGAATTTCAATTTATGGCGAAAAAATGTCTTATCCGTTTCAATGAAAGTTAAGATGAAAGAAGTGTTTGTGCTATTCCGATGAAAAGTAACCAAAACCAAGATGAAACAATATAAGGAAAAATTTGTAATGTTTGATAATGCTCCTTCTTCTAAAAAATAAGATAATATAACTATAAAATATCTTTGGTTCGATTTTCAAATGAATAATGCCACAACGTTGTGTCAAGGAAGAGCCAAAGAATAATGAAGCAACCAGCGGGTAAATGTCGGTGTATGGGTTGTGGCAGGATATTTCTCTAATTAATACAGAAAACTTTTGCTAATTTAAAAAACAACTTCAGCTTCTTGATTTAATTAAATTCAGTGATTTAAAACTTGATAGTTGCTTCACTTCTCTCTCTCTCTCTCTCTCTCTCTCTCTCTCTCATTACCAACTTTTTTTTCTTCACCTTCATTTTATTACATATCAATTCCCTCTACTGACTCTTTTTAACTTCATTTATTCTCTCCCTCTCTCTCTCTCTCTCTCTCTCTCTCTCTCTCTCTCTCTCTCTCTTCTTTTTTCTCTTCAATTAATATACACACCTTCTCTCAGCACAACTGGTTTCGTCGTCGGAAATGGAATCGGCAACTAGGGATTCAGATCCCAGACAAGGATGTTTGCGTTTCCCTTAGAGTTTATACCCCAGGGAAAAGCCCGAATTCATGTGTTCTTCTCCTGCCTACGGGTAAATAGTAGGTAAGATTGAAATCTTTAGCCTTGGTTTGGCAACCAGTCGAGGAGAAGAAAAATTCTGATTAGAAAACCAAACTTACTTCAGTTTTAAAAAATTGACTTTATGTCACATACTGCTTGTGGTCGGTGTTTTGGGTTAATACATATCAGCGTAATTTTCAAGCCCCACACATGGCCGCGCAAAAGCAGGACGACCAGCACGAACGTACATTCAGCAGCTATGTGAGGATACAGGATGTTGTCCTGAAGACCTACCTAGGGCGATGAACGATAGGGAGGAGTGGCGAGAGAGGGTCAGGGATATCCGTGCTGCCAGCACGATATGATGATGATGATGATATATATATATATATATATATATATATATATATATATGTCATGTCGTATACGTCATATCAGAGTCAAAATTTAAATTAAAGATGTAAACCGGTAGACTGACTACATAGACGATTTGTTTATAGAGGTGAAGGCTTTTGTATGACCAGTCTCAGTTATTGTATGAGTTGATAACAGAAGTATTGTGCACCAGATTTGTATCCCAGATTCTCCTGAACGATATTCCACACGTTCTGAATTCAAAGTTTTTCCCTCTCTTAGATCTGTTGGCTTACAACGTCCTGAGTGCCGAGTTTAGCCAACTATATTACTCAGAACTGGAAAGAGAAGAGATGGATTCAAACCTTTCCAAAATACACGAGCACGAAGTAAAACTCAGAGCTCATTTTTGCTCTGCGTTCAGATTATAGGATTAGTGAAGTAAATGTGTTAATCTACTCTCCTACCGGAAAGACCAATAGAAAAAGTACCAATCAGAAAAGAAACATCTCAAAACAACACACTCATGACAATTTAGCTTATTTGGATTTGGTAGGAAGACTTAGAACATTGAAGAACATGACCATGTGAAATTAGTGGAAATCTTAAACCAGATGGACAAGGACTAATATTTCTTGACCAAATAAAAGAACTTCTACAAGCCGAACAATTTCAACTTTTTCAAAGATTGTGAAACATGAGTATATCGCGTGGCAGAATATCTATAAGTCCAACACAGAGATTCTGACAACATAAAACTCTAGGGTCGAAAGTTTTATAGGAACTTCACTTGCCATGTGATTATATTATCAGACACCCAATAACTCCAACGATTGGCAAAGAAAAGATGTAACCATTCTTTGTTGATTCTTTTTTATACAACATGGCAGCTAGTAATCAATTCAAAAATTGACCTTGTGTCAAATCCTGCTCGTAGAAGAATTCAAGGTGTAATTTTTGCCAATTTACCATTGGCAAAAATTACACCTTGGATTTTATTTAGTGGTAAATAAACTAAAAACATTTAAGACGCAAAACTTTTCAAAATATTATTAATCAATGATTAGGAAAATCGATGTTTTGGAAAAATATGGAATTATCTTGCATGTATTTACTGAAACTATAATCAATGAGCAGGATTTGATACAAGATCAATTTGTTAAACAGAGTGCAACTGGTTTGAATTCAGAGTTTTTCCTTCACCTAGACTGGTTACCAAACGATGGCTTAAAAAAACAAATCTGCTCTACTATTAACCACTGCCTGAAAGAGAAGAGATAGATTCATGCCTTCCTAAAGGGCATTTTCACGAAGTAAAAAGCAAGCCGTCTGATCTATGATTTGATCTCGGTTTGCCGATTGCTTTTCCCGCGAGGATAACCATTACACTAAATGCACCATTGAGAATTATGTTTTAATTTACATTCTTAAAACAAGTACCAGCAGAAACGTAAACCTACTAAGAGGTTTACGGTTAAAAGACAGTTTCTTGCAAGATGGGCATAACTAATCGAAAGGAAACATGGCCCGACAAATTGAAATTATCGTAAAACTCATTCAAGAAGTCAATTCATGTTGAGGTGTGGCGAAAGATCTTACATAGTTGTTAACTTAGAACGGAACGTTTAGCAAAATAACCGAGAAAGGTTATCAGGATTGGTTGCCATCGACTAATAAAATATCCGCATCTATCTAAAGTAAGGATCACTTTATCTGTATAACTTGTACATATGTAGATTTTGGGAAATGTTTATGGAAAGGGGGCAATTTTACGGATTATAAACTCATTTGCAAAAATCTATCGTTTACATTTAATATTCGAAAAAAATGCGGTGGTATCAATGCATTAGCTTGATAATGTTTATGTTATGAGGCAAAAAGTGTTAACGTATCTAATTTAAATAAGTAAAAAATAATTTTTACTCAAGAGGAAACAGTATCACAGAATCGGACACGTCGGATGGTTCACACAGGACAGGTGAAACTGTGCAGTTGTATAGTGGTATCTAAAAGATCGGAAACAACCCCTCGGAAGACCTCTATGACAATGGGAAAATGAAATTATCAAGCAATTCGGGCCAATATGGAGAAGCGCAAGATCAAGTAAGAAATGGAAGTACGTTGTTGCCTGTGATGTGGTAAACATCAGGCAACCTGTCCTATGAGGGAATGAGGAAAAAAATACGAGCAACGCTTTTTGCAAAAAAGAAATGACTCTTAGGGATTATCTGAAAATTGTATTAAAATGACGTTGATTTTATTCGTCTTTTGAAAACTCAGCCTCTAATTTTTCTGTTTTCTGTTTTGCTCATAAGCTTCTTTTCTAGTTTCCTAGTCAGAGATACCATTATCTTTTATTTTATTATAATTAATGTTCATTGAAGGTTTCATTCATTATCCTGACTCACGGTTCCGCCTTTATATAAACTGGTTATCACTGTTTGTAGGATATAACTGTTGAAGGGAGGAGTGCGCATGTGTGGAATTTCATGTTAAGAGAAGCAGCCCTATTCTTCACATCCACTTTCTCGTTCATTGTTTGCTGCATCTATCAACTTGATATTATATCGTCTGCTGCTATTTTTTCAACTATTGTTCACATCGTCTTTGTTACAACCCGTGAATTTAGCAAAAGCTTAAGAGAATCAATTAAATCGTTTACATAGCACATTGAATCAGAAGATATTTTTCCACTCAAAGAAGTTGACATGTAATTTTACTTTCATGTAAGCGCCATTTCTCAAGTTGCAAATTCGACGCTGTAAACTATGTTGCAACTTAAATTGGAAGCTCTTCCACATTTGGCATTTCCTGTGTGTTTGACTAGGTTTCCGGTTTGTATTCAATAATTATTTGTAAATTTCCACATCATTCATGTTTTCTTTTTTATAGAATAAATGAAAATAAACTAATATTTATTTGAAACTATATATATAGTATCTTCTTTTCTTTATTGAATAACACTTTTTTCTACTGTTTATATTGCGAATAAGGCTTTTGTTAATAAAGTAAAAACACGCGCTTAAGATTAAATAGACTGATTTGACTCCGAATCCAACCTTAGAATTATTTAATCATATCAGGATTTTGTAAAAATGTATATCATATGCCTCTAGTCGATCTATAATGAGCCTACTTTTTTATCTTTTTACATCGAACTCAGCCTCATTAAGAATTTTGTAAAAAATGATAAATGATCATTATAGATTCTAACAATTGAAATTAAAGTTTTGTGCATAGAAAACTGAAAACAAGCATTTTTATTTCATTCGAATCAAAAGAATTGATGTTTGAATGCAAGTTCAAAGGTCAATTGAATCCCTCTTTAGCCGCCAGCTAATAATTGTATATACCTCTCTCGGGTCTCAAAAAGTTGAAAATTATGTCGCTGCATTGAATACAGTCAGCGTATTCTAAGCTTCACCAACAGGGGGAAATATGACATCGGAAGTAACATTGAGTTGATGAGATTTAAGCTAACAACGCAACAAGAATGAAATAAATGATTTTTGAGATAGAGAGATAAGTGATAAGCATAGTGACAGATTAAAAACCGAGATATTTCGGTGATGGAAAGTTCGCTTCAACCCAAAATAGGATGGGTGATTACTGCTGCTTTCTAAAGCAAGAGACCAGCACCTCCCTCAAAAACAGCATTTCAGTAAAAATGCTATTTACTAATGTTTAAGTTAGATATATATTAGAGTACATGTTCTATTAGTTAATAAGAGAATCTTTTCTGATTATTATTGAAATTATTTTTTTACAACTGATGTAATATGATGAATGTAATGAGTACTTAAGCTTTCATTGATTGTAAAGGCATGTAAAACTGTCCAGGTTTATTTCATTCTTAGATGCAAGAGAATCACGTTCATTTCAAGTTCATATTTACATTTTTTAGTATTTTTTTCTTTCTGGTCCTGCTGTATACAAATAATTTTTAAACAGATCTATTTAACTCATGTATGTAACCCTAACAGGTATTCTCACTCCAAGAATGGATCTGATAATGAAAATGTAGTCTACACTCCTCATATCTCTAAAACTGGAAACTCATCATCAGATGCAGTTTACTATCACACCCAGGACACTCCTTTTTTGCTGGGGTATAACTCCTTCGTTTAATATATAGTCAGCGTATTCTAACGTTCATCAACAGGTTGTAATATGACATGGGAAGTAATATTGTGTATATAACATTTGAATGCATATAACTAAAAAACATGACGTGATGATGAAAGTCTGACTTGATATTTAAATTCACTTATGAAGAGAATATTTTTCTATTGTAGACTAAAAGTTTTTTTCAGTGTTATTAGAAACTCTGGATCCTGTCATTTTTGTTAACATTAACTCATGTTTCATAGATTTTTTTGTAACCTGACATTAATAACGTCATCAAGTGATACATGGACAAAAATATGTGAAGATTTAGGAACTCTCCAGAAACATGACACAGTTTGAAAGACTTCTTTTTCTTTTCTCTTTTTTTTTTTTTTTGAAAAGTCCTCGAGTGCGCTATATGCGTCTTAGCTGAAAGAAGATGGGCCAAATTTATCAGGAAGAAAGATTGAACATATTGGACAAGCAAGAGACAAGTGCATGAATAAATATAACTTACTTCCTAAATTTGGAAATTACTTGTTTGATAGGGCAAACGATTTATCAGGGTTTACAAGTGTAACATGGTCAATTTGAGCTGCAGCGTTTTTACCAGCAAGATTTAAGAAGGTATATACCTCTCTCTCTCTCTCTCTCTCTCTCTCTCTCTCTCTCTCTCTATCTATCTATCTCTCTATCAATCTATCTATCTCAGACTTGACAGTCCTCAGACTATCTCTTCCCTCAATCTATACAACCCTATTTGTTTGGCCGCGGTTTCAGTAATTTTGATACAACGAAGAATTCTACGAAATATTAACAAAATCAAAATCGGAATCGTTTTCTTATGATGAAGTACACAATTTACCTGAAAGTTAACGTAAAATCAGGCAAATAGAAAATCAAGGAAAATAGGTTAATGTTTCAATAATACCATTATTATAACCCACCGAATATATTATATATATTGTTTGTCTGTCAGACGGTTACGACTTTAGCTATCAAAATTTAGTGGCTAATAATGACTCTATTAGTTTTTAGACATCGGGAGTTTAATGAGGTGTTCGATTTATATAATATTTATAATGCTAAACTAGACACTTTACTTTAGATACATTAGGTTGGCTAAACAGAATCTATTACTTTTCTCTAACGTTTGCTCATATTTTTCGGGGAAAAGGGACTTAACGTTTATAGACCACCAAGTTGTCATCCCTTGATGACGTTAATCAACTCATAAATACTCACAAAAGCATTTTTAGAGTTACTACTTTATAATCTTATCAGTAGACTGGCTTTTCAAATTGGACTATTAATTTCTAAGAATAGAATATTAACAAAAAGAAGTAATTTTTTGCTTTAATTTATATATATATATATATATATATATATATATATATATATATATATATATATATATATATATATATATACGAGGTTCGTCTGAAAAGTAACAGCTGTGATGACACAGACAATTTATTTAAAGTCCAAACAACAAACCACACGTTTCTCCCTTCAAAGTAATCTTTTGTTAAAAAGAAAATTAATAATCATGTTTGATCTGTCCTTAGAACACAGATCAATTTTTATGAAGTGTTAGTAATTAGAAATAAAACTATATATGCGAATGTCGTTCGAGAAGTTCTAAGTCTCATATAGAAGGAACCGAAGAGTCAGAAATGTCCTGGAAATGTCAACCCTTTTCAGTTTCTGCTCTGACGTCAGTATTATTAGGATTCCTCTTGCAGACAGCTTTCTCATCCCCAAGATCTCAGATAAATATACGCTCCCCCACGGGGGTTGAGCACTCTGGCGACAGAATTAACGGCTCCCACTCGCATAATGCAAAGCTCTTCGAATGAATTGAACACTCTGGTATCCGGTAAGGAAAAAAAGTTTAACAAACAAAAGCTACTACATAATGTCTAATAATTCCCGAGCTGACGTGGTTCGCTTGAAGGCTGAGCGGTATGATACTAAGTCTAACGTAAAGTTGGCCGAGTTTCGATCCCAGCTTCAAGCGTCCTACGTGTCTAGCCACACTGAAGAGTTGTGTTACGACGAAACAGTCTGTCTGTGGATGACTATATATATATATATATATATATATATATATTCAATAAGTTTCCAGATTTTTTTTGTACAGGCATTTAAGTTTGTCGTAGACTCTTGAAAATTCAGTATCTTATTGCTATATATCTTATGAGATGACTGACCAATTTTTATGATTTCACGTTCAAATGAACAGCTACACCAGGAATTGGAATACACCCTACTAAAGCCTGATTGTCACAGCTGGTGAATTTCATTTAGAAGAACGATATGTAATAAAATTCTGTTTTAAACTTGAAAAAAATGTCACAGAAACGTATGGAATGCTGCACACTGCTTTTCGATCATCTTGCATGAATAGAGCATCAGTTTTTGAGTGTCATAAGAGATTCAAGAAAGGCAGGAAGTCTGTGAGGGATGATGAGAGGTGTAGGAGGAGTAAAGAACTCAGAACACCAGGGTTGATTGGCCAAATGGTTAGGGTTAGGGCTACTATGTTGAGGTTTTAAGGGAGTTCAAGAAGTGATTCCGTCGGAAGAGGCCAGCACTCTTCAAATCGGGTCAGAGGCATTTCCACCAGGACAATGCACCAGTCCACAACTCCATCCTTGTCACAGACTATTGGACAGAGATGGGCATCAAGACAGTTCCTCAGCTTCCCTAAAGTCCAGACCTTGCTCCCTGTGACTTTTGCTTATTCCCTAAGCTCAGAGGCTGTCGTTATGAGACAATTGAGGAGATAAAAGAGGTTGTGACGAATGTCATTGACACACTCACACAAGAGGACTTCCATGGGGCCTTCTAGGAGTTGTTGGAACGGTACAACAAGTGCATTGCAGCTGGGGGGGATTACTTTGAAGGGTACTAGAGTTTCGTTTATGTACTATCAATAGAATTGCTCATACGAAAAAGTCAGAAACTTATTTAATGATCCTCGTGTATATATATATATATATATGTATATAGGGTCTATTTTTAAGCAAAGTAAGGCTGGTTTGAATTCATTTTTCCTTCTAACGGCTAAAGAAACCAGCCTGTCCTGTTATTTACCCATAGTTAGAATGAGGAGAGTAAATGGATTCATACCTTTCCGAAGGGCATTAGTGCTTAGTGAAATGCCAACAGCCTCGTCCAGTATTTGAACTCGTGTCGCCGATTCAATTTCCTCAAACGATAACCGTTATGCTAAACGCACACGTATGTATATATGTATGTATATATGTATGTATGTATAATTCGCCAATATCTTTCCTTCCCTCTTTAAGATACCATGAATCCTGGAAACCTAATGAGTGTAATAAGTTTTGGCTGTGAATGGGTGAGTGTGCTCATTGTTCATTTTAATCTAAGTGTCCTAACATACGTGCATGTGATATCTGTCATTGCATATTACGCGGGCCATTGCAGTCAACCTCTTCTGACAAGAATACTAACAATCTCATTAATTCGGTCAAACGAAAGAATATCCTAAACTAATAACAAAAAAATAAAAATGAAATAAAACAAAAATAAAATCAAAACTTTTAATTCAGAAAGAACGATGTTTCAGCCTGATCATGCCATTGCTCGTAGAAGCACGTCTCCTGATATCATCTGATAAGCTGTCACTGCTAGATTGTCTTATTCGTTTGTCGCTGACTTTTCATCGGACTAAGCCTAGCTATCTTTTCTATCTTTTCTATGACTGAAACATACATATAAATCTCATAGATATCGTGCTAACTAATGAAATAAAAGAATTATTGCATCATCTTATGGTTTAAAAGAATTGCAAAACACTTGCATGCAAATCTGAAACTATTTCAAAGCACGCAGTTATCTTCTTGTTCATATTATTATTAAGGTCGAAATAATTTTTCTGTTTCTCTTTTCGACCTGCCATATCAGGAAAAAGCCGAGGACGTCTATCAGAACCTGATCTTTACTTTAAATTAACAGATGAACGTTGCTACTGTTTTTTGTTTGTTTTTGATTCGCTTTTGCTTTTTGTCTTTTTGTTTGTTTTAGTTTTGGGGGCGTTATTTTGCTCTGATTTTTATTATTTTCTTTTTTAATTTTTAGTTGATTTTTTAATGGCGAAAATAAACATGGTGCATATTGTTCCTCATGCATAGGATATTAGCCAATAAGCAGCATCAGCATTGGGAAACAAAGATTTGGCCTGCCAGCCGTACAGAGATCCAATCAATATTGGCCGAAATCTGACATCTCCACTGACATTTTTTGTCTTCTTTTGCTTTCTTTGTTGTTAGAGTTAAAGAAAGTCAGTCTGGTTATGCGAAACAATGGAGACAATGGTAATTTAATGTTTCTCAAGCAATGGAAGGGAGGTTGGAGTGACTGCAATGAACATCGCTTCCCAAAAAGAGGCAGAAGAGGAGGGGGAAGGGAAGTAATTGGTATAATATACGTATAATCTATTAAAGGGAGAGTAGCAATTCACTTTTTAATTGAAGTAATCAAATTGAATCTATCCAAATTACAGAAGCATTCAAAATGACATGTAATAATAATTCCTTACTTGATAATTACTCATCGCGATCACGTGGTGTAATGGTTAGCAAGCTAGGTTAGCCAACCATTATTAGTAAGTTCGATTCTCATTGGGTATATTATACTTGGCCTTGTGCATAGCTAAACTGAGTTAATAATTCATCCAACTATTTATTACGCTTAGCTTTGTCTGGTACAAAACCAGTAGTACAGAGCAACTAATGAGAGTCCAACTCACAAAGGTTTTCCAGCCAAACTTACAATTTTTTATACCACACGAGGAACCCAATAGATCAATACTTGAAGATTGATTGATTTTAACGGCATGTCAACCAGTCAACAGGTTAGGGAATCGTATTCATTGTACGTTAGTATTTTGTTTTGAAGTTGTTGATTGAGCAGGTTTTTTACGCAGTGTCCTATCAAATACAATTAATATATAAACAGATCTATTTGACACATGAAAGGGATCCTACCATGTGCAGCCACTCCGGGTCAGAGTGGGCCTAGGAATAATGGCAATGAAGAGATATTCCACACTCCCTGATCTCAAGAACTGGAGTCTCAACATCTGATGCAGTTTAATACCTAGGACACACTTTTTGGGGTTTACTTCTCTGCAAGGGATAGAGTCAGCATATTCTAAGCCCTGCCCCCAGGGTAGGTTAGTAGATGGAAATATAGTAATACATTTTGCAAGAAAAGGAATATACTGAACAGATACCTTTTCATAGATTGTTATGAACTTTTATATTTGTAAGTGATAGGGCGAAATCGTAACGGTTATTGTCACAGAAAATGGAATCGTTGACCCTTTCGAATCCTGGACGAGGTAGTTTGTGTTTTACTTCCCCTAATGCCTTGAATCCATGTGCTTTTCCCAATCCCCGGCAATGGGGGAATAGTAGGTCAGACTAGTTTCTTTAGACTTCGTTAGGCAACCAGTCAAGGAGAATAAAAGCTCTCAATTCGAACCAGTTTTAGACCACTTAAAAATCGACCTAATGTCACATCCTGCTTGTTCATATTCACCAGTGGTTCAATAGGTACCCACGTCTACGGCAGATACCGGCTTCTTAATTTCCAAAATACATACATTTATTAGATATCCCTTATCAAGTGTTAATATTTGGGTTTCTCGAAGAAGGTCTTTTGTTGACTCCGACAGGAGGAAAACACGAATATATTTGGTCTCGAAAACTCATTTGTGTTTATTTCGCTGTTGCACTTCTTTGGAAAAAACTCACCAAAAGAAATGAATGGTGTTTATTTTTGATTTTTTAAAAACGCATTCATATCATGAACGCCCCCAATCAACGGCGACCAAATAAGAAATGTAATATCACGGGCTTCCTGAACATTGTCACCTCACCTCGACAGAAACAAAGAAACGACAAATATATTTTATACAATTAGGATTGACTGAATTCTTTAGCTTTGTTAAAGCAACTAGTGCAGCAGTCATACCAGTTTTATTTCACTTAAAAATTGACCTCAGGATTGGGTGGGGATTGGATAAATACAAACATGCTTTTCACATTTATTTCCATGTTACAATTTTATGAACCGGTCTCACAAAATGAATACACACTGAATCAGTGTGTGAATGTGAGTGTATTTTAGTCGATAGAGGAAAGATTTTCTTTCCTGCATAAGATATCACCACCCCTCATAGAGATAGGTTTTCACTCAGCCCCCAAACCAGTTGCCCGTTTCACCCTGCGTCTCGAAATCAACTCTCTGACTTTTTAAATCAAACTAAAACTTTCAAATGCCACATGACCACCAATAGCGCATCAGCAAGCAAACATATGATCTTGTATATTTCTCATGGCTGCGTCAGCGCGGTTGAACCCCGACCCGCAACCTGTCAATCACACCTCCACTCTTCCGATGGGTTGCTTAACGTGCTGGTGGGAGCCATTCCCTTACACAAGTTTCATGCATACATTATTCGCTTCAAATAAAACATATAATTGTAAGTTGGAGGTTAAACCTATACTTACTTGAAATAGAATGAATTATGAATAACTGATCGACACAACTGTCTGTATTTATGTGGGTGTATGTAGTCATCATAGCTAATGTAATTTATGTAGTATTATAACGGTCTGAAATTGTTTATATATATATATATATATATATATATATATATATATATATATATATATATATATCCAATGTGGCTTACAGTTCTCCAGACCACCAATCAGCTTCAAAAATTTTGTTTTCACATTCACGATGACCTTTCACCTATTATCCCTTGGCATTTATTCTCCAATACAGTATCGACCATAGATGAGTACACGCCAAACATGTTCTTAATAAAAAGCAATTTTTTCTTGACCAAAGTTACCAGGATATCATTTTTGGTGGATGTTTATATATTCAAAACGGATATCATTAGGTATTTACATCTGAACCTCACAAGAGAGCTAAAATAGTCATTGATCATGACAATGCCATTGATACTGAACGCGCTGAGAATCCTGGGAATAATCCAACCCGACCTTAAAGAGAAGCAAGTGAAACTAGAGATTCGAAAATGCAGCACCATCATTGGTGTTGTAGGAATACAGCCCTATGCTCTGCAGTGTTTCATTAGAACCCACACACACACACTGACTCCTTTTATCTTCGAATCTTGATGTAATGTAGTGGTCGCTTTCCCTCATCAGCGACATTGGTACACGACTATGCCGACAGCTAAAGGTTAATCGCACCAGCTCTCATTTTTAGGGGAAGAGGCGATCAAATTCCAGACTTTGGGATATTTTTAAAGAGGGAGTAAATTAGTTACCGGACAGTGACAAATCAAGATCTGAATTTCGGGTCTAAGTGAATCCGCCACTCGAATCGGTTGGAGTTTGGCAATGATTTATAAATCAATTAGACTTTCTCCACAGATATACCTAAATCCATCGACTGGTCTAAAAAGGATAACGTAAGGGTTTTTTTTCTTTTTTTAACCATATTTCTGTCTTTTCCTTTTTTGATTGTGAAAACCTCTTCCTGTTTTCCTCTCCTTAACTCTCTTGGACAACTTTTTCTTCGAAGACTTTTCAGAATTCTACAATGCAAAAGTGGGAGTAACATTTTTATTGAAAATTTTGCAACCAGATTTATATCCCCAGCAAGAACATCCATCATTTAGCTGTGTCTCTGCAAATAGTATTTTCTAGAATATTCAGTACAAAGAAGAATTGGATTGACACTCGTAGTCTTTCTACATAGATGTCTTGGGTATGACACTAAAATGTATCTGATTTTGAATCTCCAGTCCTGAACAATAGAAAGAGTGGAGTAACCCTTCATTGCGATTCCCGGGTAAGACACTAAACTGCATCTGATGATTCGGCTCCAATGCTAAAAATCCGGAAATATGGAGTATCTCTTCATTTCATTACTCCAAGTTCCACTATGAACGGAAGTGGTTGTACCTATAACGATCCCTCTCGAGGTCAAATAAATCTGTTAAAAAATTATTAATATTCGATAGGACAGAGTGCAAAACCTCTTTAGAACTGTAAATATGAATGTACAATGAAATCGATTCCCTCGCTTCTTGTCATAAAATAACCCTACACGTGATGACATACCATTAAAGTCAATCAATCAACCAATTCCAAGTGCACTTTTAGCTGTAGAGGTAGAACCCGTTGCGATTTCATCTATGGATCAAGAACATGAAATTACAAACATCATCAGCAGGATTCGGACAATATCATTACAACATGAGTGCCTTCTTGAAAATATAAATGATTATCATTATAATCCAATAGTTCCAACTTTATCAAATTTCGAAAGTTAAATAACTCGTAAAGGGTTGAAATGCCGTTAAATGGACTAAACTCAACCAAACCAAATCAAATCTTACTACATACAGTGTATTGATCAGATATTGACTTGTTCCATTAGAAACTAAGAAGGCAACGTACACTTTAACAGCATATCTGTTTGGTTCCACACCATATAAGGAGTTTTCGGTAGATATTTTCTCAATAGATAGTCTCACAGGTGGATGAGCAAATAGAGATAATGTTAATTTGATATAGGGCCAATTAGTGGAGTAGAAAGATTATGGTGTCGCATTTCTCGGAGTTAGGGTGATGTACTAGCCAAATAAACATTTGAAAATTAGTGATTTTACTACTTTTTGGATATAATCTACGTGCTCCAAATGACTTAAAGCCAAGTCACACCAAAAGCATCCATTCTCGTCAGACCACCGAAGTAGAGTAGTGATGAGTCAGTTCAGTACTTAGTATGAATGAAAACAGCCAGCATCATAAGCAAAGTTTTGTGAATCACAATAACACGTTCCAAAAGTAGTCGCAAGTCTTCTCTACCAAGAAACTAACGATGGAAAAAGTAAAGAAATATAGTTGATATTTTCAGAATTGGTGGCATGTAAAAATTTACAATCAGAAAGTCTTTTGGTTAGTTGGTTATTTGTTTGGGTTTTATGGCATATCAACCTTTGTAGGTTATTAACGCCAAATCCATTTTTATACAAATGATCAGTTCTATTTCAAACAATTCAGTTTAGCATGAATGAGTACATCATTTAATTATCAAAAACATTTCTATTTCAAGTTGTTCAGCTTTGTCAAACAGTTCTAATTAAAACATTCAGTTTAGCGTAAGTACACATTCAATGTCAAAAACAATTCAAACAATTCAGTTTTGCATAAGTACTCAGTTTAAATATCAACACAGTTCTATTTCAAGTAATTCAGTTTAGCATAAGAACGATGTTTAGTTCTATTTCACCCATAGATAGGACCCTATCTGGTGCTACCACCCGGGTCAGAGTGGACCTGGGAGCGATGGCAATGACGGGGTACTCCGTATTCCCCAAAGCTCCGCCATAAGTGTAACCTCACCAGCAGATTGTTTAGTGTCATATCAAGGCACCTGCTGGGGGGGGGCTTACCCCACTGCAGAGATACTGTCGGTGTGTTCAACAGCCCCAGGCGACTGGGCAACAGAAGGTCTTTCTCCATTGTTAGCTGATATATATATATATATATATATATATATATATATATATATATATATATATATATATATATATATATATATATATATATATATAGTATTTCAGAAAATATAATATCATTTCTTAATATAATAACTGAATCAATTCCCGTTCCAATGATCTTAAATACTATTACTATGTGTAGAAAAATGTTAAACATTTTGGGGTTTTTTTTTTTCAGTTATAAAAATGGTATTTACTGTTAAAGAAAAACCGTTTAAACATTAAAGAGAATTTTGAATTGTTTTCTACATATCCTATTAAAATTTGAGATTAAAATTAGATTACAAAATTATATCAGTTTTTCTTGAAATAAATGATATCAGGTTTTTTGAAAAACTATGTAGCGGTTAGAGTGTTCGCCAATGGCCCGGGAGACCTGGGTTCAATCCCAGGTCGAGTCATACCAAAGACTCAAAAAATGGTACTTGATGCCGCCTTGCTTAACACTCAGCATTATAAGGTATGGATCAAGGGTAAAGTGGAGCAATCCTGGGAAAGGAGTAGCGCCCTTCCCTACACCTTGGTGTAGTAGCTATCGAAAAGGGAGCCTTAGGGTCACCCTCGACTATGGTCGCCAACTTTACTTTTACGTGTATGTGTATTTAGTTTCATTCTTTAAAGACACATCAACCTTTGCGAGTTATTTAATGCTAAAGCAATTCTTGAAGAATAGTGGTGATACAATTTAACCCATAACTGGGGTGGAGATTATAGGAATCGAACTTTTCAAAAGGGTTTTAGTCTAAAAGTGAACGCAATAGTGAGACGGGAGTTGGAACGAGTTTAATTCGAGGCCGCCGTCCAGTACTTTAACCATTACACCACAAGGACACCTCCCGTTTCAGTATCCATTTACGCAACACATCAGCCACACTTTTTGGTACATTGTAGACTTTTCGTGTAATGAGTGTTATTTCCTACTTAAATCCATATATATATATATATATATAGGAGGGGGAAGCAGTCTTTCATTTAAGCATGTTTGATTAAATAATAATGACACATAATAAAGCACTCGGGACCATTTGGGTAAATTCATCCACCAATTCCAACCTGAAACCAAGACACGTATCAGGAAACTTGAAAGGATCCAAATGAAATTATTTAGACAAAATATGTCTACTATTTAATAAAACATGCTTTTATATATCTATATACATTATATAGATATCTATCTATATATATATATATATATATATATATATATATATATTATATATATATATATATATATACACACACACACACACATACACACACACACACACACACACACACACACACACACACACACACACACATATATATATATATATATATATATATATATACGTGGTGCATTCAATAAGTTTCCAGACTTTTTGGTACAGGCATTTAGAATTGTCGTAGACTCTGGAAATTCACAATGTTATTGCTATATATCTTATGAGATGACTGACCAACTTTTATGATTTCACGTTCAAATAAACAGCTACACCAGGAATTGGAATCCTCCCTACTAAAGCCTGATTGTCACAGCTGGTGAATTTAAAAAATGCAATCTGAACGTGAGGACATTTTAGAAGACCGATATGCAATAAAATTGTTTTAAAATTGGAAAAAAATGTCACAGAAACGTAAGGAATGCTTCACACTGATTTTGGAGCATCTTGCATGAATCGAGTATCAGATTTTGAGTAGCATAAGAGATTCAAGGAAGGCAGGAAGTCTGTGAGGGATGATGAGAAGTGTTGGAGGAGTAAGGAAGTCAATACACTAGATTTGATTGGCCAAAGGGTTAGAGTTATGGTCAGGGCTACTATCTTGAGGTTTTAAGGAAATTCAGGAAGAGATTCCGACAGAAGAGGCCAGCACTCTTCAAATCGGGTCAGTGGCATTTCCACCAGGACAATGCACCAGTCACAGACTATTTGACCAAGATGGGCAGTCCAGATCTTGCTCCCTGTGACTTTTGCTTATTCCCTAAGCTCAGAGGCTGTCGTTATGAGACAACTGAGGGGATAAAAGAGGCTGTGACGAAGGTCATTGACACGCTCACACAAGAGGACTTCCATGGGGCATTCTAGGAGTTGTTGGAACGGTACAACAAGTGCATTGCAGCTGGAGGGGATTACTTCTAAGGGAACTAGAGTTTCATGTGTGTACTATCAATAGATGTGCCCATACAAAAAAAGTCGGAAACTTATTTAATGATTCTCGTTTATATATATATATATATATAGGACTTTACACTCCTATAAATTATTTTGGGCGGTATGCTACTTGTTCCCACAAAGATGGCGGACGCTCAATATTCAATCTCGGGAAACCATTGGCCAGGAGGACCACGTGATATGCTTAAAACTACGTCGGCGCGCGTAAATTCAAGTCCTGCGTCTTTGAGCTACCTACAAGACACGTATTTTCTATAAATACGTCGTCTTCAAGCACCCTCTTTCGCTTTGACCAAATTTATTCGCAGCAGCAACACACTCTTTTCAGCGTGAATCAACAGGAGAGAAAAGCAACACCATGAATGGGCCTCGCAGACATTCACATACAAGGACTATGAGACGCTTTCCCGTCTCTGAGAAACTGCACGTTTCTAACCATAAAAAAGGACAATTTAAACTTGCAATTCTTTTTGTAGCTTAGTTGTGTTACACACACACACACACACACACGAGCTCGCACATATATACACACTATTATTTTGTAGAGTTAGTAATTTCTTTTAGGTATCAATGTAAATTTCATTATTTCAATATATAAATTTGTTTTTGTTCGTCGCCTTGTTTTAAATGTTCATTTTGTTCGCGCCGTTTTACAACCATTATTTGTTTCATATCTTTTACTCATTTGTTGCATATCTTCACTCATTTGTTTCATTGACTCCCTTCATTTACTACTTTATCCATGTGCCTATATTATATCATTCTACCTTTAATTCTAAACTAAAGCATTGAACTTGTGGAGAAGCATAACTACTAAACCCTTATTCTAAATACAAAACTAAAATAGTCGGGTACCATATAAATAACAGATAAATTCTTTCACAGATACTACAACAATACACACACACACACACACACACACATATATATATATATATATATATATATATATATATATATATATTCATTCTAGATTGAGAGTCTGCGTTTCATTGTGACATTTTTTCGAGATAAGGTTTCAATTTGTAATTATACAAAAATAAAAATGACTGTGATTTCAGTTTCATACTTTTGTATATAAATGCCACCACTATCAAAACCTGAATCATCCGATTAGTTTTTGGATTTGTAGAATACACCGACTGCTTCTCTGCAGAGGGGTAAGACCCCCCCCAACGAGTGTCCTGTATATGACACTAAACAATCTGATGGTGAGGTTCCAGAAGTGCTGGAGCTTTGGGGAATGCGAAGTACCCCTTCATTACCATCGCTCTTTGGTCCAATTTGTCCCGGAGTGGTAGCACCTGATAGGGCCCTATCTATGGGTTAAATAGAACTAACAGCATATTTATGCTAAAATGAATTTTTTGAGTAAACTGAATAGCTTGAAATAGAAATGTTTTTGACAATTAAACTATACTTACATTTAAACTGCGTGCTCATGCTTAACTGAATTATTTGAAATAGAACTGTTTTTCGACATTAAGACTGTATTTACACTTAACTGAATTGTTACAAACAAGTGCTTGAATAGTTTGAAATAGAAATGTTTTTGACAATTAAACTGTGTACTTATGCTAAACTGAATTGTTTTAAATAGAACAGATTATTTACATAAAAATGGATTTGGCGTTAAATAACCTACAAAGGTTGATATGCCATATAACCCAACAAAACAAACCAAACCAACCATAAATATGATTCCCTATTTTTTGTCTTATCAATATATATATATATATATATATATATATATGTATGTATATATATATATATATATATATATATTTGTATGTGTGTGTGTGTGTGTGTGTGAAAAGAAAACAATAAAATCATAAAGGAATATCACACAGTAGCTATATCTTAAAATCTGTTGATAAAATCATTCTGCAAATTAGATATCCCATAACTGTGATAAACGCTATTTGTTAGAATATAAGATGTAACTTGCACGCTGATCACACATATTAATGATTTAGCCTGATGTAGGTCATTTTGATGTAAGCAGGCGTAGAGAAACACGCACAGAATTTCGCATTCATTAATATATATATATATATATATATATATATATATATATATATATCATCATCATCATCATGTCACGCAGCGTGCACGGATTTCCTTCTTTCGCCATTCGTCCCAACCATCCATCGCTCGCGGCCGACCTTCTAGAATATATCCTGGGTTAGTACTGAATTGTTGTTGGTAAGTTCTTTCTTCTTGGTCGGCCAACACTGGCATGTCCATGTGAAGGGGTCCATAGGAGAACTTCACTTATGAATTCGTCCTTACTTTTCCAGCAGTGACCCGCATGCCTTGTTCGTCTTTTTTGGGTGGTTTTAGATATAGGATGTAGGTGGCCGTTTTCTCGGGAGATGTTGCATCCAGAATTAATTCAATATAGTTTGCAGTATTCTTGTGCAGTTCCCTTCAACTTTTTTCTCAATGCATTTCGTCAGCACCCGTGGGGTGCATCCACACAGTAGTATTGACACAACTGCTGCTTGAAAGAAATTGCATTTTATCTAATCGGAGAGGTTACACTTCCATATGATCGTTAACCTATTGATAGCAGTCCATACCTTCACAAAGCACATACTGATATCACTTTCAGTAGATGAGACCAAGATACGTGAACTTGTCCTCTAATTTCAGAGAATAGCTTTAGATTGGAGATGTATCTTTTTATATTAAAACACATATAGTCTATTTTGTCTGTATTCACATGAAGGCCAATGCCTCCTGCTGCCTGCTCTAGACTATGCTGCAGGGATTCGACTTAAGTTGGTGTATTTGCAAGAAGCGCTAGGTCATTTGCATAGTCTTCGTCCATAATAGTTTATGAAAGGTATCGTCTCCTCCTTGCCTTTTTCAGTGTAAAGCCATTTTCTTTCCTTAGATCTATTGATGTTCAAAGTACCTAGTCTTGACGATATATATAAACATATATAATTATTTCATGGCTGAAATAATTTCGTTTCTCCCTCTCCTTCTTCCTATGACTATTCCTCCCATTTTGTTGTCATGCATTTTATTTTCCTATTGGATCTGATGAAGTCCCGCTAAAAATTATACTATTTTTTTTTATTCATATCAATGCTCTTAACAGGATGGAAATAAATTTATTATCCTAATGTGACCAAATATTGTTTTTTTCTTGAAATAATATTTGTTCTGTGAATTTATTTACATTGAGGAATATTTAAATATTCGAAATTTGAATAATGTATTTGTCCTGACCGAATTGTTCCCTATTCCGGATTTCCTGGATTGAAGAATACCTTATATATATATATATATATATATATATATATATATATATATATATATATATATATATATATATATATGTTTGAGTCATGAATAATCTCCGTTTTTTAAAAGTCAACTGTACCAAAGCTTTTCGAATATCCATTGATTTAAATGAAACCGGAAATGACTTAATTAAAGAATGCTTTCATCAGTCATTCTTATTTCAGTCGTTAAAAAGTGGCCATCCTAATTTAAACAATGCTCGTACACCCCTTAAATGAAAAAAACTGAAATTGCATATTCGACATGTAATGTTACGAGAGTTTAAGAATAACAAAACCACTACAGAAACAGCTAAGAAAAATTCTTGTGTTTTTGACCAAGGAGTTATTACTGACCTCTAAGATCGAGAATAGTTTCCAAGTTTCGTTCTGGTTGTAAGTCATTGAGAGATTAACTCAGAACAGGACGCTCATCAGATCTTGCTCAAGATGCTTTAAGAGAATTTGTGGAATACAAGCAAAAGTATTCGAGAATTAGTCCACAATCTGCTGCCCCTTGAAAAAAGTCGGAAAAGTGCGCAAGCTGAACGTTTTCGTTCCTCATGCACTTAGCATTTGGAGAAACATTCTGCTTCCGGATGACAAACAAGGCCACATTCAGCAAGAATCTCACCGGAAAAAATATTGGATTTAGACAAGTCGATTCTACCACACCCACTATATCCATAAGACATTGCACCAAGTGGTTTTCGTCTTTTCCGGTCTCCACAAAATACACTGAACGACAAAAAATTCTCTCAAAAATTCAAGTAAAAACTTTTGTGGAAAGACTTTTCAGCTTGGAACCATCTGATAAATGGCAAAACAAGATTAGAATGGTTGAAATTAATTCCTTGTTAGATTATTCATTATAAATAAAACGGAAAATATAACTGACTCAGCCAAATATATATATAATATCATCCATAGCAAAATCCAGGCTTTGATTATTTGTTGTGAAATATCTTACCATCAAAATGGCTGTAATGAGGTGTTTAAGCACCAAACTCATAAGCATTGAAATTAAAATAAAATTGTATGAAAACTTTTCGGACTACTTTCATTTCTAATTACGGTTTTCATGCTGTAGAGGACGGTAATAAATGATACCTAATAATATCTGTTTTATTATATAATATTCCACAAGGAATAATCAAATCCAGGTAACTTTGGCTTAGAAGGCAGACAACAAAGTTTTATTTGTTTTTTACTAATTTATAGAAATTATTAAAACTCTCTCTCTCTCTCTCTCACACACACACACATATGAATATATATATATATATGCATGTGTGTGTATGTGTGTGTGTGAGAGAGAGAGAGAGAGTGTGATAGAGAAAATGAGGTGGTTAAATTGACGCCTATTTAAATTATCAATTTCGCACATGCACTTTGTTTGTTCCAGCGTTACTGATCGGTAAACTAGAGTCACTTGGGCACTGTATGTGAAGAATGCAGCACAATGTTTGTTTTGGTATGGTTTTATAGAATAACGACCATTGTAGGTAATCTAATGCCAAATCCATTTTTATGCATAAAACAGTTCTATTTTAAACTATTCAGTTAAGAATAAGCACAGTTTAGTTCTATTTGACCCATAGATAGGACCCTATCAAGAGCTACCACTCCGGGTCAGAGTGCACCAGGGATCGATCGCAATAAAGCAGTACTCCGCATTCCCTAAAGCTCAAGCATTACTGGAACCTCACTATCAAATTGTTTAGTGTCACATCCAGGACACTCTGCAGAGATGCAGTCGGTGTATTCTACAGCCCCATCCGACTGGGACAGCAGCACCATGACGCAATTCATTCTTTCAGTAATTTGGAAACGGCATGCTGTACTTCGTAGCTTTCAAACTGGAAGCACCAATACGAAGATTCGAAGATTTTAGAATATGTTGGTGTTAATCTGAGAACAATGCTCAGGATTCGAAGAAAAGTGTTGGATGATTCCAATAGTGATTATCAAGGTACCACAATTTAAAAGACTCACTCTGATCGTTCTGATAAGAATTTCTCGGTGATTGTCAACAATCCCAGCAAGTCCATCAGGTCAATTGCCTGATAAATAGGTGTTTCTGAGTTTCACATCAAGCATGAAACCATTCGGTATTTCTCATTTTAGATGAGAAAGAGACAATTTGTATAACAGGCTTTGAAAGACAAGAGGAAAGACTGCAATTCAAAGCTATTGAACAAACTCAAGTATTCCCTCTAAATGAATATGATTTGTTTTTACATAGATAAGAAAAATATCAGGCAGGATTAGCAGATAAACTCTCAGAATAACTTTTGGCTTGCTCTGTTTCCAGAAGATGTACTGACTGTGATGAAAACCAAACAACCAGTCCACATAATGGGTTTTGAAGTAGCTGTCATCAATATTGACCTGTTTCCTCCTTTTTTCTTCCCACATACGGAGGCTAAAATCAAGTGCCTGGAGAAGTTAATGCAATCCTTGATCAAGAGGGTTGGTGATGGAAGATCCTACGTCTGGCAACAGAACAGTGTTCCATCCCATACAAACGGGAGAACCCAGTGTTGACTGTCAGAAAATTTCTGTGACCACATCACCTCAAAAATATCGCGGTCAAACTCCCCAGATTGCAATCCCCTTAATTATTATGTGCGGGAGGACAGTTGTGCAAATGACTTGCAAAATACCGAGCAACATCAAAGATTGACTGAGTGCAAATATAATGGTATTATTTATCAATTTAAACATGGAGACTATCCAAAAGGTTTTCATGAGATTCTGAAGTCATCTAGAGGCCTATAAAAGGGACACCCAGTAGGACTCAAACTTACTCGTGTAGATTTGTTTGTGTAGCTTAGATTTTCATGTAATTTTGGTAAATATATCTGATAACGTAAGATGTCAGTGTTATTTTTATTTTGGCAGAATTTAGACGAAAACTGATCTATTGCATTCAACATATATATATAATGAAAATAATTCCTACATGGCCAAGAGCGAGTCTACCAAGGTTTCACTAAACGGCTCTTCTGGATCGCATTCATATTTGCTCTCTCTCGTGCATTGAGCACTTTATTGTGATTTAGTCTTTGTAATTCTGTCAGTGGGTTTTTTTTTTGACTCTATATATGTGCTACTTGATTATTATCACGTAGCACATGTGTTTTTCTTTTTTTCTTTTTTCCCAGATATCAATTTGTAGAATTTGCTAATTGTAAAATCTGTTGTTTTTTTCCACACCGACAGAATATTAGATTAGATATAAAGATTGATATATATATATTTATATATATATATATATATATATATATATATATATATATATATATATATATAGGATTTTTCGGTCATTTATAAATTTCTTATTCTCAAATTTACCGCTTTTGGGATAAATTTCTTATTCTCAAATTTACCACTTTTGGGAAGAAGTCCTGTTAATTTTTTTTCGTGTTTTTGATTTATATTAAAAACACATAACAGGATGGAAATAAATTTATAATCCTAATGTGACCGGTTTTGCTTTTTTCTTAAATATACATATATATATATATATATATATATATATATATATATATACGTGTGTATATATATATATATATATATATATATATATATATATATAAATTCCTGCAATGGAATACAAGCTTACCTGAGAATCGAAATCGTGAAAATCTGAGTTATTTTCATCCTCTGTTACATTATATATTTTTTGTGCTTGAAATATGTTAAGATATTGC
Organism: Sepioteuthis lessoniana; assembly: GCA_963585895.1. NCBI lineage: Eukaryota > Metazoa > Mollusca > Cephalopoda > Myopsida > Loliginidae > Sepioteuthis > Sepioteuthis lessoniana. Next base: position 55,857,213 of record OY757912.1, read on the forward strand.
TCTGCATTCTTGCGCATAGTGCACTGTAAAGATTTTACGGATTAAAAACGCTTTCATTATGAAATTTTGATTATATATATATATATATATGGGTGATTGCTTTCCAGCTAAGTGGTCTATCTTGTTAAAATCCTTGGTACCCACTCTGCATAACAGTTTTGTCTTAAAATATTTTTTTAGTATAAAATTGTTAAACCCACCAAAATGCTTTATATTTTAAAATAAAAAAATCTAATACAACGTCTGATAATTCGCTTGAAACTGACGTAACTAAAGAATTCTTCTGACATAAACTGACGCTGAGGCTAAAAATGTTCCGTATAAAAGCGGTTTTGCATGAAACAACTAAATCAAAGACGGATAAACAAAACCCCGCAGTAAGAAAAGAAGAAAAATATTTTTAAAAAGGACAATAACAACGATATGAGAAAGAAAGAAAGAAAGAAAGAAGTGAGAGAGAGAGAGAGAGTGAAACCACTTGTAAGAAAATCCTGAAAAATAGCGCCAAACACCCAACCCTTCCAAACTTCATCAAAAACCAAATGAAATGACTTTGATCCAATTGAAGAGTAGATCAAAAGTCACTCCTTTTTCTCTTTCAACCTTTTTTTTACCTCTTCCCTTTTTTCAGACTTCCGGTCACATGTTAACTACAACCCTCTACTGCGCAGGCGCACAGACGTCAAATGAATCAATGTTATGTCTTTACTTCACAAAGTCAGGCGCTTTTGTTTGTATACATCACACTCAATGACAAACGAAAAGCCAGATTATTTATCCAATACTTCCCCTACCAGTACCACCACTTCTACTCTTTGTCGTCTTTATCATTTAATTTTCTCTTTTTCTCTATCTCCTACTCTTGCTACTTCTTTTCATCTCCTCCTTCTTCATCCCCTACGCTCTGTCTTCTTGTTCTGATCTTCATCCTTTATATTGTCCTCTTTCTCCTCCTCCTCCTCCTCTTCTTTCTTCTTCGTCTCCCCTTCCCTTCCTTTTCTCTTGCATCATCAAATCCTTACTTCTTTTAAGCATCTTCATCCTCATTCCTCATCCTCTTATTCTCTTTTTTCCCCTTCTATTTATTTTTCTCCCCCTTCTTCCTTTAACATCCTTCTCCTAATTCCATTTTTTCACATGTTTCATCTTTTTCTTCTTCTAACATCTTTCTCTTTTTTTCCATATTTCTCAAACTCTTCTACTACTACTACTTCTTTTTGTGCTGCTGCTGCTACTGCTGCTGCTTATTTCTTCATTATCTCTATTGTGGGCAAAAGTTCCAAATGGACTCTTTTCTAAAAACTAAAATCAAAGTAGTAATTTACTAAGCCTTGTAGTTAGATGTGGTACAAGGCCATATGAATGAGATATCCAATTAGACTCGAACTCACTTGTGTAGGTTTGGTCGTCTAGCTTGCTAACCATTACACCACCTGAAGTACCCTAACTTGAAATACAGTAAAAAACTTAAATTTTACAAAAAATATAAGACATTTTTATTGCCCAGTCGGCTGGGGCAGTAGAATACACTGACTGCTTCTCTGCAGATGGGTGAGACCCCCACAACAAGTGTCCTAGACATGACTCTAAACAATCTGATGGTGAAGTTCCAGTGATGCTGGAGCATTAGGGAATATGGAACACCCGTTCATTGCTATCGCTCCCAGGTCCACTCTGGCCCAGAGTGGTAGCACTTGATAGGGTCCAATATATGGGTTAAATAGAACTAATCTGCGTACTTATGCTAAACTAAAATACTTGAAATACAACTCTTTTGATATTTAAATTACCTACTTATGCTAAACTGAATTGTCTGATATAGAACTGTTTTCGACGTAGAAACTGTACTTACGCTAAACTGAATTGATTGAATTAGAAGTGCTTGACTAAACTGAATAGCTTGAAATAGAAATATTTTTGATAATTAAAACTGTGTACTAATGCTAAACTGGATAGATTGAAATAGAACTGATTATTCGTATAAATATGGATTTGGCATTAAATACCTACAAAGGTTGATATGCCATAAAACCCAACTAACTAACCAACCAACTAGACATTTTTACACCTACCAGTTATTACTATCTTAAATGTCCTTGGTTTGCTTTTTGAAATGATCCTTTACCAAGTCTTTTAGGTGAGACCTGAAGTAAATGTATTTTTCGCTTAAGAAGTTATTAAGTATATCAGATTTTCTTCTAGAGTGAGTAGAACTCTTTAACACAATGTTGAATTTAAGATAAACATAGTTTTCCTGAGGTTTCCTTAATATGCTTTTTTTTCTCAATTATTCCTTACGTTTTTACTACTGCTGAAATAGTGACAGAACTACATTTTTGTAATTTCGAGTTTCAGGTCTTAATATTTTTTGAGTAATCTATTTCTATCCGAGAATGGATAGTGAATATGTGTTGAGACATGAATGCAGAAATTTCACGGAGAATAAGATCAAGGTAGACAGCATTTGCCTCGATGTAAGGTGTGCTCAAGGCAAAGCTGAGCAAGACCCTACATGCCAATCTCTTTAATAACACCGTTTTGCCAGAAATGCTATACGCAAGCCAAGAAAGAACAGTGACTGCTTACGACACGGAAGGCTATGAAAAAAATCCATGCTGAGGATATCGTTGCATGAGCACAGCCGAAGTGAGATATTTTGAGAGCGGAGCCGAGTGAAGGACGTGATCGTTGAGTACCAGAAGCCGAAGTTCTATTTGACCGGACACGTGACAAGGTTTTACAGATAATAGGTAGACCCATGCAATTGTCTAGTGATATCCAAGAGACGAGAAACGACTACTCAGAAGACCTCCATGACAATGGGTAGATGAAATTGTTAAGTGATTCAGGCCAAGATGGAGAAGAAAGGCGAGATCGAGAACGAAATATAAGGACATTGTGGCCAGTGATGTGAAAATAATCAGACAACCTGACCAATAAGGGAAAAATATTTCTTTGTGAATTTTTTCCGCCATTAGTAATTGGTGGTCTTCACTGAAGTTCAAGCGACAAAAAGTTTCCTTTGCTCTCCAGAACTCTTCTCAGTATCCTAACTGATCATTCTAGTTACTCCAGTCACTTTTACAGACTCTTTAAGATTGTTCCAAGGATTCCAACTATGATTGCTGTCACTGTCACCTTCATATTCCACTACTTTTCAGCTCTAAGGCAATGTCCAGGTACTATCCAGTTTGTGATCTATACGAATGTGAAATTTGGCAAGACGTCTTTTTATCTCAAAATCCAAGAGAATTTTGTGACAGATTTTCAGGACAGATTCTGGGCTGCGCAAATACCATTTGTCTGTTTGGCTAATGTTTAGTCGCTTGCGCAATTCCGAGTGGATTACCTTATCATCCAATCATACCTGCTCTTGTAATCCTTCTGTACCTGTTTACACCATTCGCATTTAAGTTGAGAGACTGTTTCATTTTTCTCTTCACACCCTACACTTGCGATTTTTATTATGAGTTTCATTTATTCTATGTTTTAAGAAATTGATTCTTATGACATTATTTTGGATTGATATTTAGAGGAATTCAGTTTCTCTCGTTAGTCAATATCCTCAGTTTGTTTTCTGAACATATTTTTCTTATTATTTGATGTTTTTTATTCGCTTAAATAATTCCTGTTTTCTATTTGTCTTTCTATTATTTTTGTTGTTGCTGTTATTGGCACTGTAATAAAACTCTCTTTTCTCTTGTTTTATATATTCTTACAGTTCTTGATCAGCCGGATCCACATAATCCTCAATACTAGCCAGTCCGTAGCCTCCTTTTTTTGGTGGTGGTGAGGGGATAATCCATAGTCTGTTAACATTATCACTCAAGGGTAAAATCTTTTGTTTCGTCATTAATTTTTTTTTTGTTCTGTAGTCCATATTCCTGAGCTCGTCGTCTAGTTTTGTGAAGGATCCTGAATACGTTATCAGGGAAACTGCCCAGTTATTTATTCCCCTCAGCTTCTGCAGATTTTCCTTCGTAGCATCTATCTTGTCTTTTTTACTTTTTTTGTCACTGGATGTCGACAAGAGAATTTGCCAAAAGCGATAGCCGATATGGACGGATAGCGAGAGAAAGAGGGAGAGTGAGAGACACAGAGAGAGTAAAAAGAATCCGTGCTGTCAGCACGATTTTGTGACGTTGACACACACACACACACACACACACACATATATATATATATATATATATATATCCTTATTTTATCCAACGCCAAGTCAGCCGGTGGTGGGAAAGGTTCTATTTTCGGATTTTCTTTCTTCAATATCCATGTAATTCAAAATCCAAACGAGAGTTCAATCTAAAATAATGATAAATTAAAGTACAGAGCAAATAATATATATATATATATATATATATATATATATATATATATACGACGATATGCAAAGAATGAAAAATACGAGCCATTTAGATGATCAGTTTATTTATATATAGTTATTTCGTTTTTTTTATATCAAAAATCATATAGGCAATGTTAATTTGTGCTGAATCTTCAGAATTATATTCTAATTTGAAAAGGAAACAAAAAATGAGAAGATTCTTGGTATTCTATTACCGTTAGTAGCGTTCTGTTTAAAATGTCTGTGACGTAATTACCGTTCAATTTTCTTTTTTAAATTTGAAAATAATTTAGAAGGTACATACTTTATTAGACAACCCGACCAATAAGGGAAAAATATCTCTTTGTGATTTTTTTCCACCATTAGTAATTGGTGGTCTTCACTGAAATTCAAGCGACAAAAAGTTTCCTTTGCTCTCCAGAACTCTTCTCAGTATCCTAACTGATCATTCCTGTTACTGATGATGGTTTGATATAAGAAAACGAAACGTTTAACGTAGCTGGATATTCAACTCTAAATAAACTCTGGATCCCTTTTCTCTCTCTCACTCTCTCTCACTCACACACACACACACATGTATATATGTAATCAAGGTGTGCCAACAGCACGGATTCATTTGATTATCTCGTCATTCGTTCCAATCGACCATTGATTTTGTTAAGTCCTCTAAACGGAATCCAGTATCGGCACACAACTGATTAATGTAAATGTTTGTCAGCGAACACTGGTATGTCCTTGTGTAAGGATTCATGGGAGACCCACGCAGATGATTTGGTTTTTACTTTTCCAGCAGTGACTAGCATATCTTGCATGTCTTATTTGAATGGTTTGTGAGATTGGAGGTAAGTGGCTATACAGCTTCTGTTTTGAGGGTACTGCTTTTAGAATTTGTTTAAATCAGTATGCAACATCCTTGTTTATTTTCCGTCTTCCTTTTTATCATGGCATACGAGGTGGAATCCGACAATAGTACAAAGATAGCCACAGTTGAAAAGAATTCTGGTTCTATTTTATCCGTAAGATCCTGTTTCTACTGACTTGCTATTTAATGAGAAGAGGACACCATCTTAATTAAAACAGATGGACTTTATTTTATTCGAGTTCAAGAAGAGACCAATTCTCTGACTTATATATATATATATATATATATATATATATATTAATTTATCCTTTGGATCTGAAGAAGTCCTGTTTTCTTTTGGCTTTATTGATATTTATCAATACCCATAACAGGATGGAAATAAATCTATAATCCTAATGTGACCGATTTTTGTTTTTCTTTAAGAAATATATATATATATATATATATATATATATATATATATATATATATATAAGGGCCATTAAATAAGTTTCCAGACATTTTTGTACAGGCATTTAAAATTGTTGTAGATTCTTGAAAATTCACTATGTTATTGCTATACATCTTATGAGATGATTGACCAATTTTTATGATTTCACGCTCAAATGAACAGCTACAGCAGTAATTGGAATAAACCCTACTAAAGCCTGATTGTCACAGCTGGTGAATTTCAAAAATGCAATCTGGACGTGAGGACATTTTAGAAGAACGATATGCAATAACATTATGTTTTAAACTTGGAAAAAATGCCTCAGAAACGTATGGAATGCTTCAGACTGCTTTCGGACCATCTTGCATGAATCGAGCATTGGTTTTTGAGTGTCATAAAAGATTCAAGGAAGATGGGGAGTCTGTGAGGGATGATGAGAGGTGTGGAAGGGGTAAGGAAGTTAGAACACCAGGGTTGATTGGCCAAATAAAGACTTTCATGGATAAGGAGCGTCGTGTGTCTATAGAGACAATAAATGCACAGTTTGGTGTCAGTGTGGAAACTGTACACACAATTATTCGCGAGGAACTGAAGATGCGGAAGATTTGTCCCAAGGGTGCTCAGAGAAGATCAGAAAGAAAGACGTCATGACAGCAGGGAGATGGTCGAGCTGATCAATTCAGATCCCGCAGTTCTTAATGCTCTGGTGACCAGCGATGAAAGCTGGATCTACTGCTATGACCCAGAGACCAAGAGACAGAGTTCCCAGTGGAAGCATGCGGGCTCTCCCAGACCTAAGAAGGCCAGACAGAGCAAATCCACCTACAAACTTTTGATGATCCCTTTTTTTGACAGCACTGGCAAGATCTACAAGCATTGGGTTCCCACTGGACAGACAGTCAATAAGGAATACTACGTTGAGTTCAGGAAGAGATTCCGTCGGAAGAGGCCAGCACTCTTCAAATCTGATCATTGGCATTTCCACCATGATAATGCACCAGTCCACAACTCCATTCTTGTCACAGACTATTTGACCAAGATGGGCACCAAGACAATTACTCAGCCTCCCTATAGTCCAGACCTTGCTCCCTGTGACTTTTGCTTATTCCCTTAAGCTCAAGGAAAATCTTAGAGGCTGTCGTTATGTGACAATTGAAGAAATGAAAGAGGCTGTGACGAAGATCATTGACACGCTCACACAAGAGGACTTCCATGGGGCCTTCCGGAAGTTGTTGGAACGGTACAACAAGTGCATTTGAACGGAGGGGATTACTTCGAAGAGGACTAGAGTTTCATGTGTGTACTATCAATAAAAGTGCCCATACGAAAAAAGTCAGGAAACTTATTTAATGAGCTTTGTATATATATCAGGAGTATCAGAATGATTTCAGTTTTTTACTGAACTTTACTCCAAAAGTTATTTCATGTACACATCAAAGATTACCAATTATTTTACAACATCATTAAAACAACTTATTGTTGTGGGCTTAAAGGGCCGGAAATGAATAGTACAAAGAGATGTAATGGTCTATAGCAGTATATATTTACGGTAATACAGACAGTAACGGTTACCGATAATTGACTAAATTCGCTTGCCTCGTTTATCGAGCCAATCACTATTTATAGTGTAGGGGAGGAAGCATGCACTGACTTCAGTGGGTATATCACCATAACACATATTTGTATATAAAATTTGATATATATGATTGATTGATTGATGGATTTAATGGCATGTCATCAGGGATAGGGTTATTGTACGCCAAGAGGTTAGTGAAGAGCGTTCATTGTTGTTCATATTTACATTTTTTGTGTTGTTTTAAGAGGGTTTTTTTCTTGCACACAGTGCAGTTGAATAGAAATGAAGTTTAAAACGTATCTATTTGACACATGATTGAACATTAAAAGGTACTACCACTATGTCAGAGTAGACCTGAGAGTAATGGCAATGAAGAGGTAATTCATACTCCCAAGAAATCTACAATTGGAGCCTCAAGATCAGATGGAGGCTTGTGTCACATCCAGTACACTCTGTTTTTTTTGGGGGGGAATGTCTTACTCCTCTGCTGGAGATACAGAAAGAGTAAAATTTTTCTTATTAATCATCTAAAGACTATCAATGATTTTACTAAACTATTATTATCTATTTATATAAACAATGTGTTATATATATATATATATGTGTGTGTGTGTGTGTGTGTGTGTGTGTGTGTGTGTGTGTGTGTGTGTGTGTGTGTGTGTGTGTGCCTTTGTAAGTTTAAGTGGGTGTCGGATATGTTTGCATCTATGATTAAGCATGATCAGAGTGACTAAGTGGGTTTTATTGTACAATTAAAATACAGTAAAAAATTGAAAATTGCGTCATTCTATTTAAATGTGTTCATATAATAAAAATTTCGTTGAGATGTGCTGAATTTGCTTGATAATTTATATATATATATATATATATATATATATATATATATATATATATATATATATTGTCTTATAATACAGTAATCAGGTCAGGAATATTTGCTTCTTGTAGTCATAATCTCATTTGTATCATGAATTGCTGTGAATCGTTTAAACCAGAAGTCATGGATTCCATCTTCGCTTGGTGACTAACAGTAGTTTTCTTGAGGATTCCAGCTGTATTTTTGCTTCTGGTCCCTCTTTGATTTTTTTTTACCCATTCAGCTTTTTTTTGGGGGGGGGGTGCTCTTGTCTCAGTTCCCGCAGTTTTCTCCAATTTTTTCTTGTTTCATTTGCATCCAGTTACTCAATTTTTCACATTTACTTGTTGATAGATTCTACTTCCATTGTTTTGAAAATTTTCAATTATTGTTTATTGGTCAAGTGGGTAGAGTGTTCGTAAATGGTTCAGGAGACATGGGTTCAGTTCCAGGTCACGTCATACCAAAGACTTTAAAAGTGGTATTTGATGCTTCCTTGGTTAACACTAAGCAACATAAGGTACGTATCAAGGGTAAAGTGGAGCAATCCTGGGAAAGGAGTAGCGCCCTCCCCTACACCTCGGTGTGGTAGCTATTGAAAAGGGAGCCTTCTGGTCACTACAATCGCCAACTTTACTTTATTTCTTTTTTGAGAGTTCTTCACACCAGCGTTAGCTGACGGTTTTTCACTGGAGTTTGAGTGACAGCATATCTTCTCAAGTCTCCAGGACTGTTCTCTGTATTGGGGCATATTCTGTAGTTTGGATTGTCTCCACTCGTCCTCTGATTTCCAAGTCCTCTAGTCCCCATACCAAACCTTCGACAACTGCACCGAGTGAACAAATTATAATTGGTATCACTGTAACTTTCATATTCCATAGTTTTTTTCAGTTCTCTAGCAAGGTCTTAGTACTTACCTCTCTTTTCGCTTTCTTTCAGTTTTACCCAGTGGTCAGCCGGAAGAACAAAGTCCACTATTAAGCAGGTTCTCTTTTTTTGTTGACTATTGCTAGGTCTGTTCGTCTGGCCGAGATTAGGTAATCCTTTTGTATCTCAAAATCCCAGAGAATTTTGTGCGTCTAATTTTCTAGGATGGATTTTGGATTGTGTATATATCATTTGTATTATTATTAGTAGTAGCTGTAGTTGCAGTCGTAATATTTTACTCCATAAGACCTTTTCACACCAGCTATACCAGATAGTTTTTCTCTGAAGTCTGAGTGATAAGATATTTATTTAGATCTCCAAGACTTTTTTTTAGTTATTCTAGCAGCTTTCAACAATGTTTTCTGGGGTGTCCTAATTCTTCCTATTAGACCCAGTTCCCTCAGTCTCTTTTCTAAGTTTTTTGAGGACTCCAAATAGGATTGGTATCACCTTCATCTTCCTGTTCCATAGCGTCTTCAGATCTCTGACAAGGTATTTGCCTATCTTATTGTTTTGCATAGTCCACAGAACAACAGAACTGGAACTTCATCACCACGTGAAGATCAGTATCATACCTCGGAAACAATTCCTCGAGAGTTCAAGCTTTATTAATTTTCTTCAAACCCTCAATTGATACTGTTCAAGTTTCCCCTGATTTCCACATTCACCAAGTCTCCATTTCCAAATCTCATCGTTATCTTTTCCCAGTTTTCTTTTAAAGTTTCACGATCACCATATCAATTAAGGGCCATATCCGCCTTTTTCCTATTCACTGCAATGTTTGCTCGGCTGACTGCCACAAAGTCTGTCTTTGCCTCGGTAATTGTCTTTTTTTCTTCTTTTTTTTTTATTTTACTGATTTTTTTTCTTTTTTTTTTTTGGTGGGGGGAAATAAAATTTGCTCCGTCTGGAAACGTTTCATCAATGTGAAGTCATGTCTTTACCATTTTATTATCGGCAATGATATTTATGATTTTTTTTCTCTTTTATTTTTGTTTATTTTCATATTTTCATATTATTATTACTGTGTTCGTTATTTTAATCTTAAGCCTCGTGATTCTTGTTTTCTTATCCAACCATTTATCATCACAGTTATTATTCTTTGTACTCACTGAGCTTTACTGTTGTGTTTTTATTTTCGCGCCAGATGTCGAGCTGTTATTATTAGAGATTAAGCAACAACAAACCTTTCTAAAAGGCTTCACAGAACCGTTGCAGATCTCTTCATGGTTTGAACAGTTTAATTCTTCCGATGAAATCCAATTCATCTTACGTTTTAGATACTTCCAAGCCCTTTAAACATTATAATACGATTTTAAACTACGTATTCCATAATTCTTTCAGGTCCTGTCCTGGGAGGTCTAAAATTTCGCATTTTGAACAATTTTTCTCTTGTTATTTTACTTCTGGTTTTGCGGTTTTTTTCCTACCTGTTTTAACTGGTGCTTTTTCATTGAATTCTAAGTGACAGCAAGTCTCCTCAGTTCTCCGGGAGTCTTCTAAGTATTCTACTGGTTACTGAGGATTGGTTGGTCTCGAATCTTCCCCTGATTTTCAGTTCCCAAAATCTCTTTTCTAGGCATTTGGAGATTGTTCCAAGGGCTCATATTTCAATTGTTATCAACATCACCTTTATGTTCAATATCTATTTTAGCCTTCTGGCAAGATTCATGTATTGGTCTACCTTTTTGCTTCCTTTCATTTTCACTGTATGGTCCATTGGAACGGCAGAATTTTCTAAATAACAAGTTATTTTGTTCTTGTTAATTAACATAGAAAATAGACTCAGCGAACCAAGATCAATTTATCGTTGAGGTCTTTTGAATTTCATCGTGTGCTAATATCTTTGGGAAAGGCATGAATCAACGCCTCCTCAGTTATGTTTAAATATTAGAGTACACTAGTATCTCTAGCGGTGATTAGAGCAAAACTATATAATTTCAAGTAACTGATAATAATTCTTTGTAAACAATCGAAGCTTCAAGTAGTTATTCTTGATATGAATAATTTGCATGCAATTAAATGGTTTCAACTATCTAACATTATTAATTCGATTCAATAATAATCATCAGCCAGAGACAAAATAACACCACTGGAAAATATTTACTGTGCCGAGGACTTAATGAAGCAAAGTTTACAATCATTTAAAACCAGAAAACACTTCGTACTTATTTGTAGTAGCAATATTTAAATGCTTAAAGGGTAAGTATTCGATTGAAGGAATAAATATTTTAATCATTATATTTTAGACTGACCACATGTAACTCGAGTTCAAATCGTGGATAAGGTTTTCTATGTTCCTCTTCACCCTCAGGCCATTCTTTCCCACCTATGGGTAAAATAATGGATCAATGGGTTCTCTAACCTTGGTAAGGCTGCTAATCTGAAACAAGGCAAACTCAAACCAGTTTTATTCTGCTTAAAGTTTAACCTTGTGTCGAATCCTGTCCAATATATTACACTAATTGAGAATAAAAAGTAGAGTCTTTGGGTAGATTCAGACCGCAGTAAATAATAATGAATGCAGTGTCGTTGCTGAGAAGAGAAATTACTAAAAAGGAATTGATCAAACATTAAAACCTTCAACTAAGATTTGATTAATGTTTGATTAATTTGATTAATGTTTCTCGTACTTGTCCAATCTGAAAAGGACATATTCAGGAAAATAAATGCAAGTCCTGATGCGTTCCCCAGATTTTAAGCAAATTTTGACACGTACCGCCCGCTGCGTGATCTTTGACATAAAAATGTCTCCGTACCAACCTCAACCTCTGGCTCTCTTTCTTCCTAACTTTTATCTACCTGTTCTATGGCTCAAAAATGGCGACGCTAAACCATTGTTTTGCATATATATATATATATATATATATATATATATATGTATAATGATAATAAGTAAATATGTATTTTATATATATATATATATATATATATATATATATATATATATATATATATATATTCACTCCATGGAAAATATTGTTCTAAACTTCAAGAAACCATAGGTCGCAGAACAATATTTTCCATGGATTAAATATATATATATATATATATATATAGTAAATATATATATAACATATATTTACTTATTATCATTATTATTTAATTAGCTTTATCATAGACATTGAGCACTCTCCATATTATATTGCACTTGGTTCGACAAATAACCACGTAGTGATTTACTGACGACCAGCGCTCTCATAATATAATATATATATATATATATATATATATATATATATATATATATATATATATATATTGAGCAGATGAGGATAAATAAATCTTTCAAAAACGTTTGGTGGAACCAAAAGTGCTCTAATGATGGCTAGTAAAAAAAGTTTGAATTCCAAAATAAATGAAAATCTCACTTTTTTATTATCGTCTCATGACTATAAGTTTTATATATCAACTAAGATTCAATTATCTGCTCAAACCTCAGATGTTTGTATTGAACACTGTTTCATTCCCTACTATTGTTACTGCCGTCTCAGGTTTTAAACTGCCACTGATTATTTTAAACGAACAGTAACACACACTCACAAACACACACACACGCACACACACGCACACACACACACACACATATATATATATATATATATAAGAGTGAGAGACAGAAATAGAGAGTTTAATATTCTTCCCCGAACGTAAATATCTTTACTTTCAAACTGCGCTTATATATATATATATATATATATATATATATATATATTTTTTCATCATACAACGTGTGGAAGCACGTGCGATACCCTAGCCTCATCAGCCGCCATCCAGGGTGATAACACAGTTTCGGTAGCTCAAGGCGGTACTGCCACTCACAAACGTGATATATATATATCGGGCCTACAAGCAGAACTCTTATTCAAATGAAGGCATGAAAACTAATTCTAATCAAGCCATAGTGAAAACTGTCTAGATGTAACAATTCAATTCGAAGACTTGAGAAATATACATAAAAGAGCAAAGAAAGACTTGAATAGCAACATAAAAACAATCAGGAAAACGAAAAAATCTAGAAAACAAAAATTAGAAGAAAAATAACTGTGTGAATAGTTCATGAGAAAAATTGGGAAGATTGCATTCAAGATGATCTGGATATAGCTATGAAAGATAAAACACAAGAGAGAAATTTAATCTCTTTTGAATAAGAATAATGTCATAAAGCAAAATATATCAATGCAAAAATTGATTAAACGCAGAAAAATAGTGTAAATAATGTAGAGACAAGGAAAAAACGGTTTATCCCCTAATTAGTCAATAAGTCAATACCCCAAAACAAGTACAAAGCAAAAAAAGTACAAAACTAACCACGACTGAGTGGGAAATGTGATACACTAGGAATTGTGCAAGAGATAAAAATTTGACCATACTGACAAATGGTATATGCACAAGCTAAAATCCGTCCGGTGTGTCTTCGTGGTGTAATTGTTAGAGCAATGGACAACGGAATCGTAGTAAGCGAGTTCGTACTCCAGTCTCGCTATTACGTTCACTTTCAGACAAATACCCTTGGGAAAGTTATGAGCCCACTTAACCTCCCAACTATATGTTAAATAGTACCACTACTATTTTTCTAGGATAATAGCTTTGGCATTAAATAACCAACAAAGGTTGATATGCCATTAAACAAAGAAATCAAATCAAATCAATCATTAGAATCCAAGAAAATTTGACGCATAAAATTTTCCTGGATTTTGAGATAAAAATGAGTCACTCAATCACATTCAGAAGTCTTCATCTAAAGTTAATAAGAAAAAAGAGAACTTTTCATGTGATGGATTTTTCTTTTCCAGCGGACTACAGAGAGGAAAATGAAAGAAAGAGAAAAAAATTGACTAATATTTTCATCTTACCAGAGAGCTGAAATACAGGTACGGTGATATCAGTATTTGTTGGCGCGCAAGGGAACAGATCCCAAAGGTTTGTTAATGAGATTGTCTGAATTGAAACTCAGTAGAAGAATACAAACCACACTATTGTTGAGATCGGCTAGAATACTCAGTTGAGTCCTGGAGATCTGAGAAAATTTATTGTCCTTCATACTTGAGTGAAAGACTATCAGCTGACGTTGGTGTAAAAAAAATTGCCCGGAGTGAAATAATAAATGAACAAAAACTCAGTAAAACTTTAGATTAAAAATAATAGAGTAAATATTTAATTAAACTACCAAATTAATTATGCCACGGAAATAACCACGTAGCAGAACGCCTTTTTCGAAACATCCCATAAACTAGATCACCTTTCCAATCATAACCCCCAAAAAACAATATATTTAAGGACACCCATTATGTTGGGACCGATAATTACATTTAATTTAATTACATCATTTTTTTAAAATTGAATGAATATTTTAGTGTTTAGACAAATCTATTACTGCTACTATTTCAAAAAAATATCTTGCTTGCTGAATATTTCATTTTGCTTACAAACTGATACTAGAGCGTCATAAAGAATTTTTATTCACACAAAATTTGTCCACTCAGACTTTAAACTAACATTAACTGCTACATTTCATGAATGAATCGTCACCCACTGTTCACACTTAGACAAAAACGATCTTTTCTTAGCATAAAAGATTTTGTAACAGCTGTTTTTCAGCAAACTTTTCACTAAGTTTAAAGAAATAAAATTCTATTAATTTACAGATCGTAATTTTATTCAATCATCTGTCCGATATTATATATATATATATATATTGTATCATCTACGGTTCTCTCATTCTGTGATATGAACAGTATATATATATATATATATATATATATATATGTATGTATATATATGTATGTATATGTTTGTACGTGCGTGTGTACTTGTGAGTGTGTTCCTATGAGTTTCTACGTTTGTGAGTGTATAATGTGTGTCTAACCTATTTGTATATATCTTTGTGCATATCCATCTACCTATCTCAATATATTCTTTAAACGTGGCCCATAAAAAACGATTTACTTTAGCATTTCATCTCTTTTGAAATACTTATATATTATAAACTTACTTAGATATCATTTCCTGTCAAATTATTTTCATATCTATCAGTTTATCTATTTCATTCAAACTTCTGTGATGAACTATCAGATTATTCTAATATCTATCCATTTTTTTATCTGCTATACATCTATGCAGAAACATATCAGTGAAATATATCTACGTGAGTAGAGATTTCACACACGTACGCGTAGGCACACAGCATCACACGCACATATGCGCACACAAACCACATATATACTTGTTTTTCAAAAAAAGAGTCATAATAATTCATTTGAAAAATTTTCCACATCCCATGACCATTCAGGTAACTTGTGTGTAAATATCCATAAAAATAAAAAATGGAAAGCAATAGTGTTCACCAATGGTCCGAGAGACCTAGGTTCAATCACAGGTCGCGTCATACCAAAGACTTTAAAAATGGTACTCGATACCTCCTTGCTTAACAGGTACGTATCAAGGGTAAAGTGGAGCAATCCTGGGAAAGGATTAGCGCCCTTCCCTACACTTCGGTGTTGTAGCTATTGAAAAGGTAGCCTTCTGGTCGCCCTCGACATCGGTCGCCAATTTTATATATATATATATCTATATAGAGGTACAGTGTTTTTGAACATAGTCACTGGAGTCTTACAAGGAGATACATTAGCATCATATATGTATTTAATCTCCTCTAGATTACGTACTACGAACATCAATAGATCTAATAGTAGAAAATGGTTTCACATTAAAAAAGACAAACGACGATATCAAACAGAAAATTACAGACTACGCAAATGTTCGAGCGCTTCTCACGAGTAAATCTGCCCAAGCCAAATCCCTGCTGTAGAGCCAGGAACAAGCTGCAATAGACATTTGGTCTCTCCGTAAATGCAAATAAAACAAAGTTCGAGTTCTTTAAAAAAAGAAGCCAAAAGAAAATAAGTAGACTTGTTCTCATTCCTCAAAAGTCAACGTTCTCCTCGCAAAGACATAGACTGCAATTGACAGGTTATCCATCATAGGAAAATCTGATCTCTGATCAAATAAAATGGAATTTCATCTAAGCTGTGGCTGTATCAGTGCAACTGTGTGGGTGCACCTCCAAGAAGCAAACGAAACGCATAGAAAAAAACTAGATGGAAATTACAAAAGACTGCTACATGCTATTTTGAGCGAATTCAGGAAATATCACCCAACAAAACAGCACGTGTACGACCATTTACTTTCCATCTCATAAACAATCCAAGTAAGACGAACAAAACATGCTAGGTACTGGTGAAGAAGTATGAAAGAGCTTTTAGGCGATGTCCTCTTGTAGACTCCTAGATACATTAGCTCTGCGCGGACACCGGATGCAGTACAAAGGACCTGCAAGGGTGTGTTGAACAATAGAGAAGAATGGCAAGAGAGACAGACAGGAACTCCGTGCTAACAGAACTTGATTAAATATATATATTATAAATCAGACGAAAAAGAATTCAATTCGGTAATTCCATTACAAATTTATTTCAGCCAACAGGTGTTCTTGTGACCTCATTACATGGAAAACAGTTACGTATTTGAATATAATCCAGAAACACTTACATTGCTTCCGCCATAACGAGAATTTATGATCTAGATTTTTTTTAAATATTCTTAAAAATATAATTTGATTTATAAATTCTCTTTTTGGCAGATGCAATGTAAGCGCTTCTAGATCATATTTAAATAGGTAACTGATTTCCATCTGAGGAAGTCACAATAACACTTGGTTGATCGAAAAAAATTTATAATGGAATTACCTAATTGAATTCTTTTTCATCTGATTTATAAAGATATTTTTGCTCAGCACGTGATTTTCGATATATATTTAAAATGAAATTATTTATATATTTGATAACCGTTGGCATTGAGCACTCTGTTGGATATTCTACATTTTCCTTTGATTATTACCTTTTAGTGTCATCCTTCAACTATTTTCCTTTGATTATATATATATATATATATAATCGAATTGAGCATCATATTGAATAATGAAATAATAAATATCGGTCACATTTCCTAATGTCTTGTTGTCCTTTGAGATAGTAAACATTGTAGGATTTTGTGTCAAATTTTCTGCCATGTTGGTATATTGGCATTATTGATTTTAACGGTATATCAGCAGATCTAGGGTTATATTATGCCTAGATGTTAGAGAATCAGATTCATTGTACGTTCATATTTAGATTTTTTGTTACTCGCAGTCCTATTGAACATAAATAATTCCACTCTGGAAGACACTGGAACTGGAATATATTGGCAATGAAAGGTAGGTTCTACCCAAGATCTTCAGAATTGGAACCTCACCACTAGATGCAGTTTTGTGTCATACCTTGGCCACCTCTTTTGGTAGAAGGTGCTTTACTCATTACTGATACAGCCGGCATATTCTAAAACCAAGAGCGGTTATATTTTGGTGTCAGAGTCTCAATATTATTGAGATTGGTTTATAATTAATACCTAATAATAATTATTTTAACTAAATATTTTTCCACTAGAAATAATAAATTCCCGTTATGTTTTGTTTAGAAGATAATCAACTATTTTTAAAAAATAGTAAGAGTGTACTTTTGGGAATTCTTAGCTTTCTGCAGGGAATACAGTTAGCATATTCTTAGCCCCACAGACAGAGTGATAATATGGTATTAACACTTATGCCATACAATAGTGTGTTATCATACGGGAGTGGTGAGTAAACGGACCTTGCAAATCAATTAGTATAATTCGATCTTTTTGGATATACTTCTATTCAAGCCTTGTGCCAGACAATGAAGAGCATATAGATAGTTAGATTTAACTCATTTCGGAAAAAGTTCAAATGTGGAGGATGGGCAGTATCGGATTTGGATCGTCCCGATATTTCAAGAGCAGAATGCCTGCTAAGAAAATCACCATCCAAATCGGTTTTTATCTTAGCTCGAACACAAACCGCAAGCGTCTGCAACAAATGCGCAACTGTTTGAACATATAGACTGGAGAATTGTCACACCGAGGAATCAGACTGACCGCTAATAAGGAATGTTCCTTTGTTGATATGCTGCCTAACGGTAAGGAAAATGCTGACTCATCAGTAATAAAAATCACGCCACTGACTCTGCAGTGGCTAAGAATTTCGGGGGAATTTTTCTTTTTTTTTCCCCTTTTTATTATGATTGTGTGGGTTGAGAAGTGCGTGTTGGAGAGAAGAAGAGAAAAACGTTCGCAAAGTGTTTACACTTGCTGCATTGACAAATTTACCCGCAAGAAAGAAAAAGAGAGAGATGTAGGAAGAGAGAGGTGGAAAAAGCAAAAGGATGCAAGGAATCTGAGTTTTTCGTGCAGATTACATCTACGCAGATACATGATATCAATATAATATCTCTGCATGGAGATTTTACACATTCACACACTCATACACATCAGTGTATACATACATACATATATATATATATATATATATATATATATATATATATATATATATATATATATATATATATATGCTTATGATTAAAATGTAATGCTAAAAGCTCCGCTAATTCGTCAAATCTTTACGGTACTCAATACACAATATATTTCAATTTTAAAAAATATATTTGGTGTGAAATGTTAAACAGAATAAAAACACACGAAATATACGATATATATATATATATATATATATATATATATATATATATATATAAAGAGAGAGAGAGAGAGTGAGAGAGAGAGAAAGGAAGGAAGGAAGAAATAGTGTGTGTGTGTGTGTGTGTGTGTGTGTGTGTGTGTGTGTGTGTGTGTGTGTGTGTGTGTGTGTGTTACATTTTACACCTTATATATTTTTTTACAAAAGAAATTGTGTTTTGAGCAGGTAAGAATTTGTCTAATTAGAGGAACTTTTAGCGTTAAATTCTAATCCTTCATTTTAATTTTATACGCCCTGGTGAATGTTTAAAAACCGAAACATTCACCGATGACTTATAATTAAAATTATATATAAAATCAAATATATATATATATATATGTGTGTGTGTGTGTGTGTGTGTGTGTATGTATATATGTGTACGTCGTAGATTAGAGTATATATATATATATATATATGTGTGTGTGTGTGTGTGTGTGTGTGTGTGTGTGTGTGTGTGTGTGTGTGTGTGTGTGTGTGTGTGAATACAATATGAAAAGCAAAATATTCA